>BLKR01000530.1:0-483315 GCA_011170035.1 Teleogryllus occipitalis | reverse complement strand
GGGAAGAGAGAGGGGAAGAGAGAGAGGAGAGAGAGAGGGAGAGAGAGGGGGGGAGAGAGAGGGGGAGAGAGAGGGGGAGAGAGAGAGGGGAAGAGAAAGAGAGAGGGGAAGAGAGAGAGAGAACGGAAGAGAGAGATGAAGAGAGAGAAACGAGAGACAAGGGGAGGGAGGGGGAGAGAGGGGGAGGGAAAAAGAGACTGAGAGGCAAGAGACAAAAACAGATAGTGGAGGTAGATCATGATAATGTAGAAGGAAGACTACGTAGTTAAAAAACGATGGCTTTGAGAGAGTTAAGGAGTGAAAAACATAAGGAGATGGTAAGGTGAAGTGGAGGTGAGGTGAAGATGGAGATGCGATGGAGGTGAGATGGGGGCGAGTTGGAGATGAGGTGAATCGATGATGGCGTAAGGTGAAGGGGAGGTGGGGTCGAGGTGAAGGCAAGATGGAGGTAGAGTGAAGATGAGGTGACGGAGAGTTGTGGGTGAAGTGAATTCAGGGAAAACGAGATGAAACGTCGGTGAAACTGAACCGAAGTTGAGCTGCAGAAGGAGGCGCGGAGCACTGACCGGCGGCGGGCTTCGGCGCGGGCAGCAACCGCTGGGAGCAGCAGCGGCGCGCGGCCTCGCAGCATGCCTCCCACTGGCGCCGCTCCGCCTCCGTCAGCAGCGCCCCGGGGCCACCCTCCACCACCTGCCAGCCAGACAAAATTCACGTTTACTCATTTTCCCTCCTTCACCACCTGCCAGCCAGACAAAAATCACGTTTACTCATTTTCCCTCCTCCACCACCTGCCAGCCAGAAAGATTCACGTTTACTCATTTTCCCTCCTCCACCACCTACCAGCCAGACAAAATTCACGTTTACTCATTTTCCCTCCACCACCTGCCAGCCAGACAAAATTCACGTTTACTCATTTTCCCTCCTCCACCACCTGCCAGCCAGACAAAATTCACGTTTACTCATTTTCCCTCCTCCACCACCTGCCAGCCAGACAAAATTCACGTTTACCCATTTTCCCTCCTCCACCACCTGCCAGCCAGACAAAATTCACGTTTACCCATTTTCCCTCCTCCACCACCTGCCAGCCAGACAAAATTCACGTTTACTCATTTTCCCCCCTCCACCACCTGCCAGCCAGACAAAATTCACGTTTAATCATTTTCCCTCCTCCCCCACCTGCCAGCCAGACAAAATTCACGTTTACTCATTTTCCCTCCTCCCCCACCTGCCAGCCAGACAAAATTCACGTTTACTCATTTTCTCTTCTCCACCAACTGCCAACAAAATGCCATTCACTTTTATTTTCCCTCCTCTACCACCTGCCAACAATCAACCTCACGTAGAATTCAACTTACAAGAGATTCACTTTTATTCATTTTCCCTCCTCCACCACTTGACAATAAAGACACCATTCAGTTTGATTAATTTTTTCTCCTTCACCATCTGCCACCAAGACACCATTAACTTTGATTCATTTTTCCTTCTTCACCATCTGCCACCAAGACACCATTCACTTTGATTCATTTTCCCTCCTTCACTACCTGCCAACAAGCAACCTCACGTAGAATTCAACTAACAAGAGATTTACTTTTATTCATTCCCCCCCCCCTTCGTCACTTGCTCACAAGCCACCTCACGTAGATTAATCTAAAACACACCATTGACTCTTATTTATTTCCTCTCTTCCGCCACCTGCCAACACAATGAATCCATATGCCGTCTGGTCATTCCATTTACCACCAACCCGCGAGAAACGATACTAATTCATTCATTTTTGCTTCAACTATTGCAACAATTGTAGTATTTCATTTCCATTTCCTTCACAACATGAACGACACTTTTTATGGTCATGTAATATAAAAGTGACAGTAGAATAGGAGTTTGTATTCAGAAATGGAAATTTAAAAAACGGTAGAATTAGTAATAATCTTCAACGTTCTTTCCGAGATCATCACTTCCTCTCTGTGGTTAAGCTCACAGCGTTCTTTCCGTTGCGACACACCGCAATTTTTCCACTGATAAAATGCACGAGTCTCGCAGGGCAATTTGCCATTAAAGCAACCCCGAGAGTGGTTGCCTACAGAGTGGCAGGACTCTGTTACCAATGTAACTGTTCCATGATGCCCAACCGTTTTTTAATACAGTAAATAACATTTCATTAAACCCATTAAAAACATATACGAAATATAGCGGTAAAGTCCATTTAATGCAATGAAATTTCTTGATTTAATTTCATATGATTTATTTTCGTCTAAGAGCAGTAAAAATTGTTTAGGACGAGTGGGAAAGAAATAGGCAAGGTAGTGGTGAATGAAAGCGGCCGGGAGTCAGTATCCACTTGGCTGCCCGGGAGACGCCGCGTCCTAGGCGCAGATGTCAACGTTTCGGCCGTCATGCTGAGATCTTCGTCAAGGTGAAGTGTCTATGCGTTTTCCGGACAGTCAAGTAGATACTAAGGGGAAGGTGAAGATCCACGCTCAATAAAGAGAGGCTTGGAGGAAACACGCGGATGGCATTTGCGTCTGGCACCCCGGATTAATCTACAAACTCAAAACTATAGGAACACCTAAATACCTACTAAACATTATCCCACAATTTATATCAGACAGATCTTTCACAGTAACCATAGACAATCATAGCTCCAACCCACGCACAATAGAAGGACTTCCACAAGGCTCACCACTATCCCCAACGCTATTTAATCTTTACACAGCAGATATCCCCATCACACGTTACACGCAACTTGCACAGTTCGCCGACGATACGGCAATATTCATATCAAGTCGCACGTTCTCATATAGTAGTACAAAAATTCAACAACATTTAAACAAAATAGATGAATGGGCAACAAAATGGAAAATCAAACTAAACCCGAACAAATCAAAATCAAAAATTTTTTCATTAAGACCATTCTCTGCTCCCCACCCATTACTATTAAACAATAGCATAATAAACTGGACACCATTGAATCAACCTATCAAATACTTAGGACTAAACCTCGATACAAAACTCAACTGGAAAAACCACATCAACATTAAAATACAACAGGCCAAAGTGAGATTAATCCAACTCAAACCATTTCTGAATAAAAACTCCAAACTTTCATTAATAATAATATACACTAAACACAATACACAATAACACTATACAAAACCATCATAAGACCCATAATGCTATACTTGTCCATATATATGTCCATATTTGTCCATATGGACAAATGCCGCACCATCCAACTTAAAAAAGATACAAATAATACAGAACAGATTCCTCAGAACAATCACCAACGCCCCATGGTTCATTTCAAATCAACAACTCCACAGAGAATTAAACATGAACCCAATCACCTATCAAATAGCACGCATATCCAATAATTGCTACTCCAAAATAAACTCAATAGACCAACTGAAACAATACAATCTAGCCTCAACGAACAACACACAGACCAGAATAAACAATAGATACCCATTCGATTCATTCCTAAAAATATTCTCAAACATTTGTGAACAGTAGATACTCTCATGAGTAATCTACCCCAATATAGTAGCAATAGTAGAATTAGGTTAAGTATAGTATTAAGTTAGTAGTAAGTCATCATTACATATGAAAGAGTGTAATACTGAACTATGTACAATCCAACAAGCAATAAATAAATTTTAAAAAAAATTTAAAAAATGGCATTTGCTTGTATTTGAGCAATATTTTTCTGAAATCTAAAAGTCACGAAACTACAGTATGTGCGTCTACAGAATATTATGTCGCATCTGAGGTGGATATAAGGACACCCGAAACATACGAAACGAGCAGCATGAATGCAGACTAAGTTTGAAAGAATTCTGAAAGCATACCATATTGAACATAACGTAGTGTTCAATTCATTTATACAGATATGCTTGAATTGACCATTTGAGGCTTGACCGAAATGATACATCCAGAAATTTTGTTATCTTAAAACTAGCCAATTACATATTGTTTCAATGGCGCATGCAATGGCCTCTTTGAAGTGCAAAACTGCATTGAAACCGTTTTCCCTTCGTTCACTATTAATTTGTTATTACGATACCAATTTGAAGTATCTAAAATATTACTTCTTATTAGGTTTCAGGGTTAACAATGGAAATTTGACCTATGTCATTTTTATACGTGCATTTTACTATACCATTACAAGAAATTTAAATTTAAAAAAATTGGGGTCACTATCGAGAAAACTTTGAATGTCCTAGACGCTTTAATGAAGTACCCCAAAAATTAAACAAAATCTTTTCAATATCGCAGCGTTTTGAGTAGCGCAAGATCGATCGAGCAATATTCATTTTGGAAACAATATACGAATTGTTTATGCGATACTATTGTCACCGACGGACGGACAGATGGACTTTAAAAAAATCAAACAACAACAACAAAAAAACAAAAAAACTTTGGCGGAATCAGGGGACTCCGGATTGTGTATGTCCACTAGCATCCTGAAATCTATTTTCCGCAGTATTACGTAACAGACTGAACACTATGTGTATTACTCGGGATATATGAGAAAGTAATACAGTGTGTCTTTTTCTCTTACTTTCTTAAGCAATAAATGCCGAAATTGAATTTCGGCAAACATATGTATTGAGACGCATATTATGAACTAATTCGATAGAAAATAAACCTGCAACTTACGAGAGGTGGAATCAATAAGGAAAATTACATCCAAAGCTTGCGAGGTGCTTTATTTCGAAACGAACTAGACGGCCTCAGAAAGGAGCCGGTTGTGGGAGTTACAGAAGACATTTACTGGTCGGTTAAATCCTTTAGGAGCGCGTTGTATGAAGGACGAAATTTGTGTCAATGTAGCTGTAGCTTGACTGTTTCAACTTAGAGCGTTGAGAATCGAATAAGTAATCCGCGAAGAATTCAAATTGTATTATTCATGCTGAGTTAGACTCGGCGAAATGAGGAAAATAAACATGACAAAACACTTATTGATTAATTGAATGAATTAATTAATCCACTGAATAAATCTTACTATCTGGACTCTTGAGAACATTTCTCACTTTTAACATCATTGTTTTAAAAGTGAAAAACATCATTTTGGAACTGGTTTTATGGGCTTTGGACGCAGTAATGACCCGAGTGATGCACGATGGCAGTGTTTGTTGCAATGGGACATGTTATCTGATTTGCACGTCCGCCTTCTGTTTCCCTTAGACCATAACATAATCCGCGGCCTTCTACTTTTTATTTTCTCTCTACAAAGGAGTTAGAAAGTTACGTAATGCTGGGCGAAAAAACGGCCAATTTTCGGTAGAAAAACTCTTTTACGGATAAATCCAGGCTAAATTGCTACATTTAGGAAAAAATCCTTTATCACGCGGTTCAGCCAGCATCCATGTTTTGTGGGTCCTTGATACCGAAAAATCGAATGACGGAAAAACGTCTGTCTGTCTGGCCGTCCGTCTGTGGACAACGCTAGCGGCTAAACTGTTCAACTGATTTTCTTCAAAATTAATATTCCCTAATCGATCTGATTGATGGTCCCTGGAATTTGAAACCGATATTTTAATTTTGGGGGAAACTTCATGAAGCTCTGGGAGCATTTTCCAAATTTTCAAAAAATGGCTCTATTATTAATGGTTTTTTATTAAATTTTCTTGTTTGTTCGTGAGGAGAACGTTTAAGCAAATATTGCAGATCTCAAGTTCGCTAAAAACTCTCATATTTTGAAAATTTCAAAAACTAAAAATATTTTCGGCGTCTTCCTACATACACAATCTGCTCCTTAAAGATAGACTTTGAAATAAGATCTTGTACAATTTTCGCAGTATGAATACTTTTCGCGTAATTTTGCGTAGCAGCAAGAAAATACGTGCTGTTTTAGCACCACTAGTTCGTCATAAATCTATTTGATTTAAGTCTGGGGTAATCCTTTCTCTCTCAGTAGATCATTTACAGGTTTTTTTCAATGGTTTCTTGAAAATGGTACAAAAAATGTAAATGTTGCTTAGTATAGTGGATAAGATAGAATGAAATGATATTAATGTATTATGTATTGATATTAATGTATGTTTGATTTTTATTTTGTGCGTGTTTGTGAGGAAATGAATGGTGAAAACGATAATAAATATTTTGAATAAATGTCTGAAACGTATTTCCCGTTGTTCTTTCTTTTATTCATCTCGATATACTTACGCAACACGAGTAAAATTTACAATCTACAATTTCATGGCGGTTTTTCGCGATTTAAAAAAAAAAGGAAGGTGGTGGCGCCATTCTGGCTTCACATTCGGATTCAGCACGTCGACATACATAGAGAAACATGTGTCAAGTCTTTGGGTCTGACAACTTTTTATTTGTACTTGTGTAATCTATATGCATTTCCGTATGAAGTACATTGTAAGTACGTATAGATTTACTGAAGTATGTGATACTTTACAGAAACAGTAAGTTAAAGTAATTACTGATGTTTGGTTAAATTATCTGAAAACGAGTGGAAATTCCGCCGACAATCCGGCAAGACTTATGTAACATGACGTCAGGAAACTGCTAAGCAGTGGGAAAGAACCGTTCTTGAGACGCTGACTGTGATGTGTAATACGGAAAAATCCAGTTCATTTGGAAAAAGTTAGAATATATGATGAAACCTTGGTAATTTTGAACAAGTGACCACGAAGAAAATAATGTGAACGCAAATTAGGTAACTGACGACTACTGTCTAGTAGTAACAATTTATTTCAATTGGTCACTTTAGTATTCAGGATTTTCTTATGTCACGATAAACAATGGTTATTGTCTTTCTATCGTTAGCATATTAGTACTGAAGGATTCTTTAATATGCATCTGAAGTACACAGTAAATCGTTTGTATTCACTACACGAGACGTAGCGTTTAAATGATTATTCAGCACTTTCAGCAGAATAAGTTAACGTTATTTTCATGAAGAGGATAAGATGAATAAATATTATATGACCTCAATACTTTCTATGAAAAAAATTAAATGGTTTCAATTCATATTAAAATTTAAAACGAGGGCGAGCTTTACTATCACCAAACGTCTCTATGCAGCTAATAGAAATTGTTCCTCTATTAGTGTCAAACTCAAAAGACTTTTGAACTCTTAACGGATGAGTATTCAAAGATCGTGTATAAAATTTGAAAAATATACTAATTAATACAACTTTGAATATATGAAGTTCACTAACAAATAATTTTAAGCACCTTGTTTCTAACTCCAAATCATACACGTGCGACCACCATTTAATTTTTTTAGCCTTCCTAGGAATTCATCGTAGGTGTTAGTAGGTACTTGGCCAGGGAGCATAAGGACTATGGTTCAAGCATTAAGAATTCAAATATTTCCTTTTTTCTTCCTTGTTTAAGGTAACAATTTTAGGAATGGACACAACAGTTAAAGTGGCTCTTTAAACCATGTGTCAGCCCTATAGATCAGGGGTGTCCAACTTGCAAGGCCTCAAGGACCAGGGGGGGGGGATTCAACCGAAACATGCGTGATATCAGGTCGTACCATAATGCAGGGAACCACGTTCGGATGATTTTGGAATTCTGAATTTACTAGAAAAATCCTTTAATCTAAACCTAAACAATTTTTACGTTAAGGGTGTGTTGATCTCGGCAGGGCGCGTACGTTAGGCACACATGTTCTCGGCCAACATAGAGGGGAGGGACTTTCACGTTTGAATAATAACTAGGGGGCGGATTTTAATGGAATGCCATTTTTTGTTTTCACTTTAGAACCGTTCACTTTAGATGCCGTTTAGTATAGAAATTCATTTTATGTTATGACAAAAGGAAATGACCCATTTTTATAGGTCATTACTTTGCATTTTTTGTCGATGTCAACTTAATTTTTTACCTTTTCCCGCCATTTTTAATGCATTTTGTGCTGATTTCATCGATTTTAATGATCCTTGCATCAAATAATATTTACGAGATGCAAAAATTTTCTTCACAGAATTACTCAGTAGCCTATTCTATTTGTTCGCTCAGAAATGGTTTTGACAGCCGTTGTATGTAATTCTTGTGACGTGTATCAGTGCCATTGCGGGTTCGGCCAATTTCGGGATATCTAAAGACAGATTTCCAGGCAATAACAGTCCAAACCAAATGTTTGCATGTTCAGTTCACTCGAACAAATGGAAGAAGCCTCGATTACATTAGTAACGTATTCAACAGCTTCAGTTGTTCATCCGAACTGGTTTTGATAATATATTTTACGTCATTTTTCTTTGGTTTTAGGGCATTTTTAAAGCATTTTAAGAGCATTTTGTAGATAATTTTGGCGATGTTTAGGTCATCAAAATCCGCCTCCTACTAATAACACTTTGCGGGCTGCAACAAATGGCACCGTGGGCCTTCAGTTGGACATCCTTGATGAAAATGATTCAACCTAAAATGCAATGTATGTATCAATTCCGTCATTAAAGTTATAATTTCTTTCTATTCGTAGTATTTTTTATTTCCTAGTAAAATAAGTACGTCGTATGTAGACAAAAATATTTAATAGAAGAGGAGGCCCAGTGAGGTGCTGAAATAAAGCTGGCCCACCTACTGTTTTTCGTTGCTCACGACTACGGATTTTATAGATACATTTCACACTATCGCACTTATAAGTGATTTTCGAGGGCATTCTTACCTAAGTTCTCTAAGAGAAATGGCCGTCGAGCGTAAGTGATCACACTACAACTTAACGTCTTTTTATACGTATTTAATCGATTAATCTTGAGATTTTTATGTAAATCACCCTTCGAGTGTTTTTCATATAATTCTTTTTCAGAAACGCTATACCAGCCTGTCGTGATTATTGGTTTTTAACAACACTAGCGCCTATATTACACACGGGAGTTTCTGGAAAAGCATTTTATGCATTTATGTCTTTCTTGTGCCTCAGTCTGTGATCACACGGGTTCGAAAACTTTGTGTAACACTACCACTGAATTAAAAATTTTACATAAACCCCTTCTATTTCTTTCCATTTTGTGCTTGGGTGAAAAGAATTGCGTAGATAGGAAAAAGACACTTACATTAAAACGTTTAAATATCAGAAGCACGTGTGATTCTTTTTAATATGGTCATACGTATTTTTATATTGTCGGTCACATAAGATAAAGGCTGAATTTTCGTAACTTGCTGTTGATAATGATGAGCACAATGGCCTCGCTTCTTTTTGTTTTGAGATTGTAAATCGTGTGATTTGTATGACCCAACCACCAGGTGCAAGGAGTGAAGGTCGGCAAATTTCTAGCTGGGGAACGAGGAGTCGACGAGAGTTTAGCTGAGATGGTCTGTGGGGCGCGGCGGGGAGAGACGGGGAGAGACGGGGAGAGACGGGGAGAGACGGGGAGAGACGGGGAGGACGGGGACGGGGAGGACGGGGAGGACGGAGGAGGGACGGAGGACGGGAAGGCGGGGAACACGGGATCTGGGCGGGATTGTGAGTGGGGCCTCGGCTGGAGTGCTCGGGGCGCAGCGAGGCTTGGGTGGTGATAGGCGAAGCGGAGGGGGCGGGGGAGCGTGATTCCGGGGCGCCGGAAGGACGTCATGTGACACCGGAAATGAGTGCAGCACATCGAGCCGACGCCGCCACCGCCTCCACGCAGCACAAAGCACCATGAAAGTATTGTAGCCGGACAAAAAAGAATTCATCACCGCCATTGAATTCTTGCTTGGGAAAAGAAGATTCATCACAAATGTAGGAATATTACAAGACAAAAATATATTTTAATTTTTGTTGAGGAAAGGCTTTGTTACTCGGACATAAATTAATTCACGTTTTAACACACATTATATAAGTAGATTGCAGAAACGACCATTGTTATTTCAAACATTGAACAGTCCTGAATACGCTCAATAAAAATGTGAAACGATGGCAATTTATTTCGTTTGGATTTAATTATAAACTAATCTAAATAAGACATTACAATAATCAATTAAAAGGTCAAGGAACATGAAAATGTTTTTAAGAAGAGACATTCATATCACGGTTAACATGGAACTCTTGGAGGCTAAAGAGAAATTCTGCTGAAACAATTTTTTGCGATCCAAAACGTATTTAGTACTAGTATTCTCACTTATACTAACTACGTGCTAGTAAAATTGCTGCGCAAAACAAATCCAAATCCAATTCCAATGTTGAATTATTGCTGAACAAAACAATATTCAGAATGTATTCAATTGTTAGAAATAAAAAATATATGTATGTATTTATCTATTTTTGTCTTTAACCTAACTATTGTTCTAATGACGATTCTAATTTGTTTTATCTTGCTATTTCAGTGTCTGAAGATGGAGGCAATTGTCTTCCGAAACGTCATTTATGTATTTGATTAAGTTGTATCACAGGTGATTGTCAATAAATCAAGTTTGGACCTTTCTTTTTGTAATTTCATGTAAAAAAATATATGCCTTGTCACTGGCACTTACTCAAACTGGCAACTTTTCTCCAAAGGTCATTATTTTAATTCAATTATACCAAATTCATGATGATGTAAACCTATCAGTTAATTCAACTGATTGTTCAGGAAAACTAATTTGGAGCCATTTTTGAGAAAATGACGTTTGAGCGTTTCTGAAAATGCACAATTTGGAGCTCATTTGAACAGAAAAATGTTGAGTTTTCGGAAAACCTTGTATGACATTATTTAATGCCCATGTACACATAATTACAATAACGTGAAGAAATCGCCTTTAATGTAAATATTAGTGACGTGAGAGAAAAGTAAAAAAAATTACATTTTTGTAATTTTTGAAATAAAAGACTAGATCAGTATGGCGTTTATGTCATCGTATAGGGTTCGTTGGGCACTAAGCCTACCAAAAATTTAATGAAAACATTTGGAGCCGTTTTTGAGAAAATCTTGTTTTTGTTATTTTTTAAAATTGCAAATATTGCATGCACAATTGCACGAAGACTACTCAAATTTAAAAAAAAATGTATATGACCTTTATGAGAGAATTATTTATGGACATCAAATTACATTTCAAGGAAAAATCTGTCTTTAAGTTTGTAATTGTAGGAAAACGCCGAAAAAATTCATACTTTTGCAATTTTCAAACATTCAGAATTAACCGTGAAAATCGGACCTATACTACCTTTATAAGTGTGTTTTGCTCCATTCTTACAAGAAATTTAAAGAAAAATGGAGCCGTTTTTGAGAACATTTTGAAAATGTCCGGGGGATTTCGTGTAAAGTACCTCCAAATTTTAAAGAATGTTTTCAAAATCTCAAAGTTTCAACTAGAGCCAGATCGACAAGGGATTCTTCAATTTGGAAAAGTTCGAACGAATGGTTTAGGCGCCAGTTACTGTTCACAGACGGACGGACAGACGGACGGACGGACGGACGGACGGACGGACGGACGGACGGACGGACAGATGGAGGGACGTTTTGCTTTCAATTGGTTTCTCGGCATCAAGGACTCCCAAAACTGGGATTCTGGCTGCAGCACGTGTTAGAGAATTTTTTCTCTTAATTTAGCAACTGAAATTATCCACTTTCTTGTTTTCGGGCCCCGGCAATGAATTTTTTTCTGTCGAAAATTGGCCGTTTTCTCGCGCAGCAATACGTAACTTTCTCTATATGAAAGAAAGTACATATCTCTATAGATTACGTATACGAGTACGTACTCTCGTATTACGTACGTATACGAGAAAGTAAAACTAGTGGTGCTAAAACAGCATGTACTTTCTCGCCCGCACTTTCACGGAAAATAACGTGAAAAGTACTCAAATTTTCGAAAAATTGTAAATGACCTTATTTCAAAATGTATTTCTAAGGGATATATTTCATTAAGAGAAAAGTGTCTATCTTCACAATTGTAATCGTATGAAAACGTCGAAAAAATTTTGATTTTTTTCAATTTTCAAAAAAGGCACAGTTTTCAAGGATCACGAGATCTGCATCATTCTCTTAAACTTCTTCGTAGTATCTACCAACAAAATTTAATCAAACTCAATGGAGCAATTTCTTTGAAAAATTTGAAATTGTTCAAGGAACTTCATGTAAAGTTCCTGATCTATGGCTAGACAGCCCTCTACGGGTCGACCAACGGTGATCCAAACTCTCGGCCATGGGTTCAGGGGTTCGTGTGGTTAGCACGAAGGCATCCCTTCACCGTATACACTGCTCTTCATAACTTTAGATGGGCTTTCTCATCGTCACGCAGCAATAGATACTGGACATTAGTAAGGAAAGCGTACAAGTAGAATTTACCTCGGTCGAGAATCGAATCCGGGGTTACGTCGTGGAAAGCGAGCACGTAAACCAACGAGCCACCGAGGGAGCTCATGTAAAGTACCTCCCAATAACTAAAATATCGGTTTCAAATTCAAGGGGATGCGACATCAACCAAATCGATCGGCGAATATCAATTTTGTAGAAAACCACCGGAACGGTTTAGCCGTTAGCGTTGTTAACAGATGGACGGACGAACAGATGTTATGCCGTCATTCGATATTTCGGTATCAAGGACCCACACATGACCTCCAAAACATGAATTCTGGCTACACCACGTGATAGAGGATTCGTTTTTTGTAAATTTAGGATGTGGATTTATCCACTTTTTCGTTACCAGGGCTCTGTAATAAGTGTTTTTCTGCCGAAAATTCTCTGTTCTTTCGCGCAGCATTACATAACTTTCTCTCTACTCCGTAGCGCGAAAGTAAATATAATGTTATTATCGAATCATGAATTATTGTGCAAGGATACATTAAAATATTATAAATTAAACAGAAACTTCTACCTCGATGAACACCAGAAATTAATAACTATTTCAATTATAAGCGACAATAATATTGTCAATAGTCCTTATCATTCAAATATTGTATGGAAGTAATTACTGTCATAAATTCAAAGCGCTTGAAGGTTAATACAGACGAACATTATTTATCAATAATCTTAAAAAATTAACGAGTCAACAATTATCGCTTAAGGACGGACAGGGCTTTCAACAGAATATTCGTCTGATGAACCTTCTAACATGAACGTAGAAAGTTCATGCTTTTGTATCACTCATAAGTAAACATGATTACAAAATCAAGATTCTTTTCATTCAAATTTTTTAAATTAATCTCAATTGAGAATTTGAAATTGAACTGATGTGTTACTTCACTTTAATAGATCATCTCTTTGCTTTAAAGAGAAAATGGCAATTTATTTAGCTAAAGTTGTGACAATAATTGTCATGTAACTTCTCGCAAAGCCTGTGATGGGCCAGGTACCCAGTGCCATACCGCCACTCCGGAGGAATGTGTACAACCCTTACTTTTAAACATCGCGCCAATTTCTCAGGACGCAGTGCCCGCGAGCTCTTGAAAGCGTGTTACCTTGCCCGCGACCTTGACATGCCTGCTCTAAACTCACGATTGATCACCAGACATGTGTGGTAGTGTGGTGCATGTAAGTTACTTTTTTTACCTCCATTTTCTAGGCGGGTAACCACAGCTGTGGTTTGTCATTGCTTTAAACTGTATAAAGGATGGTATAAGTAATGATGATGATGATGATAGAGGAATGATGATGAGCAATAAATGATGAATGATTACAGATGAGATAACGGTTCATGTGAACTGCAAGTTATGAGAGCCAACCATGCCACAATGGAATGTTGAAAAAGACTTACGCTGAACGTGTCCATGCCTTACGCGGGATTCGAATCCAGTTTTCGACTCTGTGTCTGGGGACTATGCTCGAAACCCCTGCGCCAAAAAGGCGGGTTGAGTGTTGTAGATATATGAACTCGGGTCCGCTGCTACTTCAGCTTACAGTCACGGAAACGGCCGTTTAAATTTTCATGAGAGGGCATGGGGGCGACCGTGTACTTTTTACCAAGTGGGTAGAGGACGAGGTCATTGGCAACGAAACTGAACAATCTCCTTGGTTACCTCCGTGTCGTGACTTGAATTCCGTTTGGTATAGAAGAGTCTTACTTCTGAGAAAGATTCAGACGTGTGTGGAGGTTGTTAACAGCTCAATTGCTGTGAATAGACTGAAAATGAAGGGTGTGGATCCGCGTCCCTGTCAAAGGAGCATGCGAAGTGGACCAGGTGACTAACAGACCTTCAGCCCAGATCAGAGCCTTGCCAGACTGTGTGTTTGTGTGCCAGTTTGTGTGTATGTGCGCGTGATGAGTACCAACAGAGAAGGAAAAGAAGAGAGTGCCATAATCGTTTGTGCCTTTCTGACCTCTTTTATAGGCAGGAGTTCGAATTGGTGGTTTACCTGCTGGGAGCTGATGTTAACCGCCATAAACTCCACGTGGATTGGAACCCAACCCCCAGCGATGACAAGCGTATGCGCTAGCTATTAAGCCACGAAATTCCCTTCTATTGTAGAGAGAATGAGGTTGAATGATGAATAGTAATCGATGGGAAGATTTTCAGATGGAATGTGTAGTGGTGTTCGTTCTATCGCAGTAAACACTCTCTTGTCTTTTAGGAGAATTGACCTTGCAGGGTTAGCTTTACATTCTTGGGCGTTGCTTCCAGCCCTACGCAACCTAGACCGTGTAAATTATACTATTATAACTGTATTAACCATTGCATTTTTGAGTTTATGTGTTGTATGTTTGAATATTTCAATATTTTATAATTGTGACGATTGTAATTGTATTTGAAATAAAGAAGTTGAAAGCTTCTACTAAGAGAGAAAGAAGGAGCTGTTTCATGAAGTTTCCGATCGGAAATCTTAGGCAGTTGTCACTTAAGCAGTGGAGTCCGTAGACTTTCTCAAACACGGATGCCTCGCTAGACAGTTTCGGCAACACGTGTAGTCCTTTGAGGCGCCAGAACTGAGTCCAAAGGAATTAGGGGTCGACGGCCAGCAATCGAGCAGTCCAATGCGAGGGAAGGGGAATCAGTGACACTCACAAAGATACTCATGATTCACGCCCAATACGATAAGGACCCTGAGAGGCCCTGGCTCGGGGGACTCTTCAAATGAACGTTCACTTGAACGGAGGTGAAGGAATTCATATAACAGTGTGACTTTGAACTTTGTACTTTTCACGTTTTAAGTAAAGGATTTTCGTTTAGGTATTACTAGAAACATCTTTTTACTTTCACATGTGCTTACAAACCAACCTGAGTGAGATTTCGAAAATTCCAATATAAATTATTTATAATGTAAATGAGTCTGTAGTTGCATCGGGTGGCCAGCTTTATCTCTGCAACCGCTAGCGGGGTCGAGCAAGCAACATCACACATCACCAAACATTTATGACATGGTGGTACCAATTGCATTAATGGCTGGAATTTGGTATTTCCGGAGTCTTTCGGGAACAGGGAGCTGAAATAGATAAGGCGACCCGTGAGTTGACTGATCGATTGCTAGTGATTCCAGGCGCGTCAACTACTGTGGTCATTGGTCCCGTGCGTATAGTGAATCTTTTTTCCTCGCGTGTTGGAGGTGGTATTTCTCTGCTGTATGGCGAGATCCGGCGCCGACCTGCTTTCGGCTATCTGGGGTTTCCCCAGCCAGGTACATCCCACCAGCGGGGGACTCGCCCCAGCTGGGACAAACTCTAAGCTCCCGACCAGTCTCCCTCTCCAGTCTAGTGTAGGTGTGTCGAAGGGGGTGAGGAAGAGGTAGGAGAGATCACGCGCGGTCCGTGCCACGTTTGTTAGGGTAATGCTCCGGCATTCACCTGGTGGTGTTGATCGATGTAACCACGGAAAAATATCGATCAGAGCAGCCGGCCGCTAGGATTCTCCTCCAGACAGCGTCTGAATTCGACCTAGCTGACAAGCTAGTGTCGAAAATCCTGCCACCGTCGGAACTCGAACCTGGGACCTCTCGACCAGAGGGACTACAGGCGACCCTTGGGGAACTCTTACAAAGGATTTGTTCCGCCCGTGTGCGTTTTGAGGGCGGATATTTTCGCGGCCGATAATGTATAGATATATTCACTACTTGATTATGACTTGGAAGGTATATTATATTACCACATATCCCATTTGAAAATCTTTCACCACCATAGCTTTTTGTGGCCGTTATGGAAAATACGGGCGAACTTTCAAGGCGCCTACGATTTGAAGACTAATATCTGGTGCAGTGCAATACAGTGACCACTGCCATTGGGTAGAATCAGATTGTTCACGCGAGAACGTTTCGTCGTCCGTAAACGGATGCACTCTATTTGTCTCTGGTTTGCTATTTAAAGTGGTATCCGGCGTCCGATTGGAATTCTTTGAAGGAGTCATTGGAAAGTCAAGAGCAAATGTTGAGTAGAAATCTAGGCATGGCCGGCGGCGACCCCGCTCTTAGCTGGTATAGAAACTCCGCTTCAACCGGAACTTGAATGCGGGATTTCGAAATTTGTCTTCGAACTCGCTAGGTGAAGCAACTGTAATTTATGATGTCGAAATGAATTATTTTTTGAAATCGCCGTTATTTTCAAATTATCAAAAGATTATTATACAAAGGAGTTACTCTAAGATGGGACCAGTTTGATAGATCGGAAACAAATGAACGTCATGCAGGGCGATGACAATCCAAGAGGCAGTAATGAACCCATTTACTAGTGAGCTAACAAAACGAACGCACTGACAAAATGAGTGCATTTACATAACCTGCAGTTATGTTGCCAACAGTGGTCAAGCAGTAGCTGGCAATGCGATGCCTTCTCATAATAATTTCTCTTTAGTGGCAATACGAAGTCAGCTTTATGAAACACAGCACAGAATGCACTCCATATTAACATAGTAAAATTTTGTTACCAAGTGGTAATGTATAAGGTATCATCGATGCTTTTATAGAAACATTGATGTTTTAAACTTCAATGTATTAAAAAAATGCTTTTCTAAACATCGTTGTTTTGAGCTCGATGTTTTTGTGAATGAAAAATCCCCGTGTATCAAAATTTTGTACAAGTTAAAATATGAAATTGATGGTACCACTGTCAGTTTATGTGTCATCCAAACTTGTTTGTACTATCTTCATCGAGGAGAGACTGTCTCGCTCGAGATGATCCCAACACCTTAGTATTTACTATGTTTTTCCTAGTATTTCTCACATGGAGAGGACATTTTAACTTTGTTTTCACTTAAATCTTAATTATAAATTAATAAAGAGGACCACTGTGAAATTAAATTTTGTTGTGTATGATTTTAAAGTAGAGGTTAATAAACCAGCTTTAAAACACCGATGTTTAAAATCAAGGATGTTTTTTGATCGGTGTTTTAATTTTGTCATTTAACGTTATTAATATTGGTGTTTTAATTTTTAACATCGATGATTAGTTATCAGTGTCTTATCACTATTTTGTCGCTTCCCGACAGCCTTCGCTTTCATACAGAGGAAGTTTCTGCTTCACAGCGCTGAGAGAGCGGTCTCTAATACTGGGCATCGAGTATTTTGTCGTGATGGGGCGCATTCTTTCTTCGCCGGCGGAAATACGTTTACGATTTCGCAAGAACAGAATAGGGAGTTTCTGCACTCTCGAACGTCAAAGCAATCGAAAGCACTATAGATCTGTGCACACACAGTTGAAATTTCGCATCACTTTTGTGCATCTGCGCATGCGCAGAAGATCGAGATTGCAGTCGATTACTGCCCGCTAAGGTGTGTAAAATCTTCCTAATAAGGAGTTTACACACCCTCCGACGTTCAAGCACTATCGATCTTCTGAGCATGCGCTGATCGAGTTCCACATCACTTTTGTGCAACTGCGCATGCGCAGAAGATCGAGGTTGCAGTCGATTACTGCCCGCTAAGGTGTGCAAAATCTTCCTAATAAGGAGTTTACGCACCCTCGGACGTTCAAGTACTATCGATATTCTGAGCATGCGCTGTTCGAGTTCCACATCACTTTTGTGCATCTGCGCATGCGGAGAAGATCGTTAGTGCTGTTTGCTACGGCGTGCACAAATATCCCACACGACTTCATAAAGCAACCGACTTTCAAAGGTTCGAAGGCAGCTATGAATCACCCTGGATAGGATATCCCGGTTTACGAACTTCAGTTGTGGTTTTTAAGATATGCCTTCGTACTCAGTGTCCTGCCATTGTGCAATGGTTGCCACAGAAAATTCGCGGACCTCCGGGTGTTCGCACAGCTTTTTCTACGCATCCGCGAGTTTTCCCCCATCGATGAAATTTCTTAACGAACGTACTTTTTCGTGGTCGCGTCTACTTTCGTCTCCCAGACTCCCTGTTTCCGAAGTTTTTTAGTTTCTTCAGAGTGACCGAATTAGTAATTCACACATTCTTGTCTATTATTTTCTTAAATGTATCTAAATCGATTGTATTTTTTAATGTTTTGTATAGCGATCATTACTTCTAATGAAATATTTATAAAATTTACGTAAATTGAATTTTTGAAAATTACAATAGAAAATAAAAATGCTTATTCATTTTTGTACATGCACATCCATACTAGAGTTTTCTTTTTCCTTTTTCGTTTCACTGAGATGCACAATTTCTTTTCGTAAAATGAAGATTGCGAACATAGTAAGTCAAAGAATACCCTCTCGTTTCCTTGTAGACAGAGGGTTTGTACTTTCCTCTAAAATAATACATAAATCAAGAAAATATAACTTAAATAAATATATTTGCTAAATTATATGAATGTTTTCTTTACATTTTACGATTGCGGGGACATCTTGAGGGCAGACAAGGTGAACTATGTCCACCATGTTTCTTTCGTGTTAGGCCACCGCATGTCTATCTGTTCTCCTTTCCCTGCTCTTTTGCGTGATGTTCTCCGGTGCCGCTGGTATCTAGGATCTCATTCCTGTCGTGAACTTTTCAAGCTAATGACTAAGGAGGCGAAGTGAATATCGGTAAGGGATGCTAGAGGTGTTGGAGGAGAGGAAGGGGAGAGAGGGAGAGATGACGCATGGGCAGGGGTGAGGAGTTGCAGTGGGGAGGAGGTGCGAGGTGAAGGACAAGGTGGATGGGGGGAGTTGGGAAGATGAGAAGGTGGTTGAGGTGGGGAATCAAGGGTTGGTGGTGAGAAGGGAAGGTGGGGGCGGGAGGGGGCAAGGAACGGGAATGTGCGAGGCGGTGGGTGAGGACAGAGAGATACAGCCGGAACGGGATGGCGAGGTCTGGAAGGGAGAGAGGTATTGATTGATTGATTTTTTCGTGTTTCCGAGCGCGTGTTTCTGAGCCGTTAGTATAGTGCATGTTTTTTTTCCGCGGGAGATGGCGGTGATCCCTCGCTGGATAGCGAGATCCGGCGCCGACCTACCGTCGGCTAGTGGAGTTTTCCCATAACCAGGACTCTCCCACCACCGGGGCACCACTCCAGGCGGGACAAGCTCTAAGCTCCCGACCGATCTCCCGGAATATGTGGTAGTGTAGTGCATAGTGTAAGTGTGTGTGTGTAAGGGGAGAGGATAGGACAAGGAAGAGGAAGGACAGATCGCGCGCGGTCCGTGGCCTGTTTGGTAGGGTACTGCTCCGGCATTCGCCTGGTGTTGATCGGAGCAACCACGGAAAACTACCGATCAGAGCAGCCGGCCGCTAGAATTCTCCTCCAGACAGCGACTGAATTCGACCTAGCTGAAAAGCTAGTGTCGAAACCCTGCCATCGTGGGGAGTGTAACCTAGGACCTCTCAGCTAGAGGCGCTGCAGTGACATCAGTTGATGCACTGAGCTACCGCTCTCGGTGGAGAAAGGGACTGAGAAAGGGAAGGAGGGAGGAATTGAGAAGTGAGGGACTGAGGAAGGGAGGAACTGAAGTTGGGAGGAAAAGAATGAATGGACGCCGGAAGGGAAGAAGAGAAGGAGGAACGAATTGAGATCTGAGGAAGGGAGGAATGAAGAAATGAAGGAAAGAAGGGAAGGAGGGAAGGGGAGGCTGAGGAAGGGTGGAACGGAGGGTGGGCAGGGAGAGAGGGAGGGACCGAAGAAGGGAGGGATGAGATAACGAGGGAGGGGCGGCCGGTCTGAGTGGATCGAAGTGCTCGAGGAGGCGGCGCGGGTGCGGGTGCAGGGGGCGGGGCCGGCGCTAACGCTTGCACTCGCAAACACGGCGCTGCGGCGCGGCGCGGTTCGGCGGATGGATGACAGCGGAGGTGACGTCAGCGCCTTTGAGGCCCGCGGCTGCCGGTGGCGTCTCGCATTCCCACGCGGCCAAATCGCCGCCTTCCGCTGCCGCAGGGGACGGCGAGAAAACAACAGCAAGGCGACGTACGCCCGCAAATTGCTTTTTGACGTGTTTTCCCGGAAAGAGTTTCTAAGTCGTTGGCTTGTCAGTCAAGCAAAAATGCAACTGAACAAATGAATTTAAAAAAAATATTATTTTACTTCACCGGAAAGCGACAATGGTGAAATATTGGAAAGGAAGGTGCCCAAGATTGCTATGATGTAATTAAAATAGCTCTTAGAATGTTAATATGAATTAAACACAACTGAGTTGTTTGAATGAAAGTGCCAATTCAAACCTAAAACGATTTCAAAGGTCGTCGATTATTGTTAAAGATACTTTATACTTAAAAAATGAAAATACTTCTGGGTTGCACAAAGACACCGATTAGGATCTTATCCCTTATCGTGCCTCCCGCGCGCGAGTGAATTCCCGATGCCGCGTGGTTCCAGAGTGAACTCTAGAACGACTAACGGAAACCAGTCGGTCTGTAGGTTACGACTCATAGTTGAATTTCGAAATAATGCATGGTTTGAAAGAACGTACGTTTATTTGAAGTTTATTTTAGGGGAAGGTGGTTTCAAAATTTTCAGTAACAAAATTGAGCAAAAAGAGCGAAAGAATGAAAGTTAAAGAAAAAAGTCCTACGTCATATATTTATTGTGTTTTCGTATTTTTAAGCTTAATGAAGCGAATTCATAAACAAATAAGTTTTATTTGTTGGCTCGGAAACATGCACAAAGAATTCAAAAGATCCGTGCACGCAAAAAAAAAAAAAAAAGCAACCGAGTGGCTCACAAGGATATTAAGTATATTATGTTTCGTTTCAGTTCCTTATACACACCGTAACGAAGTAGTAAACCATAAAAAAATAAAGGTCACGAAACCCATGCGTCTTTCGGAAAGCAAGCGGCGATAACCGAGCTTTACATAACGCCTCGCACTATCTCCGTCGCATAGGTTGCACGTCACCAAGGACGCGGCTCATTCACCGCAGCCGCTGCGGTATGCGCGGCGCGGCGCGGCGCAGTGTGGAACGCGTTTGCGCCTGCACGCGCGCGCGCGCGCGTCGCCCGCCGCAGTGACGCACACGGCGTCGGGGCTCGAGCACTTTATCAGCTCGCGGCCGCTGACCCACATTCCGCCTCGCCAAGTGGAAGTGAAGGCGCGCCTCGACGCGGCGGCGGACGCCTTCGGCCGGCAGGGAATTCCGATCAGGGTGCCGCCAACAATTGAGGTGCCCCAAGGGGTACAAATTAAGTAGTGCACTCCGATTTAAACAAACTATACCCCGATTTATTTGAGGTGGCGTCTCAAGGCCACGAGATGAACAAAGAGGGGAGACTGACATTCAATCGGAAACTTCGTTACGATTTATATTTTTGGTTTGGAGCTACCGATTGGATGACAATGCGCACCACTCCTTCCAGCTTGTGACCTTGAGGTGCCACGTTAAATAAATCAAAGTATAACTGCATTTCCAGGTAAAGAGCTGGACGAAGAGGGGGACATTGTTTGCCAATCGGGAGTTCCAATAACATAGAGATAAAGCAAAATACATTATCAGCATCAACTGAAAATTCCATTCTTTTTATTTGCTCTTAAAAAATCAATTATTTTCAAGTACTTGATTCGCACGTCTTTCATCAGTAATTTCTCTAATCCTAGTCGAGTACGTGCTCTCTCCATACTGCATTCTCCATTGTCCAGTGTCTCTAAGTATCGTAATGCAGTATTGACACACTTCAATGCATTTTGCGCTGTTAGAACGCCGTCCGTTCCACTCTCCGAAGGCCTTTTATAACGTAAGAGATACTTTCGGTGGGGGCATGGCGCAAGGGGCTAATGAAACTGATCGCTACGTGAAACATTCCGGGTCTGATACCTCCACTTCAGGGTAATCGTCTTTGATTGTGTCCCAGACGAATGCCGGAGCAGTACCCTAACATACGAGCCACGAACCGCGCGCGCGATCTTTCCTTCCTCTTCCTTGTCCTATCTTCACCCTTAGACACACACACACATACTAACATGCACTACATTACTACACATGCCGGGAGACTGGCCTGGGACTTAGAACTTGTCCCGGCTGGGGCGGTGCCCCGCTGGTGGGAGATACCTGGTTAGGGAAAACCTCGCTAGCCGACGGTAGGTTGGAGCCGGATCTCGCCATCCAGTGATCTCGCCTTCCCGATGAAAAGCATGCACTACACGTACGGGACTAACGATCTCAGTAGTCCACGCGCCCGGAATCAGTAATCAATCAATAAATCGATTGTGATCTTTGGCCAACAATATTTTTTCCAAGCTGCTTAGAAATGCAATTTGTGGCACTAAGGTGAGATATATTTCTCCAGGAGGGAAATCATTTCCAGGACGTATTTTTTACGTTCACTATTTCCGAGGTTCAGTGTTCGCTACAACCGAATCTTTTTATGCTTATTTGAAATGTAAATGAATTGGGATCAGTGACAGGTTCACTATAACCGAGAGTTCACTATATCCGAGTTCCCATTAAACGGAGTCGATTGTGAACATCTATGTATAAACAGAAGGGCATGTACATATGTCCGGCGAATAAAGATATAAAAAATAATCGAGCGGTAGCGCTACAATTTTTGCACTCTGTTCTCATTAATATCAGGAATACAGAGTGATTTGAATTAATTAGACATGCGAGGTAATCGACGAGCCCGATCCCAGAGTATCTTTCTTGAAGTGCGATCTTTGGATATCTTTTTGTACTACACGCCTCGCTTCGACTCATAATATCGAAGAACATTGAAGTTGCCAACTAGAAACAGAAGTATGAACTAAATGCTGACGGTGCACAACATTATTCAAATATTTTACTTTTAAAGAGTATTTAATACATAATCAAAGTGTAGTTAAGGCGTAATTAATCTTCATTGAATAAAATGATTTTTCACTTAAATACTATTTATTTAATACACTGCAATAGCGAAGCATTGCCGGGTCCGCTGGTAATAATATAAAATTTTAATATTATAATAAGAATTTAAAAATGTAAGAATATATATATATATATATATATATATATATATATATATATATATATATATAGGCCGAAATGTATATAAGCACGTAACTTTCGAATGACTGCACCAAATTGGATAATTCTTTTTTATTGTGTTCGTTATTGTCAGGACAAAGTTTGTATAAAAGAAAAGTTTCAGAAAATCGAACAGAAATGTTTTAAAAATCTCATAATTTGAATAGTAAGTGAGTGAATGAGACAGAAGACTGTGAGATATCTTCAATATATTAACAAGTTATTAAAAGAGGTAAAGATATAAGAAAAAAGGGAAGAAAGAGAAGAAAAGACAGAGCGGAAAAGTGAGAAAGGTGAAAAAGAGATGAGGAAGAGAGAGGGAGAGGGAGAGAAAGAGAGAATAGGAAAGAGAGAGAGAGGAGGAAGAGAGAAAAAAGAGAAAGAGGTAAAGACGGTAAAAGTGAGAGGACAGAAAGGAGAAGGAGAAAGAGGGAAATGTTAGGGGGAAAGTGAGAAAAGGAAATAGAGAGAGAAGGAAAGAGAGAAAGAAAGAGAGGGGAGAGGGAAAGAGAGAAAGAAAGAGAGAGAGAATGAAAGAGAGATAGTGGAAATAAAGAAGGAAAGGAAGAGAGAGGTAGAAAAGAGCAACGAAGATACAGGGAAGTCAGGGGGAAAAGAGGAGAGAGAGAAAAAGAAAGTGAAAAAGAGAGAGGGAAGGAGAGAGAGGAAAAGAAGGAGGATGGGAATAGAGAGGCAAAAAGAGAGAAAAAGGTATACGAAACAGTGAGATAAAAAGAGAGGAGAAAGGAGAGTAGTGAGAAATGAGGGAGGATGAGGGATAGGGGTTAGGGAGAGGGAAAAGAAGGGAAAAATAAGAGTAGAGAGAGAGAGAGAGAGAGAGAGAGAGAGAGAGAGAGAGAGAAAGAGAGAGGTAGGAGAACGTCTGCCCGGTTCTGCTAGTACACATATAATTAAAAAATGTAAATTGATTGTAAAAATTATAGGATAGAGGCGAGTGCACTTGGTGTCACATGACATCAGCTGCGTCGTAACCAGAGGCGCTCTGAGTGAGAATTCATCAGGAATGTGCAATTTGAGAGCAGATTGAATAATACAAGCAAATATTTGCATTCTTCAGTTCAAATCGAAACTGTTTCATTGTTTTTTGATTGTTTCTGTATTCGTGGGTATATAATGAAATCGAAGACTCCTCCCATGTGGCCAGAGGCTGCACAGTCTTCTTTCAATTTCTTCGTTGTTTGGAAATTAATAATAAAGATTTTAAGAATTTTATTATAAAATGTAACGAGTGCTCGTGATACAAGAGTTTTCAGTGGGGCTATACTACAGAGTTTTGTGAGTAGAGAGGGTAGGTGAAAACGAGAATGGATCTCGCGTAGTCATTGCTTAAGGTAGTGTAGACCAATCCGAATAGTCATCTGTTAACTGACCAAACTATTGAGCTGCTGGTGAAACTATTCCACCGTGGAATCTTGAATATATAAAACCTCTGTGTCTACGAAACTTCTGGCTCGGTACAACAAGACTAAAGGAGTAGGGAGGTCGATAGGGATATCCCTAGAGCAACACCCAGAGCGCTATCTTTGCACCTCTAATTTATTTCCTCTTGTTCGGCACTTCCTTTCAGTGTGTTTAAGATTGTACAAACATCATTTATATTTCAGCCATCTTTGCACCAAAATTATCCTTCTGGGTACTGGGGTTTCCGATCCATCGTCATTGAAATTATCATTATAATTACCTATTAATTCATTCGCCATCCAGACTCACTATTGACTGAGGATCTCTTGTTGTAAACTTGAACAGAAAGACGGTTGTTCACATCTGAAGGGGAAAAGAATAAATTGGAGCTATCGAATATGTCGACTTACCGATCAAAGATGGCGAAGGAGAATTAAATAATATTAAATATCGAGCATTTCGAGTTATAGAAGTTTCCTGGGCATATATTATAGAATCTCGTTGGAAAAGGATAAGTTTGATTTTTCGAATATTTTACGCTCAGACTAAAAAAAGTCCTTCTTCAGTATCAGATTCAGAAAACCGAATTAAGTAAAAGAGTAGTATCATTTTCTACCTATCGCCTTCCGTACAAATTCGAATAATAATTTAGGTAGAAATATGTGTACAAATATATAAAATATTAAACAATGTCAATCCTAAATCTCTTGCAACAAAACTAAGAGGCGAATTATGGCCCTGTACATTCCTACAGAATCATTTTGTTCATATTGGAAATGTGCCAAAGTGTCAAAATATATTTTTGAAAGAAGAGGCTTTCCTCAAAGGTAGGAGGAGATACAAAGAGCGAGCTCAGATATATCGCAAATTCGATGTAAAATAAATAAAATAAAAAAATAAATAAAATAAAAAAAATAAATATTGGAAATGTACCAAAGTGTCAAAATATATTTTTGAAAGAAGAGGCTTTCCTCAAAGGTAGGAGGAGATACAAGGAGCGAGCTCAGATATATCGCATTGACTTTTGGAACGTTTCGGAATCGCTGGTCTAAAGAATGACGTCATTTCAGAGGCTATTTTCAGTTGACAAATTAATGAATGTTTCCATGAGACCTTATGTTTGCTGTACTTCTCCTGTAGACAAAAGCTGAAAGGATAACCTATTTTTCTAGTGATAACCTAGTCTTGATATTGTTCGATGGAAAACGTAATCTAACCTATTTATCTGCTGTGTTACATTGGCGATTGATGGATTCTAACAAATATGATTTTGAAATAAGGGTTTCAGTTTCTATTGCCGATTTCAATTTCTAGTATCTGTGCTTTAGCAAATAAGGTGGATATTAAACTGAACTCTTCTAAATATATTCTTATTAATGATTAAATGGATGTAAATGAATAACCTTTGTAATTTGTTTCTAAATGTTAATAAACGATATTTACACAAAAGAGCTTACTACTTCAAATTTGCCTGATTTAGACGTTTTGATGTATATTTCATACCCATAAAATCAAGTATTTCTGGAGTCTAATGGTTCTCTAAGCAATTATTTCGATTGAAGCTGATAATTGTCGCAGCAAGTCTTTTTTCGGAAATCCTAAAATCTTGCAAGAAAATACGTTTGAAAGAATAATCCTCATTTTTTTCCTGTCATTCGAATATTTAAAATGCTTTGAAAGGTTTATTACCAGATTATAAGATTACTTATGACAATATAATTTGCATTTAACATTTATAATTTGTATTCTCTCCACTTTCTTTTTGCACTTGAGTTTGTAAAGAATCAATTATCTAATTTCGCCAATTCCTTCTGAATCATAGAGTCTCGGTATATTTCCTTTCTATGTAAATCTACCAATTTATTATTATTATTATTATTATTATTATTATTATTATTATTATTATTATTATTATTATTATTATTATTATTTGCCATTTATGAACATGCTACACATCCTCTTCCAGTCATATTCTATCCTGGAGAGTACCGTGTGTAATTATGGGGATCAGATTTTTACGGCAGTATCCCTTGATAAGACAAGGTTAGGGCTTGAATTATGAATAATGCGGTGATGGGATGATAATGAGGGGAAAAGGGACAATCACAAATACGACCATGTCTACGCAGGATGAACCTACAGCCACCTCAGCACAGACGACTCTGCCGCAACCGTCTGCACCATGGGGCTGGTATATTATTATTTTTACTAGTATTATTGCTATTATTACTATTATTATTACTATCATTGTTAATTATTATTGACAGAATTGCTAATCCTGTTATAAACCCTTTAGATTTGGGGGATTCGAAAACCTTGCAGAATTCTAGAAAATTGGGTATTCCTTCAGCTTCTAATCTCATTAAGCAGTGGAGGCTGCAACTGAACTGCTAGAGTGTACTCTTTTGCTGGGCGCGCGTGCGCACGAGTGTGCCAAAGGAGCGCGCGCGCTGCCTCTTTCCGCCTCAACCTCAGGCCGCGTGATAACAGAAAGCGGGCCAAGAGCGCCGCGGGCGCGGCTCTGCTCGCTACGCAGTAGAGAGAAAGTTACGTAATGCGCGAAAAAAAGGGAATTTTCGGCAGAAAAACTCTTGTTACAGGGCCTCGGTAACGAAAAAGTGGATAAATCCGGTTGCTAAATATAGAAAAAAATACTCTATCCCGTGGTGCAGCAAAAATTATGTTTTGTGACTCCTTGATACCAAAAACTCGAATGACGGCAAAAAATCTGTCTGTCTGTCCGTTCGTCTGTGAACAGCGCTAGCGGATAAATCGTTCAGCCGATTTTCGTTATTAGGATAAATTTTGTTGATGGAGAAATGTCAAGAACGTTTAAGAGAATGGTGCAGGTCTCATGTTTGTTGAAAAGCCTGATTTTTCGAAAATTGCAAGAGTTCAAATTTTTTTGGAACTCATCCTACAACTAAAATATTAAAGAGAGTTTTCCCCCTTAATGAAATATATTTCTTAAAGACAGATTTTGATAAGGTCAAGTATAATTTTTCGAAAATTTGAGTACTTTTCGCGTAATTTTGCGTGAAAATGCGGCCGAGAAAGTACTTAATGTTTTAGCACCTCTACTTTTCAATCTACGCGATTTAAATGTATCTCGTAGATGTACAAGAAAGTGACATATTTAGAAAATTATTGTGTGAGTGAAGTGAAAAATGAGTTTACAAGATAATCTACTAGTACTACGAAACATTTCAATTACTAGATAGTTCACAAAACTGTCGATGTCTGTACAGAGTAAAACGATTTGTCTTTGGCGGAATATAAACGCCTGTGCTAAGAATAAAAGTGCTCACTTGTAAAATAACACTATTTTAGATGTGTCATTTTTCTTGAGCATTAAGGACATGTAAGCAAAATTGTCCAGTGTTTCTTGTTGCATTCTACTTTTTAATATTTGTTTTATATTGGAGAAAGCCCGCAGACATTAATTTTTTGAAAAAAACGCTAGGTCCATAAATTCGAACGATTTTGCGATCGTTTCACAAAAATTATTGTTAAAATTATCTAACAGGACAGTTGCGTAATTTATTTTTTCTTCTTCATTACAATTCTACTTTCTCGTTTAAGTTAAACACATCATTTTAGTGGCCACTTCAAGCACGAAATTTGAAAAATACGAATTGAGGTTTTCAATTTTGCTTCGAACTTGCAGAACATTGCTTACGCCTTCTAATTGAGAAATGTAGCACGAAAATTATTTTTCTCCTTTTTGTCCATGAAGAATAAGTTGAAATTATTGTATTAATGTTGGCATTGCAATGAAGTAACATGAACTTGTATTTTTTGGTCTCAAATGTCTGAGGGACAGAATACTGTGTGGTCATTGCTGAATCAAGTATCTGACCATTATCAAAATTTTTCAATTTTCAAGTGGCCACTGGTGGATGAAAATCGGTGATAGAAAATAAAATTAATAAAACTCGGAGCAAATTGAAAATTTTTAGGCACCAGAAAAGGTGTGCTAGTCGCCTATTGAGTTTTAAATAACGAATTTAGTTCTGTGGTCTAAGAATTTTAAGAGAACTACAAAAATGTTCTTGACTGTTAGTGTTATTACCCTAAGTATTATAGAGAAAGTAATGAAATGTTGCAAAAAATCGAAATTGAGATTTTCACGGGAATACTGTTTCGGGGGACGCTGATACTGTGTGTTTTGTTTTCAAAACGTCTTGCCCTCTGACTGTCTCTGTACAACAGTGGCGCCTACAAGATGCACCGGTTTTCCACCACCACTGATACTCCCCGATCGATCTGTCTGATGTCGGGGCCTCGTGAATTTGAAACTCTTAATTTTTCGGGCTACATTAAAGTTGCATGCAAAGCGATCATCAAGCTCTTCAGCACGTAATTCGCTTCACTGTCGTTTGATAATGCTGTCATTCTGTTGATCTTGACCTCGTATTCTATACATAAAGTAGGAAACGAGAGGGTCGGTCAATAAAAATGTCGGTTTTCTACAGCGCCAACGTTTCGACCATTTATTTGGCCTGCTTCAGCCATTTATTTGACCTATTTTATTGACTTACCTTCACGATTTTCTACATTATATTGATAATTCTGTCGTTTATTTTTAGAGAGCATATGTACCCCGAATTCCAATGAAAAGTAATTCAGTGGTTGAATCAGAGTCGCCCTACAGTACGGAGTTGTGTTTTCAAATTTTCAAATGGTTTAGGAAGAAGCGTTTTGCAATCTGACTCAATGATCCCAGCGTCAGCAATTAACTGTACGGGCTTGTTTCTGAGAAACAAATTGTGAAAGGTGAAGAATCAGAGTTAAATAATTTTCTAGTAGGCGAATAATATTTTGCTGTGAATGTACCAGGAACGTGTCACTTAAGCAAGTGAAGACTAAGCGGAAATTAAGCATTCTATAAAGGAACATTCTGATTTCATTACAGTTTTTATTTGATACAAACACCTGTTCAAATGTCAATGAATGTGCATACTCTAGACGATTACATGAAGCGGAAAATGAAACACTTGCTCCAATAAATGTGGCAGTATTGATTAAATTTTTAACAAATGAGCAAATATCTCGCTCTGATTGCAGTCTACAGAAAGCACACAATACAAAAAGTGGTCATAGAACTGAATGTCTCTTAGTAGGAAACACGGAATGTAATCAATGTAATGTCTGTTATATGCAAGATATGATAATATACGAAAGAAAAACCAAAAGACAAATGTAATATGTAAACAATTTAAAAAAATAATGTAATGCGACGGATAGCGTGTAGAGGCGTAGAAAGTGATCGTAAAGTCGAAGTAATGAAGCGAAATGAAGGGCTTAATAATGGATTTACCAACCTTCTATGATCCATGAAACTCGGTGTGGTCGTTAATTAGAAAAGCTTGGTTGGTTAAGGCTCAATAAAACGTTTACAGCACTGTGTGTGTGTGTGTGTGTGTGTGGGGGGTAAAATGGACGATAACCAGCCATAGAAACTAGTGAGGCTACAAGAAAAGTAATTACAAAATTGCACAATACGTGCAAATCTTTGTAAAAATATCTGTACTTGTAGACAGACCTCGTTCAACAGTGCAATCAATAATTAATAGCTTTTGTGTTTTTAAAACTGTGAGATATAATCCCCGAACAAGGAGATCAAATGTGTTCAGTGAAGCCGACAAACGATTTATTATTCGAGAAGTTAAAAAGGGCCCCAAATTGTTCTGTAAAATTCGGATGAGAGTTGAGAAAACGCGAAGTTGAAGTATCAGCAGTACAGAACACACTATTTGTAGGGGAAAATGTTATCATGCTAGGAAAATGATATAAACGATTACATTTTGCAAAACAGTATTGTATTTGCAAAAAGCCCGAAAAGGATAGGATTTTTGGAATTCAGTCATATTTTCAGACAAACGCAAATGTAACAATGATATCTCCAATGGGAGACGCATGGTATGGCGCAACCTTCATGCAGAACTTGACCTTCAACATCTTGTGTATGGGGAAATATGGTGGTGGGGGTTCGAAAGGTAGTCTACGAGAGCATAAATGCCTCAAGCGTGAGTTACTTAGTTACTTGCACGCAATCTATGGTGTGATGAAACACAACATGCATATTCACATTTTAAAGGAAAATCTGGTTGTTAATACTCTGGAAATTAATCTTGGGAATTACTATGTTCCTACATTAGTGATCTGAAACCTGAATGTTTGAAAACTCGATTCTCGCTGCTCTACAACATGAAAAAATAAATTCATACATTTCGTGAATTCATTAACAATAACGAAATATACATTATGTGGTCTGTTATTGGAATAAAATATATAAAATAGAGTGTGTCTAATAAAAAGATCTTAAACATGCTCTTCTAAAATAATGAAGTTCAATTGACCCCGCGTCTATGGCAAAGTTGGTGAAATCTTTGCCGCGATGACGGAGGGAACTATTTCAAGAAAGTGGAAACTCTACACAGTATATTTTTGTTAAATGTGAGTGTACGCCGATTCTGTACGTTCAAACATGTTTTTTGGTCTTAATTAAGGTCAACTTTTATGTTCTTATTTAATTTGTCAACTACTAAGATCATTAAGCGACCATTGTAATTAAGATTGGATTTGTAGGTTTAGGGTATCAGTAGTGGAACTTGCATACTCGCATACGGACCACACAGAAACAGTCATGCCCGGGCGGTATTCGAACTCGCGACCCTTCAGACCCGAGGCAACTGCAGCTCTTGAGCTTTAGCGACCTCGGCTATCCAGTCCAGCTCAAACAAAGGCTGTTTCTTTTGTTTGTAAATATAATTGGGTTTGTAATATTTTGAGTTCTTTTAATACGAGGGAATAAAGAGTGTTTCTTGTTTTGTTACCTTCATATTTCTCTAACACCCCGTCCATATTCTATGGATGCTTTTGCTATATTTTCTTAAATGAAATATCACATTTTGCAGAAACAGTATCTGACTAAAAGTTATTATTCCTTTTCACTACATTTCTTTAATCGAATGGTATTATTGGAATTCTGATTTAGTTAAAACGTTCAACAGATTTTGCTTCTGTAGGTCACCAGATCCGTTTCATGGTCAGAAGCTGTTTGGGTTCTTTGGATCGCAGTACAGCGGAGGCGACTGTTGGCGGCCGGGGCCGTTGTCCCAGTTGTCATCACGGCCGAAACAACCTGCGCGCTTGGGGGAAACTGTGCCACTGGACGAGGACATTTCTATTGTGCGGCCTGGCCGGAACATCGCCATTGACTCTGGACTTGTGGTTTCTCCCCTTTGGCGCCTCGTAATCTGGGCGTTACCTGAGAAGCAACAAGGTCTACCCACGAAAACAATTTCGTGGGAAACATTAAAAGAATTTGGAAAATATTTTTCTTTAGAACGTATTGTCTTTTGTTGTTGTTTTAAATAATTCATCTGACAGATTTTTAATAAGTAATTCATTCGACAATTTTTTGGCTAAGCCAAATGTGAATTTGGGATCACAACTTTGCAAAATACCGTGTGGCCCACGTAAGATGTTCCCTTCAATTTTCTCCTGAACCGTTGCAGATACTGAGATGCGGTTTTCACTAAAACTACTATATGCAAGGGGCACATATGGTCATGCATAATATTATTCTATTGCTTTTTTATTGCAGAGATATTGACCCAACTTTGATTTTTTAAATGGAACCCTATAGATTTTTTAGCTCATCATAACAAGCGTGAAGAGACGAGTTATATGCATATCGCCGTACGTTACATAACAAAATTTTCGAGAAATTAAGTTTTAAAGACGCACGACGACTGCTGGTTTCCGTAATCTGAACGAGAAATTCCGGTAATATGCGGCGAGGCCATTCCCTTCCGTTGCATCGGCCGAGTAAAGTAGGAAAACTGGAGACTATCAACATCTGAAGATCTGAGGCGCCGCATTACCGCATCTTGTCATGCCATTTCACGTGGAACTCTGAATTCTTTTCGAAGGTCTCTTTACAAGCGTCTTCAAATGTGTATATCCGTTGATGGTGCACATATTGAGTACATGCTATAAATCAAGCTATTTCTAGAATTGTTAACTTACCTTTTGTTTCTGTATTTTAAAGTGTTTTTCTTACTTTTATTTACACGATATTTTTGTACTGGTTGAGGTTTTCAGTCTTTCAAAGAGTAAACGTTTTGTTTCTGACAGCACACGCACTTATTAATAAAGAACATGTTTACTCTCCAAACTTCCCTTGCGGTTCCCTACGGTTAATAATTAAAATATTTTCTCCAATCTTGTAGGATTTCATTAATTAAAAAATAGTACCTTGTGGCGTACAGATTTGCTCAGAATGACTATGGGTGAATACATTGTCTCCTGGACTGAGAGGATGTAGTCTTAAAGAGCAAATCGTGGGTTCTCGTGAGCTCCTTCGCACATTGCATCACTACATTTACCCCAGGGTCGACGCAACGGAAGGGAATGGCCTCGCCGCATATCACCCGGAATTTCTCGTTCAGATTACGGAAACCAGCAGTCGGCGTGCGCCTTTAAAACTCTTAATCTCTCGAAAAGTTTGTAATGTAACATATGGCGATATGCATATTTATGAACTCGTCTCTTCACGCTTGTTATGATGAGCTAAAAAAATCTACAGGGTTCCATTTAAAAAATGGAAGTTAGGTCAATATCTCTGCAATGAAAAATGCAACAGAATAATATTATCCATGACCATATGTGCCCCTTGCATATAGTAGTTTGAGTGAAAACCGTATCTCAGTATCTGCAACGGTTCAGGAGAAAATTGAAGGGAACATCTTAGGTGGGCGACACAGTATATGCCTTTGTTCTAGTGTCTCTCTATTTGAATTTGTTACGCTTCGCCATAGCTCGAATTCTCAACTATCGGCGCTTAAATTTCATCATGAATTTGCTTTCGTGATTCCTCACTGGTTATTTCTTATCAACTCCACCATGTGTTTATTATCTAATGTGAGATAAATCGTGTGTTTTACTCTGTATATAAGTGTTTTGATTTGTGTGGAGAGAGTTATCATTCTTTAGGAATTATTTCAGTTTTTTGTTCCTAATTTAGGTTTACTGCGTATGAAAGATTTACTACAAGTTAAATTTAGAGTTGGACAGATTGAAATGTCTGTGTCTGGCTGAAGTGGGAGGACTGGGAATGTACATACGAATGTAGAAACGAAAAGAATAAAAAATCCAACCCTTGGAAGTCCGAAGCCTTTGGAAGCCCCCCGAGCGGACAATGAAGCAGTGGCAGATGTTAAAAAAGCGAAAGTCTGCAAACAAGTAGAAGCCGCAAGGCCCTCAAGCGTTCTTGATGATCCCACAAAGAAACATTTACAATGCAGTATTTACGGTTCATCACGGGGTGCAGACTGTTCCTTACAAAACTACCGCTACGAGCGCCTTTAAGAGAACTACCCAGAAAGGCGCTCCCCTTTGGTAATTCCTCTTCACTGGTGCGCCTCGCGTGCTCGTTGGCGCGTTGCGGGGGGCGCGGTTCGACCACGCAACGCACTTGCGCCGGGGGAGGAGGTACCCCCGCCCAGAAGGCCGAGGTGGGTGCAGTGAGGAGCGGCGCTTCGTCCGTGAGTGGCGGTGCTAGCCCGGACTGTCAGAAGCTCTGAGCGGGCAGAGTGACCCTACCTAAGCTTCATCGGGGATGCGCTCCGGGGGGTGCTGCTCTCGGGCGAATCCGGATGCCAGCCCGAAGGTAGACTTGAACGCCAGCGGTAGGTGAGGATTCAGGCTAAAAGGCCTAGGTGCTCACCCTGAGGAGTAAAATCCTCCTGGTGAGGGGTTGTAGCCCACGCTGGAATTGAGTGATTGATTTGGGATTCTGGGCGCGTCTGCGGCTAAGGACATTAGTCCCGTAAGAGTAGTGCATGTTTTATCGCGAGAGGTAGCAGTGATGTTCCCCCGCTAGATGACGAGATCCGATGCTGACATACGTCAGCCGTAGGAATTTTCCCCAACCAGTTATCTCCCATCAACGAGGCACTGCCCCAGCCGGGTCATGCTCCAAGCTTCCGACTGCTATCCCAATATGTGTGGTGGAGTCGTGCATGTAAGTATAAGTGTGTGTAAGTAAAAGGTGAGAATAGAACAAGGAAGAGGTAGGAAAGATTGCGCGAGGTCCGTGGCCCGTTTGTTAGGTGCTGCTCTGGCATTCGCCTGGTGTTGATCGTAGAAACCACGGAAAACTACCGATCAGAGCAGCCGGCCGCTAGAATTCTCCTCCAGACAGCGACTGAATCCGACCTAGCTGAGAAGCTAGTGTCGAAAATCCTACCACCGTCGGAACTCGAACGTAGGACCTCCCGGTCAGAGGCGCTGCAGTGACATCAGTTGATGCCCTGAACCCCCTTTCCCGGTGCGGGGGAGGGCAGTATTAAGGCCAAGTGCCCCCGCCCCTAGGGAGTAAAATCCTCCCGGCATAAAGACGGCTTCACACATTCGGCATTCGCCGAGCAGCGTGCCAGCGCTCGGCCAATCCCGAGGAACTGACGTGTTCGGCGAATGTTCGCTCCCTTTGACTTGTCGTAAAGACCGACACACGGTGGGTAGGGCGAACCCCTAATGTTCGTCCCTTGGCAAATAGCAAGCAACTCATTCGCACTACTCGGGATTCCGCGTGCGATTGCTCGCTGTTCGCCGAATAACGAATGTGTGGAGCCACCTTAAGGGGGAAGATACACTTTAAAACCTCAACAAATTCAACTTTTGAAAACATGAATTTCCTATTCATTATTTATTCAGGAATATTTTAGTGAAAAAAATCTCGATATCTGGAATAGTTTCCGAGTTATGAGTTAAAAGGTATATCGCTGCATCATGCATTTATTAGAGTAGTAAGGTAAGCAAAACTCATTAATCTAACTTCGTCCCTCGTTTTCCAGAATTACAGTTTTTAAGATCCGTTTCCCTTATACCTGAAAAACTAATCATTTTAAAGCTATGAAATTTTTAGGATGCATTTAACAAAGCATTATCTACAAAACCATGCTAAACCATACACTTTAGATCAATACTTTTTGTGATAAAAAGTTATAAAACTGAAAAAAACTGTTAATAATCAAATTATTAATTTTTGATTCAAATTGAAAATATTATTTATCCAGAGATCTAAATGAAAGGTTTTGTACCTGTGGATATTGACAACAAATTAAAATAAGAAATTTGTAAAAATCTCCAAAATGGTTAAATTTGGAATTAAAAAAAAATTATAAAGTTATAAACTGATTTTTCCTTGCAGAAGAAAGATATTTCTGTTTGTCAGTTCATTTTCACTGCTCTGGAGTTTGATTTTAATGGAGAGAAAAAAGAAGTAAAATAATTTTAAAAAATTGACTGCTGTAAGCTGTGTCTGCCGACCTAGATGGCCGAGGTGGCTAAGAGCGAGTACCGACTCAGCGCTTCGGTCCGAAGGGTCGTGGGTTCGAGTCCCGCCTTGGGCATGGCTGTTCGTCCCTTGACTTTGTGTGTGTGTTGTCGCGGAGGGCCTCGCGTTCTGCTGACCCCAGATGAGAGGAGCCCGCAAGTGTCTGTCTAGCGTATGGTCGAATATGCGTCCCTTCGGGACGTAAAGGGCAACCGGCTGTCTGGATAAAAGCCCTAGGAAAAAAAAGTAGTAAAAATAATTTTTAAAAAAATTGACTGCTGTAAGCTGTGTAAATGATCTTGGCTGTCTAGGTGACGCCGCGTCGAAGGCTGTGTTGCCGACGTTTCGACCATCTTGTCGTGGTCTTCCTCAGGGCTGTTGTGAGGAAGACCACGACAAGATGGTCGAAACGTCGGCAACACAGCCTTGGACGCGGCGTCACCCGGACAGCCAAGATCATTTACACGACTCTGGCCGCGGAAGCCTACGACTTCACTTTGCTGTCAGCCGTGTCTTGCAAGGCGCACTGACCTGCGCGGAGGCGTTGGGCGGCGGCGCCAGCGTGAAGCCGTCGCGCAGGCCGCGGGGCGCGAGCGCCAGCAGCCAGCGCCTGCGCGGCTTGGTGCCGGGCAGGAAGTGGAAGCACAGCGCGCACGCCGACGCGTTGAAGGGCGCGGGCGCCAGCGCCAGCAGCCCGCCCTCGCCCGTCGCCAGCAGGCACGCCCCCTCGCCCTCGCCCGCGCCCGCGCCCGCGCCCGCGCCCGCGCCCGCCAGCAGCGCCAGCAGCAGCGGCGCCACGCCCACCCCGCGCGCTGCAACACACCCATGCACAATGCTAACATGAGCATGGCGTTAACATACAAGTTAGGACTACGTCCATGAGCGGACTCATTCACAATGCGTTCGCATAGGCATAACACGTAAAACGTTAACTTAAAAGCTTGCAAGCTTCTGTGCTTATGCTTATGTCAAAAATAAATAAACCAATCACAGAACGTATGAGTGAAATTTTCCTATTGGTAGGCCGTGGTCCGTGGCCTGTCAGCCCAGAAAATTTCACTCATATTGACTCCGGCCGTGAAAGCCTACGATGCTATGCAATCACAAAACGTTAACTCAAAATCGAGTATCGTAATAAGTCGATAGACGAACTAACGCAATACATGGCAAGAGCTCCCGCCGTCATGGACACTGTCGATATCCCGAAATAGATTCTTACCAACAGTAAACTAGAATGTCTCACACCTAATAGAAACTCTTATTTTGCTTACGTTTATTTTCGACATTCTGAATACTTCAGTCTATCACTTATGTTAATGTTTACGTCTATGTGTTATGCTTATGTTTGCGTTTGCATAGTGAATGGGCCTTCATACAGCAGGGCCGTACAACTTGTAAGGCCTCAACGCCCACAACTAACACTTTAATACTGTTTTTTCATTACCCGGGCGATCCTCACGTGACCCCGAATTGTTGATCTCGGCAGTTTGCCCGACTGCTCTGAAAAGAGGGGGAATGGAACCATGTGTGATATCAGCCCGTACCATGCATAACGCAGGGAAACACATAGGGATGATTTTGATTTTTGAATTTACTACAAAAATCTAAAATCTAAACTTAGCTTATTGTTACATGAAGGGCATATTGACCCGTAAAGGGCGCGTGCACTAGGCGCACTAACTTCTCGCTCTACAATGATACAAAGGACTTTCCCATTTTATTAATAACCTTTCAAGGGCCGTAATAAATGGCAATGGCATACGGCCCTGCCGCCTATTGGACATCCCTGTCGTAGAGAGATTACTATTAGAATGGACCGCATTGACAGCTACTGCCTTGCTAGCAATATAACTGCAAGTTACGTCCAAGCATTTTTCCTATGCATTCGTTTACAATATCTCATTTGTAACTGGCTTCATCACTATCTCTTGCAATGTCATCGCCCTGCACGAGTTCATTTGTTTCCCGACCTCTCAAAGTGGGCCCTTCTTTGAGTAACTCGTGTATGTCACAGAGGTCAGGGGTCGGCAACCTTTTTGTAACTGCGGGCCACAATGTCAATCCCCCAATAGCTCGTGGGCCGCACATATCTACAACGTACTATTTTTCAACAAATTTAAAATATTAAGTTACAACCCATTAATTTTATTAGTATTATGCCGAAACAAGCTTGGGATCCAGGTACAATAATAGGATAGTAGAGGCTATTGTATGTTTGCAGATAAAACTAAAACAGGGAAACTACTACAGCATTACCTGTACGTGTTTTCTACTGTTCATTAAAAATCGATTTGTTGTAGGCTATACAAAATGCCAACAAAGCAATATTTGTTTTTCAGTAGAAGAAGACAGTAGAGGTCCCTATGACCGAATGAGATGGCCTCTGAAGCCAATTTCTGATGTAGGTAATGTAAAGAGGCATTGAAACGATTGGTTATTTCGAGTTTCCGGGCGCGCCAACTACTATGGTCAATAGTCCCGCGAGTCTAGAGCATGTCTAGTCTAAAAATGGGCTCCCACACTGATAACTCAATACGAATTGTGAGTTATGACTTATTTTACATCAATTTATAATAATAAATATGAACGAAACTCATACAATAAACTTTACGTTATTTCCATGTAGTTAATCCATCAATTAAGTAGCGTATGATACGTGCATTTCAATCGTTAGCTTAAACTTCAAATATGCTTATGTAAAAACTGTTTTTAGAATTGAACCAATATTGCAGGCCATCAACAACAATATATTGAACAGTGATCTGGGCTGTCCGGGTGACGCCGCGTCGAAGGCTGGGGTGCCGACGTTTCGACCGACATATCGCGGTCCTCTTCTGGGCTGTGCTGCCTGATTGGTCGAAATGTCGGCACCCCAGCCTTCGACGCGGTGTCACCCGGACAGCCCAGATCATGACTCTGGCCGCGGAAGCCTACGATATCAATATTGAACATCAGCTAGTTAGTGGCCCTTACCGGGATCGAGTTGTCAGGTCGACCGCTCTGACTAATTCTGACTACCTTTATCACCTTCACGAGAATATAGGAACAACAACCTATACAATGTGCTGGTAACATAGCAGGGTTGCCGAAACATTTTCTGGCTGATTCAGAACGCGCCAAGGGCACATTGGGTGCAGGTCTGTCCGTCGGCCAGCTGTAAGAAAGTGAGACTGGGAAAGGTGGGGGAATGAACGATCGCGGATGATTGTTCCGTTACAGCTCCAGGAACCGCCTAGAATTGAGGAAATAACGATTCGACCAATCAGAGCTGTCGCCAACAGAATTTTCATCCAGACCGGTGCCCCTCTGGACAACCGCATGCCGGCTTTGACCCTACATGACCCAGTCCCCAGCCACGCCTCAGCCACGCCGCCAGTGGGAGTGTGAGAAGACCAGCGCCGCACCTATATTTCTTCGACTGCCGGCAAAACGAACATTTGATTTGTGTGGAGATCAGAAAACGGAGATCAACATACATTTCCCGTAAAATGTAAAATGAAAACTGTGTTATTAAGCTGGAGAAAAAACGACCACGGCCACATAGCAAACGAACGCCTCAGGCAAAAAGGTCCTCGGAGAAAAATGCCAAATTGATAACCATAAAAACGTGATAATTTATTAAAATTAGCATTTACATGGTGTAATAAGAAAATGAAAAAAAACAGGATAATTTTGACAAATATTTTGCTTTAATTAAAAACAGATTAACGAGTATTATTTTTAGGAGAAAAGGAAATCTTAAATGAAAAGAAAGGGAAGGGAATTCCATGGAAGAGGAAATTATGAAATCCAATCATTCGTGCATTTTTTTTTCAGTTAGTAACAAGAAAAAAAGTCAGAATGTGACTGTTTTATTTCCCCCATCAAAAAAGATACACGCCTTCGGCAGTCGCCCAATGCAATGAATGAATAAGTAATTGCTGATGATAAGCCGGGCTATAAGGAGTATCTGACGCAACGGCGAAAGCAGCTGTTTGTGAGCCACGAGGCAGGCGGGAATGCGGGAATGGGAGGGAGGCCGCGTGCTTGGAACTCTCTCGGCCGGGCGGCGCGGCGGCGCGGGAGTGCGGTGGTGGAGGAGAGTGCGGCCGGAATTCGTCTGTCTGGGGCGCATCGACACCCACGCAGCCCCAACCATCTCTGAGCTTCTAATCTCAATCTGGTCGATCATTGTTGGACGTGTGCATTCACTGCGCACACCAATTGGACCATTTCTTACAAGGACCAAAATAGTCCAAATTCGAGTTTTCTTTAAGGTTTTCAAAACCTTCATAGCGTAGACGTGCATAGTAATGAACTTATGATTTTTTCCGCCTTATACGAGTATCTTTGGATGTGGTTGGCTCTTGCTAAAAGGAAATGTCCCACGGGATAGCACCAGTTGTAGGGAATATTTTGGTGAAATATCTCAAAATATTGAAATTTTGGACATATTTGGTTCTTGTAAGAAACTCCTCGATTTTACTCCGTGTATGAGGTTTCCTCGGGGTCTTTCCATCTCCGGGACCCTGCCTCTCTTCCACTTTACTCTACCATCATTGCACTAAAATTTTCACTTTTGAATAAATTAGAGGACCCTTTTTGGAATTACTTCAGATGTCTCATATTTATATGTGGTAACCTAGATATCTTGAAAAGAGTGATTATGAAAAATTTAACCCGAGGAAGCTGTTGTGGGTTGACACAAAAGCTAACACGCAGTCATTTTGACGACCTTACTTTAAACACCAGAAATGTCACAATAATCTTTGCATTTTTTCTAATAAAACAGGTGTATTTACTGCAGCACTGATCATATTTAAAAATCCTACCTAAATCGTTTACCGTCAACTGGCACATTCAACACTACGTTCTGCTTGGTGCATTAATTAACAAAGTAATTGTGGAGAAAACATTTTATTGGAAGATAAAAATATCTTCAATAATATAGTTGTAGGATAGGATAAAAAATTAACTTTTAGAATTTTCCAAAATTTAGAGAATTCAATGAAAACCAGACTTTAGTCATTTTTACAAGCGTATTTTGCTCTTTTCGATAAAAAAATCCAAAAATTTCATGCAAATAGTAAAAGAAAGAAGTTAAAATATCTGTTTCAAATTCAAGAGTTCGTGATATCATCCAGGTCTATCGGGGAATGTCCATTTTGGTGAAAATTCCGCTTAGGTTTAGCAGCAAGGGTTGTTCACAGACAGAAAAGATAGACGGTTTTGTCGCAAATTGTTCGGTATCGAGGACCCATAAACCGTGGAATCTGCTTACACGTGTTAGAGGAAGAAAATTACTACACATAGGAACAAGAATTAACCACTTTTTTGGTATCAGAGAACTACAATATGAAGTTTCTGCCGAAAAATCACCATTTTACATATCTTTCTCTATACTAAGTATGCAGTATTCCTAGGAAGTAAAAATCGACCATTTTGAGAACGATTTTATTTCGAGCAAAGCTAATGAGCCAAAGACAAAGGTTATAACTCAATACATTGGTTTTCTTGTGAACTATCTTTATGGAATGTTTAACATATTTTATATACGAGGCGCATCCAGAAAGTGTTTCCTTTTTTTTTTTTTTTGCTTTAAACGTATAAGCTTTCAGGCGGGGAATTTTGCATGCCCAACCAATATTTGACGTATCAATCATGTGTCAGCCGGGCAGGTCCCACCGAGTGCCAGTAGCGAGGCAGCTGTGCCCCGAAATGGCGGCGCTTATTCGTTCTCCCGTCACCTAGGATGTTCGATCCTTGAAAAGTTCCTTAATGCACAGTACATCGCGCCTATCGAATTGATTGATTGGTTTTTCGTGTTTCCGGGCGCGTGAACTGCTTTGGTCATTAGTCCCGTTAGTGTAGTGCATGCTTTTTCGTAGGAGTTCGCGGTGATCTTCCTCCCCTGGATGGCGAGATCCGGCGCCGACCTACCGTCGGCTAGTGAGGTTTCCCCCTAACCACGACTCTCCCACCAGGGGGGCACCGCCCCATTCGGGACAAGCTCTAAGCTCCCGACCGGTCTCCCGGAATATGTGGTAGTGTAGTGCATGTTAGTGTAAGTGTGTGTGTAAGGGGAGAGAATAGGACACGGAAGAGGAAGGAAATATCGCGCGCGGTCCATGGCCCGTTTGGTAGGGTACTGCTCCGGCATTCACCTGGTGTTGATCGGAGAAACCACGGAAAACTACCGATCAGAGCAGTCGTCCGCTAGAATTCTCCTCCAGACAGCGACTGAATTCGACCTAGCGGCAAAGCTAGTGTCGAAAATTCTCCGCCGTCAGGACTCTAACCAAAGACCTCCTGGTCAGAGGCGCTGCAGTGACATCAGTTGATGCACTGAGCTACCGCTCCCGGTCACGCGCCTGTCGAAATTCGTCAGCTCTTACTGACATGCTTACTGCAGGTGTTGTGCTGCTCCATGTCGATGCTCGTGCGTATACGGCGCGACAAACAGCAACAGGAGTTTTTCTGGGAGATGTTTGATCAATCCCCATTCAGCCCTGATCTCGCACCCAGCGATTTTCAGCTTTCCCTGCATTTGAAGACATTCCTGTCCTCCCATCAGCATTTCCACCACGACGAAAAGGTGAAGACGATTGTGTCACGCTGGTTCCAATCGTAGGCGGACGAGATCTTCTTCGAGACAGGTATAGAAAAGTTGATACCACGTTATGACGAATGTCTCAGTGCCTGTGGTGTCTATGCCGTAAAATAGCTTAAACATTGGTGTTCCAATTACCAGTAAAGTTTAGCATGTAACTCTGTTGTTTTGTATTTCACAAAATAGGGAAACGTACTTTCCGGATGCGCTACGTACATTACATATAATATAATTTTATATTATTATACTTTTTATATTTTAAAAATTATGCATTATATTCTATAAAACATACTTTTGAACAAATTCTTCACTTAATCGAAAAATGACGGTATTTGAGTTGTCACTTCTGTTGGTTAGCGACGATTTATGACTTTTTAATGATTAACAGTCAATGATGTAGTATTCTGATGAAGCGCATAGGAATCTGGCAGTGCGAGGCTATGGAGTGCCCCGGCCGAGGTCTGAAGCAGCGGCGGCTGGTGCCGGTGGAAGAGCCCTCACCTGGAGCTCCTCACTCGGAGGCCGCTTCGGTCGCGCTGGCAAGGCTGCGACCTCTGTTCTAGAGAGAAGGCGGCGGAGGTGAAACAGTGGAGGATTAGCCCGCCCATCCGGTTTCGTGTTCCTCAGCCGTGTCCCGAATCCCGTTACGCGCGGAGACCCTAGACTCCACCTATTCGTGTGGTAGTCCCCACTACGGGTTTGGACTCGCTGTAGCAGTGATTCTCCCTCTCAGGGAATTTGAGTTGGATTCGTGAGTATCCACTGATTACGGACGCGTCAACTACTTGGAACATTATTATTTTTATTTTATTTTTATTATTTAATAGGTAATTGTTACATACAAATTAGAGAACGTGATGCTCAGTGGCTAGGCCGAAGGCCTTTAAGCCATTACAATGCCTACATTCTACCGCGTTCTAACCTTTCGTATTCTGGTATTCACTCCAAATGGTCTTTTCATCGCATCAATGCCGCGGAAAAGAGACCATAAGGTACGGCTGAGGAAAAAACCCCTGAAGGGGGAAAAACCTGCCGTCAGAAGCCGACATTATTTCCTAAATGCAGTAAATATGGCATCCAGGGAGATGAAAAGTGTTCCTTTTTTCGCAAGCACATGAGATCCAGCGCTGACCAATGTTTTCCCTGTCCAGATATTTCCCCCAGCAGGGCATCGCAATAGCCAGGAGAAGCTCTAAGCTCCCAAGTGGTCTCCCACCATGTATGGTAGTGTAGAGCGTGTAAGTGCGGTATATGTAATGGAAGAAGAAAGGACACTGGTGAGGAAGGGGAAGAATGTGCAAGGTCCATGACCCGTTTATTAGGGTATTGATGCGGATTTCACCTGGTACTGATCGGACAAACCAAGGAGAATACCTTTCAGTGCAACCGGCCGCTAAAATTCTCCTCTAGACAGTTGTTGTACGGGATCCTACTGTGAGGTCGTCCATAAGTAATGTAAAGATAAGAGCGAGAAGGGGGCTTGGGCAGCGTTACAGTGTGTCACATAGGTGTAGGGAAATCTTATTTTAGTGTTAATAATTCTGATATTCATATTTTAAAAAAATGTTCAACTTTAGGGGACTGCTCTTACCCCATTCGCACTGCGTGATCTTTCGAGGGTTATCTAAAGCGAATATTAGATTTCAGTCCTATACTATGGGTGAAAGCAGCACACTGCCACAGTAACAAATTACAAAACATCCAAAATAAATGTCTATGAAAAATTACTAAAGTCATGGTTCATTAGAACCCAACAATTACACGAAGTGCTAAAAATCGAACTCTACCACATACAAAATCTTCTACGAAACACTACCCGACGTATCTGTCACAAAGCATACCAACTAGGCAAAACTTTCAAACACCACTACAGAATAATTTCACGGTACTCGATAAGTTTTCAACCCCTCTAAAAACTCAACTACTGAAATCCTACTAATCTATTACAACCATAAAGCAGCTTGAATAAAATTGTAATCTAAGTAACTCCTGAATTGAACAACGTCAAATGAAAGTGAATTGGTTGAGCCATGAGGATGATTATCCCAAAGTGAAGTAACCATGTATAAACAACATGTATAAACTTGTCTACACTTTATATTTTTCAGTTTGATACCTTTACCGTCCGGATACTGTTAATGAGGTAAAATGTTGATGTTAGGGTCATAAATGCAAGCAGAAGCGCTCAGGTGATTCGACGCTCTCTCCCTTTCATTTATTCATTCCGTGTTTGTGGCAACGAGGGAAGATTACATCACTGGAAAAGCTGCTCCTATTGCATGTCACTAGGAAACCACTGCCGGTGTCAAATCGTGTCTCTCAAAGGTCAAGCAAAAGGAAGTTTGCTACAACGTATTGTGGAGAAATTGTGGAGAAAATGTATTTGGTGGGTCTCTTCCTCCTTTACAGTTTCTAGTCCGTGGCAACGACCGCGAATTCCCCTCCGAATATCCAGACGCGAAAGTCAGACGGTTGCCATGTAGTTTCTTCTCTTTATTAATCGACTGAAGTATGTCACGAACTCAATATATCCCACCGAGAACCGACCCTTGGACCTTCTATTATAAAGACAGATAGCGTAACCGACTGAGATACGGAATCAAACGTTACATTCGGGACAATTTAACGATCGCATATGCGATTCACGTAGGCTGTAGTACAATTGGGCCGAAGGTCATGGATGAGTTGTCTTTTGTGTAGTTGAACCGGGAACCGACACGAGCGTATGCACGCGAGAGCTCAGCGGCTTATCTGCACGACCTTCGGCGAGGCACTGCGAAGGAGTCTGTGCCAGTTGCAGACAGCGTGCGACTTTCCTCCACCGCTGCACCGCCACGTCAGCGCCCGTCGGGCTCTGACCACGCGCTCTCCCATTCCCACCCGACCCTCATTGGCTTTCTTTGCCGCCAAGTCTGAAGGCGGTCACCCATGCAGATAATCGTCAATAACGAATTATTTGCTCATTGATTTCGAATTTTAGGCTCCAAAACTCGTGTTTTAGGTGCCTGAATTACGCCATTAAAAGGCGGAAATTAAAATGTAATTAATTTTATTTTACTTAAATTCGTTTTACTAATGGGCTACTATTTAACTGGCCCTGGCCCTTTTATCCTGGGAGCAATGAGAAATGTACCGTACGTACTATGGTCGTTCGTAACAGAGAGATGGGTATCACACTATTTTGTCAATTATTACATTTTGCTGAAGTTTATTAAATGAGTGGCTGTTTATCTGTTTGAAGCATATTCTACAAAAGTGACTTGCCCTTACCTTAAAAAACAATCCAATTAGCTATTTCAATATCTAGTAAGAGCATCTTTAACGTCAGGCTATGAGAAAGGAAAGAAATAAATTGGTAGAAAGATTAATCGAATTTTGCCACGCCTCATATCAAATTTCCATAAATGCTCAATTCAAGGGTATTTCTGCAAAATTAACACTTTTGTATGTTCTGTTAATTTCTAATTTGTTCATATACAGAAGCAAATCATGGCTATGTCGTAAAGAGAACGAAATGTAATTAAGTAATTGTATGTTGTTCAAAGTTGACGTACGTGAACTGCACGCAATTTGAGATATCGCTGACGATACGAAACTCTGCAACTGCTTTGGATCATGGTCTGAGTATTTAAATACAAAGAAAATTGTCTATCCTAGAGATAATTCTACTAAGAAACCATGTGAGTAGCTTAGATAACAAACAAACCAGAAAATGAAATGAACGGGCCAATAGGCATCTCTAGGCATTGTAAATGTAATTCCTGTATTATTGTTATGTCTCGCAAGTTATTCGTAAATAATTGCTAGTGTCCTAACTCTGAGAACCTTGGGCCTAGGAACATAGGTAAAGAGGCTTTCCCGCAAGCCACTATCTCCCAGCTTCGTCTATTCGCACCGGAGGTTGGGGATATCCGCACGTGTAACACACGCACTACTCTTAAGGGTCTAATTACAGAAGTAATTGACGTGCTCGGAAACACTAAGTAAACAATCAACCAATGAACTGAATAGTTCGACGAAACGGCGAATGCAGTGTTCTATGAATGAGGAATGCGGAAACGCGAGGCCGCCCGAGAAGAGCCTCCTCGGTCGCAGTCATTTGATTGATTGATTGATTGATTTATCGTGCTTCCGGGCGCGTCAACTGCTATGGTCATTAGTCCCGTTAGTGTAGTGCATGTTCTTCCCTCGGGAGATGGCGGTGATCTTCCCCCGCCGGATGGCGAGATCCGGCGCCGACCTACCGTCGGCTAGAGGGGTTTCCCCCTAACCAGGACTCTCCCACCAGCGGGGCACCGCCCCAGCCGGGACAAACTCTAAACTCCCGACCGATCTCCCGGAATATGTGGTAGTGTAGTGCATGTTAGTTTAAGTGTGTGTGTGTAAGGGGAGAGGATAGGACGAGGAAGAGGAAGGACAGATCGCGCGCGGTCCGTGGCCGGTTTTTTAGGGTACTGCTCCGGCATTCGCCTGGTGTTGACCGGAGAAACCACGGAAAACTACCGATCAGAGCAGTCGGCCGCTAGAATTCTCCTCCAGACAGCGACTGAATTCGACCTAGCTGAAAAGCTAGTGTCGAAAATCCTGCCGCCGTGGGGAGTGGGAACCTAGGGCCTCCCGGTCAGACGCGCTGCAGTGGCATCAGTTGATGCACTGAGCTAGCGCTCCCGGTGTCGCCGTCGTGAGGGCGCAGCGGTAGAGCAGCAGAGACGCCGCCCGCCGCCAGCGAGTGGCTCACGCGACTCCCTCGCAGCCGCCCTGGGGCCTCGCGGGACATCCGACGGATGAGGACGCGCGGGTCTGGCTAGCAAGCTCCTCCCATTTTCAATAATAACATTTAAAAAAAATCAGAAAATGTCAATAAATTAATTTTTAAAAAATACGTCGTGCGCGCTAGTGGAATTTACCTAAAATGCTATGTAAATGTGAAATGTAAATTAGTTCATAATTAGCAAAAATCATTGAGGGTACTCCCTGGCACCGGGAAAAAACAGCTGTTCGTGAGGAATCACGAATTCTTGATATCTGAGGCCTGGGTGGAAGTTGACGGGATGCATGCCAGGAATAATTTCCTCAAGAGAGTCTTATGTCATGTACTAGAAAAGTATTATTTTCCCTAACTGAGACCTACGTTCAAATGATTAGTTTAGAGTTTAGCCGTCATTGCCACTATTTCTGCAGAGACTCTGACCGGGAGGATCTAGGGTTCGCGTCCCGACAGTGGCGGATTTTCGACACTAGCTATAATAGTAAGTTATATCGAATTCGGGCGGTGCCTGGAGAACTAATTCGATCGTCTAGCGATCGACCGGTACCGAATCTCCAATCGGTAGTTTTCCGTGGTTTCTCTTAGCTGTACCAGGTGAAAGGCGGAGCAGTAGCATAACAAATGTGCCAAGGATGGTGCGCGAACATTCCTTCCTCTTCCTTGTATACTTTCCCCTTACGTACTATACCCTATTGCACATATCGGAAGACCAGATGGGCTCTTAGAGCTTGTTCGGTCTGAGGTGGGGCCCCACTGGAAGATATATCAAGCGGGGAAATACCTTGCGTGGCAACGTGCAGGTCGACGCCGAATATGACCATTCGCCATATAGCGGGGAAGAATCACCGCCACCTCCAGGCGAAAGAAAACTACACTAACGGGACTAATGCCCATAGCAGTTGACGTGCCTGTTGAGGGCGGGGCTAGGGATGGCAAAAAAAAAACCATCGATGATTTTAAAACATCGATGTTTTCCACCAGAAACATTGATATATTAACATCGATATTTTGCTTACGATGTTTTCTTCACATCGATATTTTGTTGCAAAAACATCCATGTTTTTTATTTTTATTTTTTTTTTTAAATAAAGGGGTTTAGGCACGTTGTAGAGTAGCGGCAATATCGTTGTTTTGCGTCATCCTCTTTATCACGCTGCATATTTCGCCCGTGCAATCTGAGAGAATTTTAGGTGGTTTTACTTCGATGGTGCATGAATGGAAGTGACTAAAGGGCAAAGTAGGGAAACACGATGTTATTTATTTCTAATTTTATTCTTTACATTCGAAAATAATTTTCATTAACATATTACTAACATGCTGGTAACCAATCAATAAAATATATCCCTTTTACGTACTATAATTAAAAATGCATATGAAATAGCATGTTTATTAGTCCATAATTAAAACATCCATGTTTTTTCGTCGATGTTTTCACGACATCCAAAACCCTTTAGCGACGTATCGAAACATCGATGTCACGATGTTTTGGTAAAATTTGCATCACTAACGGGACGCCATCCGCGTGCGGCGCTCGCTGTAGAGAGCGGGGCCCCGCTGCCGTGCACGCAGAGAGCGCCGGGTTAGCGATTACACGAAACAAAACGAAACCACCAAGAAAACCCACGGCCTCCGCGCCTGCTATTGCAGTTCTCCTCAAATGCAATTAGTTAGCCAAGCTGATAAATAGGGCTAGGATAACGTTTTCTATTTCGTTTAAATATATGCAAATTGTAATATGTCCACCGAACAATGTTTCTTCGATGAGAAATGTAATTTTTATAGTGCATGTTTTTACATAGTTTGGGAGTATTTATAATTGCATAATAATTAGAGCATATCGTTAGAATGATACATATTTTGCTATTTTCATAGGAAAACGTCTAAAAAATGCAATTATTAATTACTTTATTGATGTAGTTACTACTTTTTATTAGTAACAACAACAACAACAACAACAACAATAATAATAATAATAATAATAATAATAATAATAATAATAATAATAATAATTAGCCATCAGGAACAGTTACAGTCCGTATTTCACATGAGTTTTGTCATTATTTTCATTATTTTGGTACACTATGTGTTACTTATATCTTCAGTGATAAATATAACAGCTGAAAGAACAAATTATAATAATTTCATCATTTTTATGAGTTTTTATAGTATATATTTTCTGCGTTGTTAATGCACCTGTTTTAAATCTCATAGTTACCTACATATTTCACATTTTTAATGCCTAACTATCCGAGCCCTATTAATAAATGATGAAGTTTACCAGTGAGAAGTATTCCGAGGTATACTTCGAATTATTCATAACTGCCTGTGAAGTAAATCAGCTGTTACGGTGACATCCAATCGGAAGGTTGAACGCCAACATAGTGACGTCTTTGTAGTGACGTGTACGGTCTCGATTGGATGGCAGCGTAACAGCTGATGAAATGTCATGGGCAGCATTGGAAAACTCGCAGTGTAGAAGAGAAAGCAGCGATTTCGAAGCCACGAGTCAGAAGAATGCGCTGATGGGCGGCCGCGCGCTCATATCCACGTCTGGTGCTGACGTAGTGGGAATGCAGCGGCGGCGACGATGAACCGACCCGTCTAGCGCTTGCATGTGGGGATGGGAGGGGCTGCAGCCGAGGAGAGGTCATTGCATGCCGTCTGCGGTGCCGCGGGGCACATCGCTCGCCCTCCACCGCCAGGCCAGGGTTCAAATCCCGGTCGATCCAGTGGAATTTGTGGTGGAAAAGAGGGTTTACGGTAGGGCCGATTTCATGTTCATCAAACCTGGCACTGAAACGCGTGGTCCCTCATGATTACTTATGAAAATTGAGATCTCGGGAAAATCAAAATGAAAGTGAGACATAGTAATACATCGCTCGTGGACTGCGATAGTGGCACAACGAAAAAATACGAATTTTGAGTTAAAGCACTCTTCAGAATTGCAGACGGATCTAACTTCTAACAATAAATTTTACAGTACAGAATTCCAGCAACAAATTTCAGGAGTATGAATGTACGAATGATGCACTTCAATACACAAGGTGAGACTTCAAACTCGTTTATCTCAACACCTGATTTTTTGAGTTGTTCCACTATTGCAGACAAAGAATAATATGTTAAATTCAAATAAACGTATTTTCTTTGACGAGCAAATTGGGTATTAAGGGGGAAAATATTTTCTGTTAACTAGAAACTGTAAATTGTAATAAAAATTAATATTTTACCTATTACAATGTAGGTCTGTTTTTAAAACAATGATTCGGATATGAAAACAGTAATATACAATTTTTCTAGGTTTAACGAATGTTGTATGATTTATAAACATTTTCATGGGACAATGGAGTATTGTTTAAAGTAACTTAATATGAATCTTATTTTATCTATAGAATGTTTTGAAAACCAGTGTTTCATTTTCACGTTAAATTATAAACTTTGAGTCCGCAGACTGTTTTGAAAACATCCACGATTTAAATAGTGAACTGTAAGCCGGCGGTCATAGTGGATCTCATTTTGGCCGAAATTTCCGTCGGCTGATCTCGGGCGTTTTCGTCCTATATGTCGAATTCATGAACAGAGATTGTCGTGGTGGACCCGAACGACCTCTTCCGAAGGTGTTCGAAAACATCGACTCTCGGTCTTTGTTTCGTTTGACTTTGCTCGTCCAACGTCGACCGACCGAATTTTCGGCCAAAATCGGTTCCCCTGCAACCGCCGCCTAAGAAGCTACGCATATTATTCCACATCTTAATAAACTATACAAACTCTCTTTTTATTATCATTTTTTGTGAACTATGTTTCTGTAACATTTACTAAAAGTTACCAAAGCGCGAAGACCATGACACCTGCTACATGTCCCTCTATTTTAAACCGGCTCTGGTTCACGGCAGGTTTTCTCAAGGTTCTACTATTTTCCTCTCTTTTATTCCCCCGTTACATCCAGAAACTATTAATCCATTTCAGGCATGACATAAGGCAATGTCATTCGCAATAAAGAGTAGAAATGCAATCTCATTGTTCCACAGTAAGTTACTCGCAGCAGACACAAGGATTCCAGGGTCGTTCAAATAGAGCGGTCATGGGCGGCCACACTTTATCATTAAAAAAACATAAACATCGTAAACATAAGATCAAATTACGCTGTTGTCGGTATTGAACTTATTCTCAAACGTAAAGAAATATTGGTTGATAATTAGTTGCAGTGGTATGGTCTGCCTGGAAATCACATCGCTCCGCGAAACGAATTCTTACACCTAGGAGATGAGCTAAGAGCCAAATACTATTGATGCTTCGGGGATGTTAGTTCAGTGAGTGTTGTTGGAAGTTACGGGTAGTTTTCACGAGTGACTTCATTCCCATATAGTCGGAAAGAAAAGGAATTTATAAGAATTCAAACAAATCATGTTGAAAAACATATAAAATATAAAACTATATGATTTGTTAGAGAAATGCAAAGTGAAATCATACACGTCGAAGGTTAACAAACAGTTCACAGTGTCAAAGAGCCCAGTTCACTTTCATAACAATTTCAATTAAACTTGTTGTATACTACTAACTTTTAATAAAAAAATAATTCATGTAAATAATATATCCTTAAATGGAGATTTTGAAATGGACTTGTGTTGAATTCTAGCAATGTAAACAAAAATTATGGAGAGTATTACCGTTCAAACACAATTTCACAAAACGAATGGAAACCATTTCTACATCTCACTCATTAACAACGCCCTTAAATTTAGTTTGACATGAATAATAGTCAAAATAATGGTCCTCTAACTAAATTGCGACGCGGAGAAGAAAGCAATGCTTTGCGAGCGTCAGTGTGTGTGTGTGTGTGTGTGTGTGAGGGGGAGGAGGGGAGGAGGGACTGAGGCGGAGACTTGTCGCACGCCGCCCGTGTGTGGCTGGCGCGCTCACGCCCTCCCAGCCGCACAAGGCCGGGGTCACGCTGATACAGCGGCTTTGCTCTCCGAGTGAGGCGGGTCAGGGGCTCCAAGCTGCCCGCGTTTTCTTTAAACGTTTAGATGGATATTAAATAATTAAAACTAAATTTCGTTGTGGGCAGTATTGAAATCATCTTCGAATGTAATGAATTATTTGATGATTAGCGGCAGCGGCATTTATTGATGATTATTTAGCGTTTCTGCTACTATAGTCATTAGTCAAGTATTAATGGCAGCGCGTGTTATATCCCGGTGTGTCGCGTGTTCCTCTACCGCTCATGCGTGGGATACAACACACACGTCGGTTTGTTTGGTTTTCTCAGTCAAGGTAGCTAGGAGAAGCTCTAAACTCCCCGCTGGACTCCTGTGTGTGGTAGAGAAGTGCACATAAATATGAGTATGTGAATGTGTGTATTTGTGTGTGAGTGATGAGGAGGAGAAAAGGATGAGGAAGGAAACATCGCGCGCTGTCCGTGACCCGTTTGTTTGGGTACTACTCCGGCATTCGGTTGGTATTGGTCGAAGAAACTACGGAAAACTTCCAATCAGAGCTGCTGGTTGCTAGATTTCTCTTCGACCTAGCTATCTAGAATTCGACCTAGCTATCTAGCCAGTCTCGAAAATCTGCCGTTGGGACTCGAATACGAGGATCTCCTGGTTAGCAACCTCACAGAGGCAACGCCAATGCAGCCACTCATGTGTGTGTGTGTGTGTTTGAGTGAAGAGGAGGAAAAAAGGATGAAGAAGGAAACATCGTGCTTAGTTCCAGGCCCGTTCGTTAAAACACTGCCCAGTATTCTTCTGATATTGATCGGAGAAACCACGAAAAATTACCGATCAGAGCAGCCGGTCGTTAGATTTCTCCACTTATCAGCGGCTGAATTCGACCTAGCCTGTCTAGCTAGTGACGAAAATCCGCTGTCGGGACTCGCATCCCAGGATATCCCGGTTAGCAACCCCGCAGAAGCAACAGCAATGCTGCCACTGAGCAATTTCAGCCGTTGCTCCTGCATTGTAACGTGGGTGAGAAGGCATTGCGACACCGAACAGGATCGCAGCAATGCGAAGCCGCGTGATCGTAGCGACGCCATTGTGGGGCAGGCGCGTGTGGCGGGGTGACGCCGTGCAGCCGCCGCGAGGCCGAGGGGGTCGAGCTGATAGGCCGCTGTGCTCGCCGAGTGGGACCGCCCTGGCCGGCGCCGTCGGCTCGCGTGGCCAGCGCTTCCACGCAGCCTGGCCGGCGTTGTCAGGACGCCGCACGAGCGCGTCACTTCAGCCCGGCGCTTCGTATTTCACAACGCCACAAGCACCGATCAGGCAAGTCAAGGTAACAAGTTTACTAGAGCTCGCGGGCACTGCGCCCAGAGAAATTGGCGCGAGATTTAAAAGTACAAATGCTACGGAATGGTGGTTCATCATTGGATACCTGACAATCTTTAGAACAAGTTACTTGACAGTTATTGTCACAACTTTATATATATGAATTCCCATTTTCTCTTTAAAGCGACGAAATTATCCATTAAAAGAAAATAACACATCAGTTCGATTTCAAATTCTCAATTGAGATTAATTCTAAAAAATTGAATTAAAAAATCTAGTTTTTATAATCTTGTCCACTTAAGAGTGATATAAAACATTAACTTGTTACGTTCGGGTTAGAAGTTTTAACAGATATATTCTTGTTTGTTAAAACTACTGTCCGCCCTTAAGCGAGAATTGTTAACTTATATAGACTTGTTTATTTATTTCACATTATCGCTAAATACAATGAATAACTGAATGATTTAATAACACAACACAAAACGAAAACAAAGAAAGAATTGACCATTCAAACATATTCCTGTCACATAACAAAGATGTTTATATAAGGGAGAATTTAGTAAGAAAATAAACATCATTATAAGTAGTGAAAAATATAAACATAATAAAATCCTCGTTTATTTCATAGAAAAAATCTGGCAAACATACTTTCTTATGAACCCACTATTCACCGCCTCGCACCGCTCCAGCTTGCGCATGTACACCCCTTTCTGGATTTGGAGGGGAAATGAGTGCGGAGTCATGGGAAGTTGCCCGTGCTCGTAGGAGCGCCGGGCTTCCCAGGCGGGCAAGTAGCTTGTGCGGGCGCGGTTTGACGTGTCTGACCTACATTAAGTACTAAGTGGAGTTTAAAGTTCTAAGAAGTCGTAAGTCCCTTGCTTATGCAATTATGAGGTCCTGTAAAAATAACACTTGAAGACACCAGCAAAAAAATAGGCTATTCAAACTTTTATTAATGATGTTTTCTTCTTCTTCTATTCAATAACGTTCCTGCAAATTTTGTTAGAAAAAAACTGAAGAACAAAACTCCATCTGAGGTACTTATTCCAATTTTTTGAAATATTGAATTGCAATCAGTTAAAACTAGTCGGAGAAACCTACAAGGCTGTGAAATTTTGCAAAAAGATTGTAATCATTTATTTAATTGTTTTATTCTCAGGTGCAAGAGTGTTTCTTAGCTTATTCCCAACTGACGATTGGTAGAAAGTCCTAGCTTCCAGCCTTGATGGTGTTAGAGATTTGATCCCAGCAAAATAAAGTGTGACTGTTGCCTGGATGGGAATTTTAGAGAGATAGATATGATCTCTTCAGTCATTTCTGTGTTTTAGTCGCAAGTGTTCATCATAGATGGACGTACGGACATACAGACAGATGGACAGAAAGACTTTTTTACGTCAATCGATTTTTCGGAATGAGATACCCACAAAAAAGGGCTTCTGGTTGCACCTCGTTTTAGAGGAAGTTATTATATATAGAAACAGAATTTATCTACTTTTTCGTTACTAGGGCTCGGCAATAACAGTTTTTCTACCGAAAATTTGCCGTTTTCCGGCGCACTTTCTCTTCTTACGAAGTAAGTGCGGGAAAGTAAAAGAAAGGCGTTAAGTTCACGAGATTCGGGATACCGAAATCTAAATTTGAGTGTATCCTGCAAGGCCCGACTTAGGAGTAAAAGCCCACCTTTTCCCAATACATCTGAGACCCTCGCTTTTGCACTACCAGTGAGATTCACCAGGTCTTAGTGTGGAAAGGCATATATCAATACCTCTGACCACTTGCATTCAATAATTAAGATCGGGCGCGGTGCCTGGCATAGGTTAGTGTGACCACGACCTCTTGCTCCCGAAGGTCTCAGGATCATCACACGAGCCCCACTCTGCCTGTCCACATGATATACGACGTAGCCCGTGCTCTGGCAGGACAAGCAATTCATTGAAATACTTCTGACCAAAAAACACTATTTGCTTTTAAAACAACAAATGAGCGAAAGATCAGATGAATTTGGCCTTTAAACTCATCAAGCTCCTACTCTCTTGGACATTTCAATTTGTCATGGTCTGGATTCCTGCTGCGTTCAAAGGAATTAGCATATCTGATTCATGATAAAGACTTAATGCAATATATTACGTCATTTATCATCCGATGTCATTAACTAAGATAATTGGATGTGTGGTCGAATAACGTAGTTTTTCAAGGACAAAAGTGATAACTGAAGATGCATTACGTCAGTATCTGAGGAATGCCCCCATAATCCTAATTCCATCAGAGCGACTTATCTGAAAAATAATTATAATTAGACCCTCGTATTAAATTATATAAACAAACGAAGTTTACTAATCATATGACTTTACAATAGGGATATTAATCTGTAGTTGAATTACTTCTCGGGTGGGGAATATATCAACACATCACTCTCTCCTAATACTGATAAATGATACACGTATTACTATTTTTACGTATTTTTATGCATTTTCCCTTGCAAGAGATAATTACATAGCCCCTTTTAACAACAACATGCGATTCGATTTAAAAATTACAACAGCCAAAACTATACGACGGGTCCCATGATTCAGTATTGTTGGGCGTAAAGTGCTTTTAGACTGAATGATTGATTGATTGATTGATTGATTGATGTTTTCGCGCACGTCAACTGCTGTGGTCATTAATTCCGTTAGTGGAAATGTTTTCCCCGAAGAGTGTCGTTGACTCCTTGCCTATTGAATGGCGAGATCCAACGCCGACATACACGTCGGATTGAAAGGATATCTGCCTCTAAGTATCTCCCCCAGAAGGGCACCGCCCTAGCAAAGTGTGTGGTAGTGTGGTCCATGTAAGTGTGTTTGTGTCAGGAAAGAGGATAGGACAAGGAAGAGGAAGGAACTGCCGCCCGCGCGCGCGCTCTATGGCCCGTTTGTAAGAGTACTGCTCCGGCATTCGCCTGGTATTAATCGGAGAAACCACGGAAAACTACTGATCAGAACAGATAGACGCCAGAATTCTTCTCCAGGCAGCGGCTGAATTCGACCTACCTAAACAGCTAGTGCCGAAAGTCGAGTCCTAGCCTCTGCGTCAGAGTCACTGCAGAGTGCAGTATAATGCTGTCTCTGAGCTAAGTTCAGCCCGTCTGCTTTTAGATATTGCGAACCGCTTAGAAATTTCTAGGTAAGTCCAACTTGGGTGGCACATCTAGAATTGTGTTTTTCAAAAACAGAAACTTTAATTTACCCGAGACGGCAGCAACATGGTTTGAATGAGTTCTTCTCAGGTCGAGGTGAAATACACGGAGATACTAGTCTGTTCACATTTTTAAGACGTCAGCACACAATTTTAATAAAACCTCTGGGAAGATATTTAAAAAATCATAATTTTGTCCATATATTAGTTACTGCACACGGAAATTTCTAAATTGCGAATATTGATTGAAGTTTGATGTTTATAAGTTTTTTATTAGAAATACATGAAATTCCAGATATACATAATTTATGTTCTAAGTGATTAAGGAAAAATCAAATTTGTATTAGGTGTTTCCGTGAGAACGGTAATGAGAGGAAGACGATAAGAATTTGATATTTTTGCATTTCCTTAACTATTCCATTCTCGTAAGGATTTTACCTTTAGAAAGAATGTAACAGTAATGTCAAAAAACTGGTTTCGTATAATCTCGTACGATAATTTATACATATATCAAGGAAGAAAAGTTTGAGTTCCAGTTGATATTGAAAATAATAAAAAACATTTTGATCGGTTGTAAAAACATAATAGAAAATCTACGTATACAACTTAGCTTAGTATTTTTTTTGGCAAAGATAGTCATTTAAACAGGAGCATACTCAAGTAAATACTGAATATTTCTTAAACACATAATTACCTACCGCAAAACAAATAGATGCGATTATGTATAGACTCAGGAACGTCAAACGAAAAAGAAATAATTAGTCTTGTTCCAGTCGTAATACTAAGACAATATTTTTCCATTGAAATGACTCGAAAAATAATGAATGATTTACATGTGAAAATGGAATGCATTAACAATTATTTGCTTTTGAAAACCAACATGCTCTCTAGCGTACCGTTTCCACATAATCCTTGTTCGCACTGCACAATCACAGTCGCATAATGCTGAATGTGAGACAGCAAGGTCATGGAATAAGCGGCATGAACTGATGTAATAGACGCGTCACTGCACTTAGTTCTAGTAATGGCAACGTTTTCCTTGTTGGATAATACTGGCATATGAAGGGTATACTTGTCCGTGAGTGCTCACGAACTGCCAACATTGTTTTTGAGTGTTTGTTGCTTTTGATGCGATATTAATTATATCAATTTGTAGAATAATGTAACTCCTTTTTATAGAGTATAGTCGTATTTCCAAACGGTGGTGTCACTTTGCGTAAAATTCATGTTTTAATCATTCATTTAAAATTTGCTTAATATTTTAATATGACTCCAATATTCGGATGCCTGCAGCTGCAAGAATGCTGCTGAACAAGATCACACAGAACGGTTTTCCGAAATGAGGCACCAACGCTGCTCAAGAACAAAAACAACAACAACAAAAATACCCTGGTATGGCACTGCAAGAACTTAAATATTTTAACAAAAACATTCTTCACAAATAATGCAATAACATAGAATAGTACTGATACACAATTCAACAGTTGTTTATGTACCAAAGACATAAAAGAAGATGCTGTTTCATAAAGCATCAAGAGAACAGCCAATATTTCATGACTAACGGCCTCTTCCTTGGATCCTTACTGTCTCATGAAGTTAGCTTGTACAGTAAGCAATGCTGCACTCTGTATAAGAAACTGTCGCAACACGTAGGATAAGAAATCGTCCAATAACATTTTTGTATAATAACACAATCGTTCAATATTTACATTTTTCAGTAAAAATCGAAGCCGTATCACTGTTGTCCCGAGCTCCTGGATATCTACCGAAACCATAGACACCTTTCACGTGACCGGAAGAGGTATAGTTTTCGTTCAATTTTTGCGCGCATTGGAAATTAGTAATATAGATAATATTGTTTCATTCGTAGTCACATCCACGCTAACTATCTGTGACTACTAAATCCGAACTATGTTAAGTAGGCATATATGTCACTGAAAATTTGCAATTATCCATAATTTAAAAAAAGTAAAAAGTGAACAAATGTGTAAGTTGATGTAAAATTTCGACGCTTGAAAAACGTTTTGAATCTCCACGAGTTTTTATCGTTTTAATTCACACACACACACTTGTGATAAATAATTCTTAGGGGTCAAGTTTCGATAGTATTTAGTGCAACTTCTTCGTGACTGTCCTTCCACTCTCCTGTTGGTGGTGTCGTGTGATTTTTCAGTGCCGTTTGAGATATGAGCTCCGATTGTGCACAATTCTACGCCCATGGGGCAACATTGGACAATAAGAATTGTTCTCGGCCGGCAATCTCCTTAAGTGGTATTACGTCACGAATCCGCTTCAAATTATCAGAAGAAGACACGGAATCAACCTAGAAGAGGAGCCGGACTTCACTTATCTCCTTAGAGAGTGAATTCAGTCCACTCAAGTTTTAAGATGTTGCTGCAAATTCGCTCGTGACGATTCAATATATGCATTTCGTTTCACATGTTCTCCTTGAAACTGACAATTAGAAAATGGAGGAATGGCTGAGATGTGTGAGAGTGATGTAAATGTGGGGAAAGGGTGGTTAAATTCAGGGGTGGAAGTATGGAACAATCAGAAAAGTGGGAGAGCTGCACATACTGGAAGAGTGAAGTGATGAGTGGGCGGAAGTGTAGAAAGATGGAAGTGTCGTGAAAGGCAGAGGGCTGGAATGTTTACAAGAATTGAGTGGGTGGCAGGACAGGGGAAACAATCGTTTTATTTAGCGTCACCGTCTACATACATAGATTCGCTCATCACCTCTACACTCACTCCATAATTAATTAATAATCAATGTAATTCCCATCGCTCTGGGTTACGAACGTATGCTAGATGTTATTTAATTTTATTCACGACAATAATTCAATGACAACAACCGGCTTAGCTCAGGACCAGATGTCTCAGGAAATCAAGGATCACTGCAGTGCCTGTGATCGGGAAGTCCCAGGGCTCGAGTCTCGACAGAACTTTCGACATTAGCTGGACAGCTAGATCCAAGTCAGCCGCTGTCTGGAGGAGACGTCTAGCGGCCGGCTGCTCTGATCGGTAGTTTTTCTATGTTTCTCCGATCCACCGCCAGGCGAGTACCGGAGCAGTACCTTAACAAACGGGCCATGGACCGCGCGAGATCTTCCCTTCCTCTTCATTATCCCATCCTCCTCCCTTACTTACACACACACTTACACGCACTACACTACCACATATGTTGGGAGAGCAGTCCTGTTCGGGAGACCAGTCCCAGCTGGGGTGGTGCTGCGCTAGTGAGAGATGCCTGGTTAGGGAAAACCCAGCAAGCCTACGTATAGATCGGATCTCCCCGTGCAGCGGGGGAAGATCATCGCCACCTCCCACGGTAAGACATGCACTACACTCGAGTAATGACCTTCGCAGATGCGTACGAAAACACTAGTCAATCAATTATTCAATGACACAATGACTGAAGTCTTCATGGCAAAAGGTGATTGACCACCGGATTTCCGCAAGCGTCAGAAAGATCGTGAAGCGGGTTTCAATGGAGAGCAGGACAGGGCAAACGTGAAAATCTGCTCTGAAGGCGATCTGCCGTTGCAGCTCAAAGTTCATTCTGTAGTTCGCGTGAGCGTCTCCTGCCGGCCCCACGCAGCCGATAGGGCGTGGCAGAGAAGGGGAGGGTGACTGGAGAAGCCAACAGTCAAGGTCTGATTTATGCAAGAAAGTTCAAATAGGATGCCGTTACACTGGCGTTAAGAGACACTGCAAGTAATGCTCATCAGTAAACGTTTCAACACCTCAACGCGTCCGACTCCGCCTTCCATTCAATGGACAGCTTCTCAACTCGACCGACAGATGGCGCAGTTGTACAGGCGCTGCCTGAGGAATCCAGTGTCACCTGTGTTTAGAGTCTAAATTACTGTAACCGGTGGATTGTTGTTTGCGAACATTTTTATTGCTCAGTTGAAAAAAAGAAGAAAAAATTAAAGGTGGCTACACAATGCAAAGTATTATTGCACATACAACAATAAATACAGTTTTAAGAATGAATCCTTTTTTAAAAAACTTTTGGCAGATCTTTTTTATCATGGTAAAAGGTAAATTGAATTCTAGTGGGGGTAGGAGTTTTCCAGAAATGTTTAATTGAACTTGAGAAAGTAAGACAGAAAGGTTTAATAATAATAATAATAATAATAATAATAATAATAATAATAATAATAATAATAATAATAATAATAATAATAATAATAATAATGGGTCGTGGCTGGAGCGCGAATGTCAATGAAAGTAAGTACTCTATCACATATCATCCCTTTATAAACTGATTATTTACTTCACAGATACTCATGGAAGGCGCATATACCATGGTAAAAAGAACAGCACAGATATCGCTCCTTTATTAGTTTCGCTACCTCAAATTAGAGGATTATTAAATCCTCTAGTTCTGGGAAAGAACAGTGTTAAGTGATCTCCACAGCGAAGTAAATTACTCAGGGTTCACCATATCCACATCAACTGCAGTCGCTACAACTCCTCCCAAACGAAGGCTCCAATTATACGTTTAACAACAAAATCATCGAGTCTTGGATGCGTTTATGAAGTTAATATTTTCTATAAAAAATTTAAAGAAACGTTTTGACGTTCTTTCTGAATAAAAATGTTAAATTTCCTGCCGAATTATCCTACACAAGCTTTACTGCGATGTTTATTTGCTTTAGCTTGATTCGTTTACGTACCTCCCAGGCATGACTACCTAATTGGAAGATCAACATCGTAACACTAGATAATTTTTTAAATAACTCGAACATACTATTACGTGACACCGAAAGTGAAAAGTGAAGTATTTGACACTTACGTCACGTGTATGAGTACGCACTTGTACATATTAGCACAATTTGGTTTTTGACAGCGACCTAATTCAATGTCAATGTTGTTTATATGCCCCTGTCCTTGACTCTCATACTGCGTGCTATAATCTTCAAGGCAAGGTTGTCGAGGAGAACGAAACCATGAAAGATAGAGCTTATACATTTAACAAACTCAGATATCAGTGGGGCTAATCAAGTTTTCAAAAATAAAAATATTATTATTAACATTTTTTGGAAAAATCAAAATTTACTAAAACAATTCTCAATATGTCACATAGATATTAGATGTCCGCAAAAGAACCTTAGATTTATTCCCTGACATTACCAAAGGTTTAACATATTATATCATCACATTTTACTTTCAAATTGTGTCGGTAACGTCATATGTAATAACATTTGACTTTCAAATTTTGTTAGTGCCATATTATATGAGGAGCCACCTATCAAAAAGTATTAAACCAAGTGCAAAATATAATGCGTTTCAAAGTAGTCACACCGTAGGATTTCATATTTTCTAGATTATTTAAATGAACATGAGGTGAGACGAATTCCTCAGATATGAAATGGTGTGCCTATCGAGTCATAGTAACTTGCACGCTCTTCCGAGAAGTCACGCATGTCGACACACGCTCCATCACTTTTTCCTTTTATCAGTTGGACGGAACAAAATGTTAGAGAACAGCGTTTTTTGTATAAAATATATAACTTACAATTTATTTACAACACAAATCAAATGCAATTAATTAAAAATTAAAATAAGAATGAAATAAAATTGAAATTGAAAAGATAAATTATTATACACAAAAGATGAATACTCTCCGAACATAAAATAGTTCAATTTACAAATTCGAGATTTTGAACGTATCTGAATATCCTTATCACAGCGTGGAGGGAGACGAAACTGGAAAAATTATTATGAGTCGATTACATTTTCCAAAAATCTCAGTTTCAGTTACGACGTGAGAAACATAACAAGCCTATTGGGCAATACAATAACGTAGAACGTTCCCTTTCGAGGTATGTCAGAAATAAAATCGTTCAGTGAGCGTGTGTTGCGAATTAAATTGCGCCTTCTTGATTCAACGAATTTTGCCAACAAATCTTAATTTTTATAAAGTGAACGTACAATTCGTCATTTCTCCGTCAAATTACCGTTTTTGTCACCTCATTTGTTAAGAAAGGTTAGGAGTGGGTGCCGCAAAACTCGTCAATTCAGGTTATAGTGAACTTCTGGGAACTAACATGTTTGGTTCACTATATCCGATGATGTCAACATTAAATGGAATTTCCCCAAAATGATTGATTTCAATAATACAGAGAAACAGCTAAATTCATTTTCTGCACGAACTGAAAATTCAATATCTTTATTTGTATTTAAAAAAATCAATTACTTTCAATTGTGTGCTTCGTACATTTTTCATTAGTAATTTCTCAAGATCCTTCTCTAGAGTTCGTTCTCTCTTCATACTTGATTCTGCATTTTGTTCTGTCTCTAAGTATCGTAATGCAGTATTGGAACCTTTCAATGCCTCTTGCATTGTTGGAACACGTCCAGCTCTCCGAAGGTCCATTTAATAAGACCCCTCTAATAACAGAAGAGATCCAATTTATGTACAGGTCTTTCTTCCTACGCTCACTTATACCGAGTTTCAGGTTTACTATAACCGAATCTTCTTATGCTTATTTGTAACGTAAGTGAAACTTCTGGGATGTGATGTGGAACCAGTGACATTAGTTCACTATAACCAAGAGTTCCCTATATTCGATTTCACTATAACCAGAGTCGACTGTATATAGGTAATGTTAGAAGTAAATCTGTACATTTTAATGTTATAAAATTTAACATTTTAATATTTAAATGCTATAAGAAAATATCAAAAGAAAACCGGTGCAAGACGAAATGATGGCGAAAATCATCCAATTCCGGGATAGGTTTCACTGGAATTAAATTTGGGAAAGGCACTGTACTAAAATATGATTCGAATGTCTCATCACCTTTCCCGAGGTAAATGATGCGTTCGTTCCGCCTCGGGGCGTACGCGTGCGGCGCTTGTGTGTGTGTGTGCGTGTGTGTGTGTGTGTGTGTGTGTGTGTGTGTGTGTGTGTACGTGTGTGTGTGCCGATGCGGCTGACGGCGCGTGACGGGGCTCGGGCGCTGTCAGAGTGCGGCAGCTGGCGGCTCAACGATGGCAGAGGAGGGGGAGCGGAACTGCCTCCGCCACGCCCCCGCACACACCGCCAGGCAACCCCGCAGCAGAGGTCGAAAAGCACTTGCGGTCACGACCTTTCCGCACACGGCGAACGATTTGTGCAAACACGTAAATGCATTGCAAGGGATATCCGTGCAAAGGAACAACATGAATTTGTTTAAAGTTTTACAATGTCATGTTCAAAATGTGAAAATCCACTCGTGGAAATTGTTCTAATTGCGGAATGTCAGATGAAAAGGTAAAATAATAAATGCAGTTTGACAATTCTGTGGCTCTTATTTCAGCAAAAAAAAAAACAACTGTTTTGCAATATCGTCATGACCAAAGTTGACGAAACAATAAATATACCCATTTTGTTATTTACAAGAATACATTCTTGAGAAAAATAGCTACCACAGCACATGCTTTTTCGTATTGTTTGTAACGGTTACAATATACGAATTGAATCCGTACAAAAAAAAATCACACATTTGAACTATATTTCATATATTACTGCGGCTAACATCGAATTTCTTCGCTTAGGGATCGCCTCATTAGTCAACATATTCTTTTGTGAGTGTTCCTAACCCGCAACCCGTCTCTGCTCGGGCTGGAATCTAGCGCATAGGTGTTCATGTTCAACTCTCGTAAACAATGAAACCTCTCCATAATGGTCAGGTTCGGGATCGATCGAAAGATTGTCACATGGCTTAAAAGAAACTATTTTTTCGGTATCAGAAACCTCCAAACAGTATATTTCCGTGAAAACCTCGACATCGATTTTTGCAGCCTTACATACTTTTCTCTTCAATATGTTAATATTACGAATATGTATACTCTTTATGAACATGGTATATGAGAACTTTCATTCGTTTCCATTTGTAATATTGTCAAGTAGGAACGTAGAAGCCGACCTGGATGGCCGAGGTGGCTAAGAGCGAGTACCGACTCACCGCTTCGGTCCGAAGGGTCGCGGGTTCGAGTCCCGCCTTGGGCCATGGCTGTTTGTCCCTTGACTTTGTGTGTGTTTTGTCGCGGAGGGCCTCGCGTTCTGCTGACCCCAGATCAGAGGAGCCCACAAGTGTTTGTCTAGTGTACGGTCAAATGTGCGTCCCTTCGGGACGTAAAGGGCAACCGGCTGTCGGCTGGATATAAGCCCTAGGGGAAAAAAAGGAAGGTAGAACATATTGCTACGGTGTCTTCTCTAGGTCAGTTCCATTGGTGCGCTAGGTTAAACGCGTTATTGTGTGGCTTATTTTTTAATTGCCAATTCCTTCTCCATATTAAAGGCTACGAAAGGGTAGAAAAGTTTTTCTTCATGGAACTGTAGGATTCTGCAACTGAAATTTTCATGACTTGTTTTTTATGTTTTGAACATTATGCAGTAAGTTTTTATGGTAATTCGAACTGTTGGATCCCGCGGATGACTCTCGTCAGTTTTATTTAGTATTCTCTGATGGCTCTGATTTATTCTTCTTCCCTGACCCTCTCCGCGAGACGAAAGATTAGCTCCGCGTCCTGCCTTCATCACCCTTGTAAGTAAATGAGCTCTATTAATTATGTGCATGTTTTGTTGAGCTCTCTTTTTGCTAATTGTAGTAAGAATAGAGCTAGGGTGAAGATTGATGTGTTGTTAGCAGCATCATAAAATTAAATTTGCAGTTCGTTTACCGATGTAAATAAGTTTTCGATTATTCGGGAGTGAAAATTTCTAGTTTTCAAATATTGTAAACCCCTCTTTAACTTCACCTGTAACTATCTTCCTGGCAGAGGCAGACAACAGCCTCTTCCTTGGCAACGCACAGAAATGAGTATATGACAAACACAGAACTCATTTACAACGTTATTGAAATATTTTGAAAGTTCAATACCGATTTGCGGAAAATAGAGAAACAGAAAAAATGTTACCCATAGAATGTAGGTGTATTTCCATCTAGGTGCCGGTCTATATTCGAAAGTTGACGAAAAATTGAAAAGGAGCGAACTTCATTGAGAAGTAAATCATAATTTACCAACTATAAACTCACAGAAGCCAGACTCCGAAACATTCAGATTTAGAATTTGTTTGATTTAAGAGAGATTGCATGGAAACTAATTATTAGTATTATTATGAGATTTAATTATGATGGAGGAATAAATTGTAATGAATTGTATTGAAAATTTCTTAATTCAAATCTAGTAAAATTGTTCGGTACACTGCAGAATATGGAAACAAATTTTCGATAAACATTCTGTTGTATTAAAAGAAAATTGCTCGCATTTGAAAAAAATGGTGTATATTAGTCATCTCTAGTCTTATTAAGAGGTTGCGAAAGCCTTACCATATCACCTGGAAGCAGTCTGTTGGCACCGAGAAGCCAGTCCAAGGAAAAACCCTGACTCCTTTCTCTTCGTGGTTATAAAAACAGTTTCCTCAACTCGATCTAAGAAACGTGACACGAATTATCCACAGAAGAGCTTGAGTGCTACAGTCGACAGAAAACTATAGATGTGAATCCAAAAGTCTCCTAAATACAATTTGTAGATATCAGAGCACAATTCAGCAAATTAAAACGCACTTGTTAGAACGTTCATATTTATGAACAAGTATATTCATTCAACAGTGTTTTTCTAATATTGAGACAGCTCTCATCAATGATATATTGGATGGCTCCGCAAAGCTCTTTCGAAGGCCGAGAACCATTGAAATATGTATGAAAATCACTATTTAGTCACTTACATTCTGTTGGTGACTATTTGCGAAAAATGAAGGGATGAAAGCAATAAATAAATTACACAGTCCAAAATACACGAAAATCATTTTTCTGCGGTAAAATTCTTTCTCTAGGTTTAGAGATTTAAATGATAAACAAAAAGATCTTCATTGTAGCACTCTAATTCGTATTTTCTGAGTAACTTTTTTAAAATTTATCGGTCCATGTGTGCAATAAAAAAATTAAAAGAACAAACTTCAGAAAGATGTGTAAATATATTTAAGTATGCGGATTTTACTATATTTGTATATAAATATCCTTTACAAAAACATACATACCTATTAAACATATTTTATAGTTTTTGCTTAATGCCTTCTAGTGATGCTAGCGGAATCGCAATAGTCGGTAGTGGAATAGCAACAAAATGTCTAGGTTCTGGGATGCACGGATACATCTTAACCGGCAAGACACGTTAACGTTGATTAATTTGTGAACCCTAAAATATTTTGCCCGCCACTTAATCCTTTTTATTTCGCCTGTGGTTATCTTCTCTTTCGTATATGTTACGGGTTTGAATTTAATTGTGGAGGGTAAAATGTGTAACGATAATCGAATATAACTTTTTTTTTCGCGTGTGTATTTTCTATCAGAATTGACAGAGTTGTCGTCGAGGAAAATGATGGTAGAAATTATATCCCACGATGTTCTTAATTTTTTAAAACTTTTTTATTGTACGACGGAAAAATTATCCTCTAGATGGAAAAGGGGATATTTTTAATAATTCTCTGTTCCCTCCCAGATATCTTTATTTTCTGTACTATTCGTATTTTAACATTATCAAATTACTTGAATCAAGTACATTCAGTATCTGAAGAATCTGATTGTGTTCGCCAAAAAGTATATCTCGCAAAACTCATCTGAAGAGTGGCGACGTGTTCGCAAAACCCATCTGAAGAGAAGAGTGGCGACATCTGTCAGCGACGCTGCAAACTACTGAGCGTCAGTAGTACTCGCCACCTTCGTCTCTCAGTTCAGTTCAGTTCAGTTTATGCATCAGTTGTTAAGGTAACAATACAAAATTAAAAAAACGTTTTATGAACTTTAAGGCACATTATACAATTTCGAACATTTGGAGAATTTCTCTGTATTGGTTTTAGAGGGGCGGGAGAACTCTGTTTCGTATACGAGTTATTCTGCGTCCGAATTTTTAAGGACAATTTGACCTTGATGTTCTAGATATTTAAACTTTTTCTAAATATAGAGTGTAGACAAATTATGAAACACGTTTTTCATTTTTTCCAAAGTGTTTTCCAAAACGATATTCTTTTCCAAAGTTTTTGAAACATACTCGCATCCATTAATAATCTTATTGTAATTGAGGCCGGAACTTAATATTTTGCGACATTAAAGAACAAAAAATTCCTTTATTTGATGTGTGCATTGATTTCATTAAGTATTTTAAATCCATTTTTTACTGATGTATTATTTTTTCTTTCACTACCGACAATTTGAAAATTCAAAACAAAAACCCTTGTATGTTCTAAAGTGTTTTACATAACATGGTAGGTTGTAAAATGACAGGTTGATTGTATTCTGAAAAATTAAATGCAACAGAAATCTCTACTTACTGTTCTGCTGCTGAACGTCACTCCCAAGCATGTGTCAATCGGCAGGAGACGATTGCCATCATTATACGGTCACACAGTAATAAATCGAAAGATCTCTTCACATCTTACAATGTGCTCGCCACGTACTTATGACCTTCATTGACGATTAAATTTAAATTCCAAAGTGTTAAACGGATTCAATTTAGTATTAAACGCACGAAATAATTACTAGAATAAAATGATGATTCAGTTAATTAAACTAATATTTTTTTGCTTCACTTTACAGAGAATATCCATTTTATATTGCTTTAAAAAGAAATCAAATTATGTATTATGTTTGTGCCCTCTACAGGAGTTTTATTTTCATATCACTCTTGCAAGCTCTCTTAAGTTATATTCAGCGTTGCTACAAAATATATAGGTAATCTTAACATTATCTGCCCACTCTAACTTACTGGGTAAATTAATAGGTTCGTGACAGAAGTCTAGCCTTCATTAGTAATTTTTTAGTTGTCCTCCACTCCTTCTCACTAACCCATTTCCATAAGACGTTGCGAAGCGAAGAAATGGCATTCAGCAGGCAAATTAAAGTCACATTCGTAGAAGCATAAATTCACTTTTTTTCATTTTTTTGTAGTATTACGGGCCGACCTCATCCAAGAAATATGTCTGTTATCAAGTCATAACCTTGTTTGAGAAGTGTTTTAGGTTTACGCTGAAAAAGGCGAAATAAATTCGCCTCGTGCTCCAGGCATTCAGCAAAAAACAATTATTGATCGACGTTTAATTTCGTTGTTTTGCCTGAAATATAGCTCAAAAGGATGCAGGGTAGCTTATTCTTTAATTCAGTGCCTTTTCTGAGAAGCATCTTCATATACGAAAGAATATTTTTTTTTAAAAACCACACTGGTCAATGAAAACCCCTGGCGTTCAGTTTTATTTAACTCTAAACCATTAACCAGATTCTTGAAAACAGAAAAAATTCAATATTCCCCTGAACATGGCATTCATTGACTACACAAATGCATTGAATTTCATGAAGAATGAGAGCATTTTTTGGGTATTAAAAACGTTAGGGATCGTAAACAAATACGTTAGAATTTTAGAAAAAAATGTGAAGATAGCTTTTCTCAAGTTAAAACAGATTTATTGGCCCTACATTTACACCACAAAGTGTTATAAAACAAGGAAACCCTATTTCACCTAAAATATTTATCTGAGTGCTAGGATAAATATTCATAAAATTAAAGTGGTAAAACAAAAGGTACGGTACGTATAAACATAAATGGGGGAAGATTAATCAATCTACGAGTCGCGGTCGATATAGTACTACTATTTGCAAACTCGGGCGCAGAACTTCAACAAATGGCCACAAAGTACATAAAAAAGTGATGAACCCAATAACAACAAAGTTAATGACTAATTCAGAAGAACATAGAATTGTAGTAAGAAAGAAGACTATAAGATACGTGAATTAATATACATATATTTAAACAATATCGGTTGGCAAGAATTGCAGTTGACAAATAAAAAGAATGATAGGTCTGGGGAAACATTTTGGCCACTGAAGTTCATATTTAAAGAGCAATGTATACACTCAAAACTAAAGTTCCAACTCTTAGAGAGCTGTGTTTTTCCAATGTTATTATATGGAGTTAAGTCACGGAATTTTACGCATGATATGACATCACTAAGAATACAAGGAAGAAAAATGGAGAGGAAAATTCTAAACATCCGAATGAGAGATAAAGTCAATAATAAACAAATATGGATTCAGAGCAGTTTAAAGGAACAGCACCCAAGGCACAACAACTAAAATGGAAATGGGGAGGTCACATGCCGAAATTACGAGATAGAACACCAGGCCAAGGAAAGCAGCAGAGGACGTCATAAACAGAGGAGATTCGACGTATTTAAAGGCGTTTATAGGAACATAGTATGGCCAAGAATACCATGAGGTGGGGAAATATGGAAAACAAAAGTTAGAAAAATACAAAATATTTGTGAAAGACAGTACTAGACAATTTTAAACATTTAATACAATTCAAAAATGATAGAGACAACAAAACTGATAGTGGAAACAAAATTAGTATTATAATGTAAGGTAAATGTAAAGTGATAATGAGGAGAACTTGTGCTGTTGTTGTAATGTAAAATATATTTAAGGTCTGGCCCTCCTGAACAGAGAAGCAGAACCACCCCTGCGGTGGCGGGAGGCCCTTGCCCTTAAGGGATCAAAGGGTCTTATATCAACCTATCAATCATCTTTCCGACACCTTTCCGACTCTTTGCCAATTGCACGTGGAGTTCTTCAAGGATCGGTTTTAGGCCCTATTCTCTTTCCACTATACGTAAACGATATGCCCTCAACTATTTGAAACGGAAGAACAGTTCTTTTTACGGATGATACAAACATTCTTTGAAATAAAGAAACCGTAAATAGTACAATATCCAATGTTTCAAATTGGTTTCGTAATAACAAATTAATAGTAAATGAAAAGAAAGGGCTTTTAATGTAGTTTTCCATTTCAAATAAACAATTCTGTACTGCATTGAAAATGAACGGTGTACCATTGATAGATGCCGAGGCAACAAAATTTTAAGCCTCTCAATTCTGTCAAACCACAAATGGAACGTCAATTTAAATGAATTGAACACAAAATTAAGCTCATTATGCTACGCGTTCAGAATTCTTTCAAATTCAGTCAGCCTTCATACTGCTCCTTGTGTGTATTCGCGAATGTTCATTCCCGCCTGAGACATGGCATAATATTCTGGGGAAATACATCTTACAGCTCCCAAACTTTTAGATTACAAAAACGAATTGTACGAATAATAACCAAATCCCACCCACGTGATTCTTGTAAGCCTCTCTTTATTAATCTAGGATTTTTAACATTACTTTGTCTGTTGATTTACGAATCAGTGGTTTTTGTCAAAAATGACTTGCCTAATGGCGGGCATATATTTTCAGAAAACTCCGATGTCTATTACTATAACACCTCGAAGGTGCGTCAAGCTGGAACAGCCAAGTCAGCACACCGACACGAAACATGTCAAATCATTTATTGCTAATTAATTGCCAATTAATTGACACATTTTTGAATTAATTGCCACGTATTTTCGTGGAGAAAACGGGTGTGTGCTGGCTTGACGTCAAGCCAGCACACACATCAGTTAAATTCGAGACAAATCTCAACGGAAACCATCTAATCATTTATTGCTAATTAATTGCCAATTAATTGCCACAATTTGGAATTTATTCGCACATATCTTCAGTCTAAAATAATCAAAGTCAATGGCAGCAGGCGTGACGCAACCCGCAACATAATAATAAATTGGAATATAGAGAAAACAAACGAGCACAATCACATAAAATTAACGAGATAGTTTAAAGACATATCGAACTATTGTTTTACTCTATGCATGATTTAATTACCCCTTTCTTTTATGAGATAATACATTTTTTAACTTCGTAGTTTTGCAACCACGTACGACATTCAAATGAATAATGCAAGAGTACCAACGAGTACTATATATCTATAATCTATTAAATAATTAAATACACATTCAATACTAGTTTACTATACTAAAGATAAATTAATAAATGTTGCCGTGTATTATATAAACATTGCTGAAACTGCATCAGATTTATCGAACCAAGCACTTTTTCAAATTCGAAAATACAGAGAACCAGCGAGCACAATCACATAAAATTAAGAACATAGTTCATAGATGTTTAGAACTAATCTTTTACTCTATACACTATTTAATTGCTCTTGTCATTTATTAACTAATAATTTTTTAAAATTTCGTTGTTATGAAACCTAATCGACATTGGAATAGGAAATGCGACAGTACCAACGAGCACTAATATCTATAATCTATTTATTAATTGAATGCAAGTTCAATACTAGTATATTACACTAAAGATAAATTGATAAATGTTGCCGTGAATTATATATTTGAATATCTGGCTTTGTTCGATAACTCCCATGCAGATTCAATTTAGGGTTAATGATATTTCAACGAAGGTGATATTCAAACGAAATTTATTTGTTTGTAGGTGTTGTTTGAATATCATTAATCCCTGATTTACAGATGATCCCTGATGCACTTTTGGCAAGAGTATGGCTCTGAATGAGAGAGAATTTCAACTCATAGAGTTCAAGAAAATGTGGAGAAATTGCACTTCTCCTCATTGTCAAAATACAGTATTTTTTGGCGTTAATTAAATCAAATTATAAACTAAATTTGACTTTTATCTAAGTTTATAACAACCCGAAATTTTCTCTCGTTTGGATATAAAATAATGGAACAATTGCTCTCTAGCACCCTCAACTTTAACATTGCGGTCAGGGCACGAAACTTTCTTTATAGACTTTTAACACAAACGTTTGGCCTGATACCTATGGATTATATTCTGTGCTAAGAAAAGAGAAAGAAACAAAACTTCCGTTGGTAAATTGTGATAATGGACTTTATTGACCCAGAGTTAAAAGGGTGCCTTCACCAATTGCATGAAGCAGGAACAGTAATCTCAGTGCAACTGGATAAAAGTGCTAATTAATTACTAGTTAATTGCTAATTAATTTCGACATATTGATAATAGTTGCCATTGATTTTCGTTAAATATTACTTGAGTGCTGGCTTCATACGATATACGTGTTAAAGCTTGTATATAATCAACACACTCAATTTTTTGGAAATTATTGATAATTAGATAACATGTCATTTATGTGAGCAAAAAATTGAAGAAGTGGATTCCAAAAGTGTCTAAGCCAGTAAAATAATTTTAAAAAAATAAGTTTTTGAACTTCCATAAATGAAATATGATCTAAAATATCAGATCTTTGAGAAACAATACATCACTTTTTTGAAAAAAATAGTAGTTTTCGGTTAATTTCTATTTGAAGTTAATAAAATTATAAAAAATCTCAAATAACGCAGAAAATATTTTCTTCCACTTTTCCACGGAGAGATTAGATTAGATTAGATTATATTTATTACTAATTCTTTAAATAAGTATGAGAACGTGGCAGAATACACTAAATTAACATTACAAAACTTAACGACTATACAAAATTTTACAAAATTTACAAACTTTACAAATTAACATGAAAATTTCATCGTGCAAGCTTTTATAGCGTTCCAACTCACCACACTTCACTTTACTTCACTTCACTGCTAATCACTGAGTTTTAATGTGTTTCTTACACACTCGTTTCCCTCAACTTCACAACACTGTACTACACGCCACTGCACATAATTAATAATAGTAATAATACAACATTCTTTACATAGGAGACTACTTATTTAATAATATTAATGATATAATACACATATCAACATCTAGGAAACTATTTTATTTTTAAATATATACAAAGAAGGAACTCTTGTAAAGAATGGTTATGTCTATTTTTTGTTGAACCCTCTGAATAAAAAAAAAATTAAAAAAGAGAGGCAAATTTAGAAATAATGCGAGAAAGTATGCGCTGTAGTTGTCCGTGTGCGCTGGCACGGTGTTTGCGGCTGCTTCCAGCTGTTGCAGATGGCAGCCAGCGCGCGCCGGCGGTGGAGGTGCAGCAGGCGGCGACGGAGGTGGGGGCGGGGCCGGGGACGGGGTCGGGGGCGGGGAGTGGCGGCGGCGGAGGGCGGCCCGCCCCCTGGCAACAGCTCCTTCGCCCCCAGCGCCTGCCCAAGGAGCTCGCCATCTCCACGCCAGACCTGGTGAGCTCCTGCTTCTTGGTTTGGCGATGATGTGACTCCTGTCCTACTTTCAATTTTTACTTTCTCGCACTTACTGCGTAAGAAGAGAAAGTATTGCAATCGTGCACCGGAAAAAAACAACGAATGTTTGGCCCAAAAACTCTTATTTCTTTTCTATTTCTTCTCCGCTTCTTCCTCTTGCTGCTTGGCTTCAATCTCCTTCTATGCTTCTATTCCTTTTTATACTCTATTCTCGTCCTACTTCATTTTTTCCCTCTTTTGTCATTACGTTCTTCTCTTATTGTTATTTTCTTTATTCTGTTTTCTCTTCTCTTATTTACTTTCTTCTCATCCCATTTTCTTTCTCCTCCCTCTTCCTCTGGAAGAGAGAGGCAAATCTTTTCCCTTTCTTATTTTTTTGTCTAGAGAACTGTTGGATACCTATGATCCAGAAGATTTTACTTTGGTACAGAGAGCGCGTTATTGATGCAAAACTTACAAGAACTCACTTAGATAAAATAGTTTCCGGTCCGATAAGCTACCTTCAATGAAAATCTTAATCATCATTGTTTGAGAGATTTTGCACGTCAAGTGCTATAACGTATATGATGGAGCCCACTTGTAAGCCTCGGTGCATACGCGATCTTCAACGTTACAATTGAGTTACGGCGGAAAACATTTCTCTCAGGATCCGATCCTATCAGGAATGACAGAATTGGAGATTTGGCAAAGAGGGTTTGGGGAGAACAAGAAGATCCTACAAAAAATGGCTCAGAAAGGTTCCTGGCTGGAATAAAACAGAAACAAATAGTATATCCGATTAGAATGAGATAATTCGGATATACGGCAGGCACTTGCGGACGATAACGAACGTGCTACAGGATCTTTAGGAGGAAAGCAGGAGTGTGTAGGCGTCTTGTGTGAATTACGGGTGACCTGTTGGCACCTTGTGAGGATAACGGATGTGCTGCAGGCACCTAAGTTGGATGGCGGTTTGCTGTTGGCACTTTGTGCGGTTGACTCAATTTCTATTTGAAGTTAATGAAATTATAAAAAATTTCAAAGAACGCTCAAAATATTTTCTTCCATTTTTCTGAATTAAAAAATCAAATTTGGAAATAATGTGATTGTGTTTGAAATAATGTGTTGTTCCTTTAGCACACACAGCATCCTCAAACGCGCCTCGCAAGGCGCCTTTGAGGATGCTGAGTGTGCTAAAGGAACCTTGTGAGAATGAAGGATGTGCTGTAGGGGCTTTGCGAGAATAATGGATCTCCTGTATGCATCCACGGAGGATGATTGGTGTGCTGTAAACACCTTGCGAGGAGAACGGGTGTGCTGTAGGCGCCTTGTCAGAATGAAGGATGTGCCACCTAGTGAGATTAACGAAACTCCTGCAGGCATCCAAGGAAGATGACTGGTGTGTTGTAAGCGCCTTGTGAGGTTGACGGGTGTACTGTAGACGCCTTGTGAGAATGATGAGCGCCTTCTGAAAATGCCATATGTGCTGTAGGCTCCTTCTTAGGATGACTGGTGAGCTGTTGGCGGCTTGTGAGCATGATTGATATGCTGTAGGCCCCTTGTGAAGATGACTAGTGTGATATGGCGCCTTATGAGAATGCCGTGTATGCAGTAATGCTTCTTGTGAAGATGACTGGTGTGCTGAAGGGCCCTTGTGAGATTGACGGGTGTGCTGTAGGCTCCTTGGGAGGACGACTGGTGAGCTGCAAGCCCCTTGTGAGGATGATTGGCGTGATGTAGGCGCCTTCTAAGAACGCCGTGTGTGCTGTAGGCGCCTTGTGAGGATGACTATGTGCTGAAGGGGCTTCGTGAGGATGATTATGTGCTGGAGGCGCCTTGTAAAGATGCCCGGTGTGCTGAAGGAGCCTTGTGAAGATGACTGGTGTGCTGTAGGGCCCTTGTGAGATTGACAGCTGTGATGTAGGCTCCTTATGAGGATGACTCATGAGCTGTAGGCGCCTTGTGAACATGATTGATGTGCTGTAGGTCCCTTGTGAGGATGACCGGTGAGATGTAGACGCCTTCTGAGAACGCCGTGTGTGCTGTACACGCCTTGTGAGGATGACTATGTGCTGCAGGCGCCTTGTGAGCATGATTGATGTGCTGTGGGTCCCTTGTGAGGATGATTGGCTTGATGTAGACGCCTTCTAAGCACGCCGTGTGTGCTGAAGGCGCCTTGTGAGGATAACTGCTGAGCTGTAGGCGCCGTGTGAGCATGATTGATATGCTGTAGGTCCCTTGTGAGGATGACCGGTGAGATGTAGAGGCCTTCTGAGAACGCCGTGTGTGCTGTACACGCCTTGTGAGGATGACTATGTGCTGCAGGCGCCTTGTGAGCATGATTGATGTGCTGTGGGTCCCTTGTGAGGATGATTAGCTTGATGTAGACGCCTTCTAAGCACGCCGTGTGTGCTGAAGGCGCCTTGTGAGGATAACTGCTGAGCTGTAGGCGCCGTGTGAGCATGATTGATATGCTGTAGGTGCCTTGTGAGGATGACCGGTGTGATGTAGACGCCTTCTGAGAACGCCGCGTGTGCTGTACACGCCTTGTGAGGATGCCTATGTGCTGCAGGCGCCTTGTGAGGCTGACTGGCGCGCTGCCGTCGCCGCGCGTGAGTGTGCGTGGTGTGTTGCAGGCGCGGCTGCCGTCGCCGTCGGAGGCCGGGTCGCGCACCGCGGCGACGCTGCGCGTGCCGGGGGCGGGGCGCGCGGGCGGCGCCGGGGGCGCGCTCTGCCTGGCGGCGGGCGCGGGCGGGGGCGCGTTGGGCGCCAGCTCCAGCTGCCTCCCGCGCCTCACGCAGCGCAGCAGCCGCAGCAGCAGCTGCACCCGACGCAGCGGCGCGCTCTCCGACAGCATGGAGGTCAGCACGCACACACACACACACACACACACACACGTATAGGTGGGAGCTGACTTGATTGTGAGGCTGAGGTATGCGCTCGGTGTTCTTGGAAGCTGCCCTCACCCCCGCCTAGACCGCAACTATTAGCTGTCCTAAGTATTTGCCTTTTCAGCTAGGTCGAATTCAGTCGCTGTCTGGAGGAGAATTCTAACGGCCGGCTGCTCTGATCGGTAGTTTTCCGTGGTTTCTCCGATCAACACCAGGCGAATGCCGGAGCAGTACCCTACAAAACGGGCCACGGACCGCGCGCGATCTGTTCTTCCTCTTCCCTGTCCTATCCTCTCCCCTTACATACACACTTACACTAACATGCACTACACTACCACATATTCCGGGAGACCGGTCGGGAGCTTAGAGCTTGTCCCGGCTGGGGCGGTGCCCCGCTGGTGGGAGAGTCCTGGTTAGGGGGAAACCCCACTAGCCGACGGTAGGTCGGCGCCGGATCTCGCCATCCAGCGGGGGAAGATCACCGGCATCTCCTGAGAAAAAGCATGCACTACACTAACGGGACTAATGACCGAAGCCGTTGACGCGCCCGGAAACACGAAAAAATCAATCAATCAAACCCAAGTATTTGCCGGAGCAGTACCTTCACAAACGGGCCACGAACTGCGCGCTATCTTTCCTTCCTCCTCCTTGACCTATCCTCATCCCTTACATACGCACTCACAGTTAAACTAACATACACTACAGTACTTCATATGCCGGGAGCTTAGATCTTGTCCCAGCAGGGGCAGTGCCCCGCCGGGCAGATACCTTGGTGGAGAATACCCCCTTAGCTCGATAACCTCCTTAGGTTGGCGCTGGATGTCACCATCGGGAAGATAACAACTACCTCACGAAGAAAACACGGGAGTAATGACATTCGCAGTTGACGCGGCCAGAATCACTGATCAATAGGGAGCGGATTTCTATGATTGTGAATATTTTTGACCGTTGCTTCAGTGCATAGCTAAATGAAATTTCTTGAGTTTTGGTTAGAATGTGATGCTGTTTAGATTAATATGTCAGTGCTTATTTGACCGATTTTTCCTGTTGGCGCATATTCGTGTAATTATAGGCGCATATTTTGCATATTTCATTCAAATAGAGACTTCTCCATAAAACGTTTCATCTTTTCATGGAGTCAGTTTATTTGTAAGCGCCCATTCGTTCGAAAGAGGTTGCCACAGTTTGCGTTTTATTTTGTTTTGTTTGCATTAATTAAAAAATCTGCAAATGTGCAAATGTAGGATATTTCTTGATAACATATTTTTAAACCGGTCAGAAGAAATACAAGACATACAATATACTGCACTGAGGTGAATATTTACTTCAATTATTTCTCTCACGAATAAGGGTATATTATATTGTTTGCACAAAAATATAGCTTTTCATTCCAAGCATTCTTCTCCTGAATTTTATTAAGTAAGATTTATAGAGGAAATTAAATATTGTTAATATTTATTTCACATTAAAGTGCATATTTCCAAATTCTAGATCCTAAATGCATACTTTTAAATGCATATTTCAAGAATTTTTAGGGCATGAGAATCCTCTTCCTACTGATCAATCAGTCAAAAGGAATTAGAGCCAGATGGAAAGGAGTTTCTTTAATTTAGAAAAGATCGTACGTGTGGTTTAGTAGTGTTTACAGACAGATAGACAGATGGACGGACGGACGGACGGACGGGCGGGCGGACGGCCGGACGGACGGAGGATGGACGGACGGACGGGGGGCGGACGGACGGGGGGCGGACGGACGGGGGCGGACGGACGGGGGGCGGACGGACGGGGGGCGGACGGACGGGGGGCGGACGGACGGGGGGCGGACGGACGGGGGGCGGACGGACGGGGGGCCGGACGGACGGGGGGGGGCGGACGGACGGACGGACGTTTTGAGAAAAACCACTTTTTCAGAGGTACCAGAGGACCCCAAAACGTGTATTTCCGTTGAAATCTCGCATTCGATTTTCCGAACATTACATACCTTTCTCTATAGCTCGTATATTACTCCGTATACACGTACGTAAACGAGAAGGTGCGTGGCGCTGTGCCGCAGAGCGTGGACCTGTCGCCGGAGCCGCGCTCTCCGCTGGCGCCGGACGCCTTCGGGGCGGGCGACACGGCGACGCTGGCGCGCTCCGTGGGGCTCAACATGAGCCTGTACTCGCTGGCGGGCGACGGCGACGGCGAGGGCGAGGACCGGGGCGTGGGCGAGGCCCGCAGCCCGCGAAGGGCTACCGCGCAGGGCGACGCGGCCGCCGAGCAGCCCGCCAGCGCCGACGACTTCAGCGAGCAGCCGCGGGGCAGCGTCGCCTTCACGGCCAGCTACTTCCAGAAGAACAAGAAGTGAGTGCGCAGCGAAGCGCCTTGCCCTTTCCTCTTTTTCTCCTTCTCTCTCTCTCCCTCTCTCTCCCCCTCTTTCCCTCTCTCTCCCTCTCTCTCTCCCCCTCTCTCTATCTCTCTCTCTCGTCCTCCTTTTCGCTTTTATTAATTTTCTTGTCCTTCTCATCCTGTTTCTCTGATTATCATCCACTTCTCCTCCTCCTCCCCTTCTCCTTCGTCTACTCCCACTCGTCCTTCTTTTCGCTTTTCTTCGTTTTCTTGTTCTTTCTTCTCATCCTGTTTCTCTGATTATCATCCACTTCTCCTCCTCCTCCCCTTCTCCTTCGTCTACTCCCACTCGTCCTTCTTTTCGCTTTTCTTCGTTTTCTTGTTCTTTCTTCTCACCCTGTTTCTCTGATTATCCTCCTTTTCGATCTTCTTCATTTCCTTATTCTCTCTTCTCTTTCTCCTCTTGCTTCTTATTTTCTTTTTTCTTTATTTTATTGTTATTTCTCCTCTTTCTTTTTCTTCCTTCTTGTTGTTCTTCTCTATCCATTTCCGTTTTCTTCATAATCTGGTTCGTCTTTTTCTCATTTCTACTTCTTTCTTTCTTTTTCTCTTCTTTCTTTCTTGTTTATTCTTCTTCGCCTCCTTTTCTCGGTTTACTTTATTTTCTTGTTTCTTACTCTCCACAATTCTTCTTTTCCGCCTTCCTTTTTTCCGGTTTCTTCATTTTCTTGATCTGAATTCTTCTTTCTTGATATTTCTTCCTCCTCCTCAATGATCTAGTTAATATTAATACCGTATACCAAAATCAGGAGTTGCTGCAATACTAGAGCGTGTAAAGCAGGTTTTTTCATTAAACACTTGACAGTCGCCAGCAATTCGTGATGTTCAAATAACATTTTTAACCGATGTTTCTAGTTTGCTCAGAACCGAAAATTGAATGTTCCTACCTAAACCAATAATGTTTTCACCTTACGTTCGGGTCTTGAAAGGTCATGCAAATTCTTGAACAATAATTGAGTAATCTGTGTCTGTCCATCTGTCCGATCCTTCCGAACGACCCTCACGATTCCTTCACCAATCGCGACAGATCATCGACGTGTCTTCGTCCCCTGGTGCGGAACTGATAATTTATTTTCGGATCTATGCAGGACTTATGAATTTTCTTTAAAAACCTGATTTTTGTTTAGTTTTTTAAGCATCAAAAAGCGTTTTGGGTGACTCATCTGCAAATGCGGTCAATAGCTTACAAATGGAACAGTGCAATTCTTAGTCGACTCCCTCTAGGATATTCTGGAAGAATTCTAGAAAAGCTGGCGTTTTGAGGGTTTCATTACACCTACTAATACATGAATGAAACGCTGTGAATTTCTATACATTTCCGGAATTTACATGGTCCAAACTTGATTCATCATATTGACGATAATTAAAACTAATTTTGTAAAAAAAAAGACAAAAAAAACTACAGACGAATGTCACTAGATATACAAATATTTACATGTAACTTCCTACGCCGAAAATGGACGGGTCGGGAAAAAAGCAACATGTTTAATATTTATTTTTATTATGAACTCACAAAGCACAAATAAAACTTTTTTAACATGAAAATACACATCGGAGCGGAGGCGACAACTCAGCTAGTTACTTTGCATTTCACATCCAATGAGGAGTGATCTCCTCATTGATTTTTAAATCACCCAGTGTTTGTGTTGACAGTATGTGTTCACCTACGTACACGCGAAGGAAATTAATCCTTTTTAAAGATCCTTCCTCAACACCAGACATCCATCGTAGTTTCAAAGCTCTCTAATCTCTGTCGTATGACCAGAATTTGACGACTGAACTTCAATAAGCGACATCTGAACATAGAGGTATGTCAAAACATGGAAACTTTGTCACCTTTTAGAAAATCGACTAATTCAGTCTTCAGAGGCCCAGTTAACCCACCTATAGTCCTGTAAATCACACACAAAACGAATAACATTTGTTCTACTTTCATTTTGAAGTGAAAACTTAATCCTAATTTTCGTGCGAAAAAAATGTTTATCTTTTAATTCTCTACAGAAACGTCTCCAAAACCGCGTACCTCTAAATATTTGTACATGAGTTCTTAAGGTCTCTCTGGCAGTCTCCTAAGTGACAAGAGAATTTGCATTTCTTTTGGTTTAGATATCTTCCAATAGCGACATGCATGAGAAATGAGCTTTTGACATTGCGTCTTCGGGAACAAAGTAGGTACAGCATATTCCCACATCTGTCATGGAGATGAAATTGTGAAACATTATTCAAGTCGCATCACAAATTTCTAGAAAATCTATGATAGAAACTTTAGATAAGATAGAAAATAAATAAGATTAAATAAGATAAGATTAAATAAATAAATTAAATTAAATAAGATAGAAAATAAAATAGAAACTTTAGAAAAGATACTACTTTTAGCGATTTGACAGTGCCTAGTGTGTTTTAAGTGCTTTTATTACTTGTTGCAGGTTATCTGAGAATATAATTTCAACTGATTTTTTGGCTATAACCAAGACAAACAGATTACGAATTTTAAACGAATTTTTGAACGTTACGAGGACAAAGTGAATTTGTCAAAGTGAATTTGTTTCAAATCTTATTCTATATATTGAAGACAAACTTTCAGATATTATCTTTTATCTAATTACGGTAACGTATAATCTACTGATTGTATTAAACAGTTGCAGCTTAAGTTGACGAAATTCTACGTAGCCACATTGCCAAATTTCGTAAGTACTAGCTCCATTAGAATTGTGCGTAGCATACCTTCTAGTTTTTGCATTGAATCTTGATTTTTAACTTATTTAATACACATCAATTTAACACTTTTAAAATACAAAGCTAGGTTTTTGTTGCTCTTATCTGGGTTTTCTTGTATTTATTTCAATTTTTATCACGTACATTAAAACGCATTCGTGACATGGCTACTGTTCGTTCTACTCTCTTTACTCTCTACACTCTCAAAGCCGACCTTCTGAAAGCCTTCACACACATAAACAATAATTTAGATCAACATATCCGAAGGTTGGAAGAGGTCGTTCTCTACACAGACGGTTGGGTACAAGTCGGCAACACTGCGAATAATACCAACCGTACACCCGTGACTGTACAAAAGACACAGACACCGCATCCAGTCACAACTCAAAACAAATTTAGTGTTTTAGATTATGAAACAGATTTTCCTCGCCTTCCTGATCCTCACCACCCTTCTCTACCATCGACAAATACATGCACAAACCAACGCAAACAGGCTAGGAAGCGCGTCAAAACCAAAACACGTAAAGCTGCGCATCCTAGCTCACTTGAAAACAAAGACATTCCTACTGAGCCTAAAAAACAGGTACTTATTTTAGCTGACAGTCATGGCCGCCATCTTTCCTCCATTCTCAGTAGGAAGTTACCCTCCAATTTCTCAGTCTCATCTATTTTTAAACCTAACGGGAGGTTTGCAGATGTGACTGCAGAATTGGACACCCACACGAAAACAATGACCAATCAGGACACAGTCATTATCATAGGAGGGCAGAATGACATTAACTTGGGCGGTAACTTTACACCTGAACAACATGTTAACAAATTACAATGTGCCGCCCAAAATACTAACATTGTAGTCTCGACTCTGCCCTTCTGGTACAACAGACCAACACTATGCAGCGAGATTAAGCACGCAAACCAACAATTGAAACTGCAGCTGAGAGAAACAAATGTCACACTTTTTGAAATGAATTTCCTCTCAGCAAAACACTTCACCCGGCATGGTCTTCACATGAACCTTGCTGGAAAACATGCAGTCGGTAACAAACTTGCACAATACATCATCAACTCCAGTCCTACGCAGTCTCCTGCCAAAAATCCGTCCCTTTCGCCTTCCTTACGTTCTCCACCCCCCACCCTTATTTCGAACCCTGTTGCCTCTTCCTCTGAACCTACTCCCGTTTCTCCCATTCCCACTACCAATTCGTCTTCATCTGATGCCCCATCTTCCTCACAACCTGTCACTGCCCGGACACACTACAACCTTCGACCACGCACTCGAGGTAAAAATGGAGTAAATATATAGCAACTACAGTCAGATGCAGCAGAAAAACATTCGTGTAGGTACTTGCAAAAAATAAACATTCTTCACCATAATGTTCAGTCCCTTTCAAATAAAACTGAGTTTATCGAGGCAGCTCTACAGAGCGATCTAAATCAAACGGACGTTCTTTGCTTTACAGAACATTGGTTATCTCCTAATGAACTTAGCATTTTCCAAATTCCAAACTTTTACCTCGCAGGCTTTTATTGTAGAGAGAGAGAATCGCATAAAGGTCCTACGTATGGTGGTTCTTGTATTTACGTTAGAAATAATATTGATTCTATCCCCTTGGCAGAATTAAATGTGTATTCCATTGAAAATATTTTCGAAATTTCTGTTGTACATCTTACTTCACTAAAAGTGATAATACTTTGCATTTACAGACCTCCAACAAAGAGAACTGCAGATTATATTTTGTTCTTAGAAAACCTGGAGATAACACTTAACAAAGTCAGCAATCGCTCTTTTGAATCCATTGTTGTATGCGGAGATTTTAACATTGATTTTCTGGTCGAATCTTGCGAGAAAGAAAAGTTTCTCAATTTAATTAATTCCTTCAATTTAGACATTACAATTAATGTACCTACACGAATCACACAAAATTCGATGAAGGCAATTGATCAAATTATAATTAACAAAACTACTACTCGATATGAAGTTGAAACAAAAGATTTAGGATACAGTGACCACGATGCACAAATTCTTACCATTATAAGAAATGCGATCACTGACACAATAAATAATACACGTATGACTAGATTGTTTACTAAAAGTAAAATTAAATTATTCATAGACTACTTGATGCAGGAGTCATGGGAAGCGGTTTATAATACTGTTGATACAAACGAGAAATATAATTCTTTTTTTTCAACTCTTTCAATTCATTTTAACACTTGCTTTCCTCTTCAAAAACGAAAATTAAATATTTCACGGAAAAGCAATTCTTGGATAACACAAGGGATTAGGACATCTTGTAAAAACAAGCGAATTCTTTCTTTCATTTCTAAACGTCATGACGTATCTCAAGATTTCCTTATCTACTTTAAAAAATACAAAACATTGTTACGAAAAGTCATAAGGCAGGCAAAAATCATGAAAAACGATCAGGATATTTTGAACTCAAATAATAAAACAAAATCAATGTGGAATATAATAAAAAATACTACCAAATCAACTAGAAAACCCGTAGAGAATGTTGTTTTAAAATATAACGATATAAATGTCAACGATCCGGCAACAGTGGCTAGTCTCTTTAACCAATACTTTTCGAGAATTGCTGCCGATCTCACTAAGGGTCTTCAGGCACAAAATTCAAAAACAGACAGTGCACCCAAAATTTTAGACACAATGTTCGTTTCCGAAACTTCTTCCTATGAAATTCTCAAAATAATCGGTAAACTAAAAAATAAATATTCGTCCGGTTTAGATGAATTCCCAGATTCTTTGTTAAAGACTTGTGCGTATGCCATTATACACCCGTTAACTCACATATTTAATGCATCTTTATGCACTGGAACGTTTCCAGATATTTTCAAAACAGCTAAAATTAAGCCGCTCTTCAAAAAAGGCAACAAAAATGAAATTCAAAATTATCGGCCCATCTCTCTTCTATCAGTTTTTTCAAAAATATTAGAGAGACTTTTTTACGTACGAATGGAAACCTTTCTCACTAAACACGACGCGCTTTCAGATTGCCAACATGGATTTAGAAAATCAAAATCAACGGAAACAGCTATATTTTCTTTTCTTAAAGATGTCGCCTCATCATTAGATCAAAACGAGGCACCTATTGGATTATTTTTAGATCTCTCAAAAGCTTTTGACATCATTGATCATGACATTTTACTTTCAAAATTACCTTCATATGGAATCCGTGGTATTGCTCTAGATTGGTTATGTTCGTACCTTAAACAACGATCTCAGAAAGTTGAAATACCTTACTGGAATGATGGAACATTACGTACGCACCTTTCCGACTCTTTGCCCGTTGCATGTGGAGTTCCTCAAGGATCGATTTTAGGCCCTATTCTGTTCCTACTTTACGTAAACGATATGCCCTCGACGATTCGAAACGGAAGAACGGTTCTCTTTGCGGATGATACGAACATCCTTTGCAATAAAGAAACCGTAAATAGTACAATATCAGATGTTTCAAATTGGTTCCGAAATAACAAATTAATAGTAAACGAAAAGAAAACGGTTTTAATGCAGTTTTCCATTTCAAATAAACAATTCTGTGCTCCATTGAAAATGAACAGTGTACCATTGACTCATGTTAATGCAACAAAATTTTTAGGTCTCTCAATTCAGTCAAACCTTAAATGGAACGTCCATTTAAATGAATTGAACACAAAATTAAGTTCATTATGCTACGCGTTCAGAATTCTTGCAAATTCAGTCAGCCTTCATACTGCTCGTTGTGTATACTTCGCGAATGTTCATTCCCGCCTGAGATATGGCATAATATTCTGGGGAAATACATCTTATAGCTCCCAGACTTTTAGATTACAAAAACGAATTGTACGAATAATAACCAAATCCCACCCACGTGATTCTTGTAAGCCTATCTTCATTAATCTAGGAATTCTACCATTACCGTGTCTTTTTATTTACGAATCAGTGGTTTTTGTAAAAAATGACTTGCTTAAGGGCGGGAATATATTTTCAGAAAATGCCGAAGTCTATTACTATAACACTCGACGTAGAAATCATATTCATCAGGTGACAGTATCAACAGCTCATTACAAAAAATTCACATACAATACATGTACATTATTTTACAACACTTTGCCAGATGACATTAAACGATTAAATTCAATAGAAAAGTTTAAATCCCAAGTGAAATCGTTTCTGCTGCATAACTGTTTCTATACAATTAGAGACTATACTGAGCATCACAAGAAAAGTAACATTAATTTTAACAATGATACATAATGCATTAATTACCATTTGGACTGTATAAATGAGTATAAACAACCTGTAACAACTATTGTAACACAGCTTCCGGGTCAATGACCCCCATCTCGATCAGGTTTTTCGTCCAGTTTCCCTGATCCATTGAGCAAATGCTGAGATGGCCCCTTGTTTTGCTTCTGGACATAAATGTAACTTCATTTTCTGTGCACGTCTTCTAGAATTCAGTGGGAAATACAATTATTCAAATTATCGTTTCCACGTTGTCGCGGCAGGAAGTAATAAGAGCCAAAATTTATTGCTTATTTATCCTTGAAAATAGATTTTATTACATGGGAGTTTTTGTTTTTTTTCTCCCTTTCAAAATTCAAAATTTATTGCTTATTTATCCTTGAAAATAGATTTTATTACATGGGAGTTTTTTGTTTTTTTTTCTCCCTTTCAAAATTCAAAATTTATTGCTTATTTATCCTTGAAAATCGATTTTATTACATGGGAGTTTTTTTTCTCCCTTTCAAAATTCAAAACTTAAGTAGTATATGATTTAGTGTAGGGATCACAGAATTTTGAAAATGTGCACACAATTCACTTTTCCCCATAGCCATAGCATACGCAGTTTTTAACTGTTTTTTGACGTAAATAAATAAATAAATAAATAAATAGAAAGCACGAAAACATCAGCCATATTAAACTTCTATATTCTCATTGCTAAGACCAAACTGTGACGTTTGTTTGGTAGTATATTTGATAGAAAATTAAATTGTATAATTGTTTAAAAAACATGAATTTTTGAATTCGTAATAGAACAAATTTCATTAATTTTTAAAGTAAAAGTTATAACTTTTTTTAATTTTAAGCATCCAAGACATATTTTTAAATATGATAGTCACACTATACATAGGAAATACACTGACATATCCTAAAATAAACTTTTATGGTCAGAAATATTTGGGAAACACTGCTCTACAGGATGCAATATCTACGGAACACAAGCAGAGCTTTATCTGTAAGATAGCGGAAACGTACTCATTACACCGGTTAACTGCCTTTCTCGAACGCACCCATTATCAGGCGCTGGAACGAAATATCGAGGTCCTAATTTACATCCTTATCATAACTAAAATTCCTGTTAACGTTCAAAATATATTCAGAAATACAGACCCCAACAAATATTACTGTGGAAATTATTTATATTTTGAACACGTTTTCAATTATTTTGGTAATAATTTAATTGTGTCTCGGGATATCCGACAGTAGAAACTGATAGATATTCGACCTCGCTATCTAGCGAGGTCGATTTCAGCCGCTGTCTGGAAGAGAATTCTAGCGGTCGACTGCTCTGATAGATAGTTTTCCGTGGTTCCTCCAATCAACACTAGGCGAATGCCGGAACAGTACCCTAACAAACGGGTCATTGACAGCGCGCGATCTTTCGTTCCTCTTCCTTGTCATATCCTTTACATACACATACTTACACTTGCATGCACTACACTACTACACATGTCGGGAGCTTAGAGCTCGTCCCGGTTGGGGCGGTGTCCCGTTGGTGGGAGATACCTAGTTTTGGAAAACCCCGCTAGCCGACGAGTAGGTCGGGGCCGGATCTCGCCAGCGGGGAAAGACACACGTGCGGGACTAATGACCTCTGTAGTTGACGTGCCCGAAAATTGCAATCAATCAAGACGTAGACGAAAAACTGCAGATGAAGACGAAAGACGGTGTGCAAAGATTGACGAAACAAGATGGAAACGAAGACGAAAGACGAAAACGAGGACGAATGACGAAGACGAACGCGGCTAACATTGACGACCATTGCTAACACAGCAGCCTTAGACGAATGTATTAGGAGAATGACAAAGACGAAAGGTGACTGGAGAAGTCGATTTACTAAAAGGATAGACGAAAACCAACGGCGAAGACGAACGACGAAGTTTCAATACGATGAGGGTAGATGAAATAAAAGTCGAAGCCATAAGACAAAAGACACAGACGAAAACGGTGGATGAAGACGAAATTGAATGTTGGAAACGTAAGGGGAAGACGAAAGTAGTCGAAAGACAATAACAAGAAGGGATGTAAAACGAAGGAATGTAAAGGACTAAGGCTATTGCCGCAGAAAAATATCAAGTGTAGAGGCGAGGACCCTACATAATAAGGGTTATTCCATTTCTTTCTTTTTCAACTTTTCTTTTTCTTTCATAATATCGTGCTTTCATAGACCTATGAAGCTAACAAATAAAAAACAGGTAGTTACAAACAAAACATTTTAGGCCTCAGTTTTGCTTGTATAATGTTATAATGTGCTCTTGGAACTCGAATCCAGACCCAACAATATAAGCTCGCCACTGGCCTGACTTTTCTAGAAGAAAAGTCAAATTTACTGAATTTGAAACTAGCCCCCTCTTTTGTCTTATCCCTAGTTGAACCTAAACACAGAATTTGAAGATTGAATGGCAAAATATGTCACTTTAACTCAAACTGAATCATGTCACTTAATGTTCTTCACATATTATTTTGAAATGAAGAAATATATTTTTTTTTCCATGTTTCCTGTGTGGAAAAGTGATTCTTTTGGCAATTACAGTAACTTTCTAGATGAAAAGTTTCTTAAATAACATTGATTTCAGGGATCTATTTCTATTGTTTAGTTTTGCTAAATTAATTTTCAAAAATATTTTAATTTATTTTGCATATAATTAGAGATAATTTTCTTTTTTTCTTTTACAGATTGAGTATTCAGCTGAACAAGCTGGAAAACCTACCTCCCAAGGGAAAGGATGGAGTGTATGATGTGATAGTTCGACTGTGTATTCTACCTGCAGACAAACAGGCTAAAACATCAAAGATATTACGGGGCAGTTTGAGTCCTTTGACAGAAGAAGATTTCAGTTTCAGAGTCAAGGAACCAGTTGGGAAAGCTGTGCGCTTCTCTGTTTTCAATGCCTTACTCCAAGGCAAGCACGATGCCATAGGCCATGCTCTTTTCAACATCGAAGACGTGATGAATGGAAGAACACGGCGATACACAATGAAACTTACCCATCAATCGCAGGTAAGAACACGTAACTTACACACAGTGTCAGAGCTACGCATGGGCAGAATAGGCAATTGCCCGGGGTCCCACAAGTCAAGGGGCCGATGATAAGACTGATGGGAAAAAATTAGTAAAAAATTAAAAAAGAAGTTAGAACTTGAGAAAATTGTTATTGTAATTTTATAACTCGTGGTACAGTAGTTTGATATTTCATACAATTTTCAATTAATTTTTTACATAGTTCAGAGGTCATAGTTCATTATAGTCATTCATTCCTATAAGGAAGGATTCTATGAATGGATCAAATGACGCTAACATTAAAATAGGTGCTAGTGAAATTCATACTTATTATTTTATGTAGAACAACAGGTGATTTTATTTAACACCAACAAAACACAACACTTTTTTTTTAGTATTATGACTCACCGTTGAAATTGTATTATTTGATCAATAAATACTTTTCCTAGCTTCAAAATTGTAATTTTTGTTATTTGTTGAAATAAAAAAACTCGTACAGTTTCACTTTTTCACTTTCTTAATATTTTGCGGGAGGGGGGGTATGTGTCCCAGCCCAAAATTGTCTAGCTCCGGCACTGCTTACACATTATTTGTATTATTAATGTGCCCAGAATGTGTGTACCATTTGTTTTGATACTGAATTTTGATGGCTCTGGAATCTTTCCAAATTTCTGAGAAAAAATTATAACAATGAAATATAAAAATTAATGGAACAACAATTTGGAATTCTTGAGGGTTGGATTTGAAGGAGGGAAGATAGGCATTTATAGGACCATGCAAAAGCTTGGTAATGTTTAAAAAATACAATCCATGCTGTAATATTTAAGAATTAAAGAAAGATGCGTTAATATTTACATTAAAAATTACTAACACTAAATAACATTATGTAATATATGGAAAATGGAATGGAAGTATTTACTATAAAACATTTTTTGTCCCTGGTGCTACCTATATTCTACCTTTGGTCTGCCTCTGCTTGATATTGATGAAGTAGAAACATATTATAAAACCAAATAATATTATTAATATGGGATTCAGATTCAATAATATTTACGAAATATCACACTTTTGTGCATTGTAATGAACCTATTAAACAACAGCTGTTATTTTAAGCCTTTTATACTCATTTTAGATTGTTCATGATTTTTTTTTCTTTCTTTTTTTTCCTCCCAAAATTAAGCCCTCAAAGTGTGAATTAGGATGGATCTAAATTTTAAAGTCGCCATTTAAAAGGACTAAATTGAATTAGTAAAAGGACTTGAAGTGATCTAAACTTTTTTATATAAAGCACATATGGTGAGGAAAAAAAAACCCCAAAACAAACAAACAAAATTCAAAATTTTTCATGACATAATAAACACATGTATAATAACAATTTCTTTGGAAAAAAAGTGATGAATTATGAATTCTCAAATAAATAAATAAATAAATAAAAAATAAATAAATAAATAAAAGAAGAAAAAAAATTGAAATCTTACTCTTTTTGAATCAGTGAAATGAAGGTTCTAAAAATCAATATTTTCATTGTAAATTAGATTTTTGTATTAAAATAAATAATTTTCTTTTTTTAGTTTTAAAGTGAATTGCAATGAAAGTAAAATATAGATATATAATAAAATCTATTAATATAATAAAATATTAATATCACAATAAATTATATCTAATGTGCTGTAAAAAATCATGTGAATACTTTTCATGTATTAGCTAACACTGAAATTGTAAATAAGAAATCTCATTGCGTCTTAATAAGTTCGGAGTATGTTGCTGGTATATTTGTTTATAAAATCTTTTATTTTTAGTTGGAACCATCTTTTGGAAGCCTCCAAGTTTATCTTCAATTAAGTCAAGAAAGACTAATTGTTGATACTATACAAGCTCGAAACTTGTCTGTCAGTCATATATTTAAAGGTGCTCGTTCAGCAGGTAGGTCATGAATGTTTTCTTCTAATACATGTGTTGTTGTAAACATGTGGATGTGGTTTAAAATTGTAGACAAAATTACTAAGACTTTTTATCAATCACAAGCATCTATTGGTAAAACAATTTTCAAATTATAGAGAATTATCACCCTGTGGTCCATGATCCTATTTCAGTTTCACTATTCCTATTTCACAATAGAGATGGTACCTCCTTTTGCTTCTGGTCAGTACAGAATTTCTATCTGCGCATTTCCTTGTGCTCTCAAATTACTATATGCAGGAGGAGTAGAGAGCTTTAGTATTTTGAGAATAGTTCTACCAAATCAAATATGTTATTCATTTGCCATTGCAAATAGTTTTATTACAAAGGTGAAACCTTTCTTGTTATCAAATATTACCTACAATGCTTTTGTTGCTATTTTTTCTTCACAATTCTCTAATGTATAGGGATTTAGGAAGAATTCAAAATGTATGCAGACTGTACTTCCTCCAAGCATCAAATACAAATACAGTTTTTAAAATATTTTTTCCATTAAATAAAAAATGATATACAATATTTTTAAAAAATAATAAAATTATTACTAGGTTTGATTCTAGATTGAAGATGGAATAAATATTCTCTAGGAAGTACTCTCATATCAATTAATAATTTACAAATTATGACACAAATGCTTGTACCATTATTTAAATTTGCATTATTCTTTATCATAATCACTTTAATTCCAGAGAAATTCAACACAAAACATTATCACATCTCTTTAATTTCAGAGAAGTTCAACACTTACATCAAGATTACTTTCTACTGTGCTGGGCAAAAAGTTAAGTCTAAGAAATCAACTGTGGTGGCAGGTGATCGCAATCCACGATACGAATACAGCTGTGATTTCAAAATACTATCCAATAGTGTTGACGATTGTTATTTGGTGCTAAGTGTGGTAATGAAAGCCAATTTACGCAAGGACATTACTCTGGGGCGTTATATATTCGGGCCTTATTTCTTCACAGAGAGTCGTGATCTCACTCCGTGGGGTCGAGTGGTTTTAAACAAAGAAGAAGTACATCATTGGTTTCATTTATACCTTTAACCAATGTATTCTCTCAGAATATAATAGACAAGTGTTTCAATTTATTTGAATTCTTTATTACTCATTCCTAATTTCAATATTTGGCAGTGCAATAATATTTCATAGGAAAAGCTCACTAATATTTTTGAATTCCTTATAACCTTTTGAAAATTATTCAATATATATTTGTATATACCTCAATATTTATAAATAAATTATAAAGATATATTGTATTGTAAATGTGTAGAATAAGTAGTTTGTAAAGAATTGCTCTGTGAGAATATAATTAATTAGGAAATACACATAATCTACAAAAAAATGTGTATTGCAGCCTGACATTTTACAATAGAAAAAAATGGTTCAAATATAACAATTTCAAATTTTATAGAACCAACTTCAAACAAAATTTAACCGCTATTGTTCCAACCCAAGTACCTACTTATGAAAAATATTAAGAGTTGTGTGGAAAGCAATGGAACTTACACATGTGAAAACAGCTATTTGTGTGAAAACCCTTAAACTTATAGGACACAGGTGTAGTAAAATGGACTTCATACCCCTTTTCACCTCTCAGCTTTAGATATAATGTCAGAAATTCTAATTTTAAGATTTAAAATTTAAATTTTTTATTTTATATAATCATCATTCATGTAGTTGATCCTGGTAACTATTCATGATTCATGACAGTTTTATTACAAAGAAATTAAAAATAATATAAAAATTGGTTTACATTAGAAAGATTCTTGAGTGGAGGCCTGTAGGTCAAAGCTTCTATAGTGTAGGTTGTGGGGTAGGGTTATGAATGTCATAAATCCAATGTTTAAAATGTAATCAAGAATAAATATTTATTTCAAAATTTGAATGAGCATTACAAGTAATTAACCATGGCATTGACAAATATAACATACATAACCCATAACAATCATAATTACACTTTAACAATTGAATCACATCCTGAATAAAATACATCATGTCTTGCACTTCATACAATTCATAAGTAAGACAATATCTACAAAAGAAGTGTAATCTCCTATCTAAACAAAAGTGCTCTACGTGTTTTGAGAAAGAGATAATACAGACATGCACACACCCACATCTATACTTAGACCCACACACATACACCCCCTGCACATACCCACCCACATTGTGAAAGATGCTGATGCCAAAGGAATTGACCCGTCAACAGCAGGACACTGGATTAGGAAGCAGATCTACCACAAAATTAATTCTTTACAATTTGTGAAAATAAAAATATTTTTTTTGGTGCTGACAACAGGAGATTAAGATCGAATCTGTGCAATTTCTACACTTTTCTACCTTCCATTCCTCTAATGCTCATTGCACTGTTATGCTTCAATGTACTTAGGTACTACATAAAAAAATGTACACTGGAAAGATGCAAATACATTTTACTTTGTATTATAATTAAATATATTTCACAGTAGATTACATACATTACTTATCATGAAACTAAGTACTGTGCATTAAAATAAATATAAAAATAAAGAACTTTAAATCTTATTCACCTACAAATTCTAGTGATATAATAAAAACATATTTATTGCTCACATTGTGGTGTCTTGTGCACATACAATGTATCACCTTTGAAAACTGTTCTTGGCAAACCACTTGAACAGTGATTCCTTCTTGTACTGCAGGAAGTGCTTCTTTCTAGGATTAAAAAAAATGAATTGATCGTTAGTAATTTGGAAATTGAACTCTAATTACATTATTTTATTTCTGCCAAAAAAAGATTTTCTTATTAGTTCTAAAATGAACAATGAAAACTGCAAGTGATTTTAATTATGAAACAAAATAATTAATTACAGAATTTTTAAAATGTAGATTTGAATGATAACACTGCCCTGCGATACAAAATACAAGGGAATTGATAGCAGAACTTCATGAGCTTTTGGTGATGATTTAAAAAGAAATTAAAAATTTCTACCATGTCACATTGTCTTGAAAAATTCAATTTTACTTGAATTTTCATGAACATTTACTATATTTTTTTCCTTTTGAAAGAGGCAGCTGAATTGTTGGGCACCAGATTGAAAGAAAAAATGTGGGGAAAGGAACCTCTTTTTATTGGTACAGGAAACGAGAAAAGGAATTTGTTAAGTTCCTACTTTGAGGAAGAGGAGAACCTAGTCAATTGTCCTGATATTCTCGAATCTATGAGCAAATTTAATATCCCCAATGATGAAGATGAATAGAAGTTGTTTATAGATTCATTAAAAAGGAGCCTTACAGCGGTCCTACTTCATCACAGAAGCCAGTAAGTATTCGTACCAGTTGGACTCCTGGTATATTTAAATGAACACTATGAAAACCTGGTTCTTGTCCTCAACAAAATAAAATAAACCAACCATGGTTGGTTTATTGCTGTGATTTGAAAGTTGTCTCAAAGCTTCTTAGTCAATAAGGTGGATATACAAAGTTCCCATGTTTCATTTGCAAATGGTGTCAGTCATGGTAAGACTCAACATTGGGTCAAAAAAGAATAGTCGAAAAGAGAAAATCTTTAACCATGCACCAAAAATGTGTGATTCAGAACAGCTTAGTTGAGCCAAAAAAAAAAAAGGATTGTTACCTCCTTTGCATATAAAATTAGGTATAATGAAGCAGGTTGTCAAGACTATTAAAAAAAGATGGCGATTATTTCAAATACATGTGCAAAAAGTTTCCAAATACCTGTGCAAACTTGATCGGGAGAATTCCTTTTCAAAAAGATTTTAAAAAAAATATCAATATCAATTTTACAAAAAATCCTGACGTGATGGAAAAACAATGGAGGTTATTTTCGACATCAGCACACCAAACAATATAAAAATTGGTGAAAACTTCTCTTGTATTTTTCAAAACCATCAAATTCGCAGGCCTCTGTAATGAGTCATTCACTATAGACAATCACTCAATATGCCTCATTAATAATAAAATTTCCTCTGAATCTTATACAAAGAATATCTACGGTGAACCATTTAACTTAGGACATTGCTATATCTGAAAAATTCAGATTTATTTAAAACTAGTAGAGCTACAACAGCACATACTTTCTTGCGATATTGTTATGGCTATGTAATATTATAATATGATAATTTCTGTCTTACACTTCAATTATCATTTGAAAAATTCTTAAACAAACAAAGGGTGAAAAATACATATATTTTTTTAATTTGAATGTTTAAATGAAAACTGCTTTCTGCCATTGAATTCATTGTACTCATGTTGTACATAAATGTACCAATGATTCGAGATGGGTATTTTAGACATAAATAAAATTATTAGTTTATATTAACGCCAACAAAAGGCGGCCGCCATTTTCATTATATTATCGCCTTCTGTTATCAGTGCAACTTACAACAATGGGTTGATTATGCAAAGCAAAAGCATCTGTTCATTTTCACATTTAACAGATTGCAATTTAAAATAGATTTTAAATCATGTCTAAAAGATTAATTTGTAAGCGTATAACAAAAGCTTGAATGTAAGAAACTAACAAAGAAATATGAAACAATTTGCAAATTCTAATTTACGTAGCACCCAACTGTCTGGAATTACCTCTATTATGTGGAATTACCTCTATTATGAATTACCTCTATTATTTTTTGACGTAAAATAAATAAATAAATAAAGTGCAGGATATTTGGAGCAGGCGACTTTGTTTGTCCCAATTTACACAAAAAATGCTCTTAGTTCCAAAATATTCAGCATGACCTTATTTGAAGATCTGCTTTTGTTGAACACATTTTATTGAGAAAACAAAGCTGTAACTTCACAGCTGTAGTTGTAGGAAGAGGGCGAACATTTTTTTTTTTTTCCAAAAAAATCAATCATTTGATTGAACATGAGACCATTCCCCCTTCTTTTAAACATCCTTTATGCTATCTAAGGTCTAAATTTAATTTTAAAAAATGTGCCATTGAAAAAGAATTGTTTAAAGATAAATAAATATAATAAAAATTGCCTATGTTTGACACAAAATTTTACACAAAATACTTATGTTTTCGAAAAATTGAACTTGACGTTATTTTTAGAACTGTTTTTCGTGAACACATTTCTTTAAGACAAAATGTACATCTTCATAATTGTAGTTGTAGGAAGACGCCAAACAAATTTTGAATTTTTTCAATTTTCAAAAAATTAGTTTTTAACCAACATGAGACCTGCACCATTTTCTTAAACATCCTTCACATTATCCAACAACAAATTTTCATCAAAAACTATGGAGCCATTTTTGAGAAAAAAAGTTAAAACAAAATTAAAAATTGCCTGTATTTTACTCGAAATTACGGGGAAAATATTCAAATTTTCGAAATATTGTAGATGACCTTATTTGAAAATCTATCTTTAAGGAACAGATTTTATTTGTGGAAAAAATTTTATCTTTAATATTTTGGTTTATGAAGACGCCGAACAAAATTTTGAATTTTCGCAATTTTCGAAAAATTAAAACGTCGATTTCAAATTCAAGGCGACGCGACATCAGTCAGATTGACAGGGTAATATCAATTTTGGAGAAAATCGGCTAAACGGTTTAGCCTCTACCGTTATTCACACTAACAGTCGGACACTCGACGTTTTGCCGTCATTCAATTTTTCTGTATCAAGAACCCTCAAAACATGGGATACTGGCTACACCACATCTTAGAGGATTCTTTCCTAATTTAACAACTGTATTTATTCACTTTTTTGATAGCAGGGTCCTGTAATAAGAGTTTTTCTGCCGAAAATTCCCCGTTTTTTCGCGTAGCCTTATACTACGGTTTTTACAGAGGTGCCTCTCAATTCCACTCAAGGCCCGTCACCACGGTGGCATTATGGCACGGCTTTTCGCGTTGCGATAGGAGACACATGCTCGCGACCGTAACAAGCAGTGCTGCAGATGAAGCGACTCAAGCGGCACGACAGTTGATTGATTGATTTTTTCGTGTTTCCGCGCGCGTCAACTACTTCGGTCATTAGTCCCGTTAGTGTAGTGCATGTTTTTTCTCGGGAGATGGCGGTGATCTTCCCCCGCTGGATGGCGAGATCCGGCGCCGACCTACCGTCGGCTAGTGGGGTTTCCCCCTAACCAGGACTCTCCCACCAGCGGGTCACCGCGCCAGCCGGGACAAGCTCTAAGCTCCCGACCGGTCTCCCGGGATATGTGGTAGTGTAGTGCATGTTAGTGTACGTGTGTGTGTAAGAGGAGAGGGTAGGACAAGGAATGGGAAGGACAGATCGCGCGCGGTCCGTGGCCCGTTTGGTAGGGTACTGCTCCGGCATTCGCCTGGTGTTGATCGGAGAAACCACGGAAAACTACCGATCAGAGCAGCCGGCCGCTAGAATTCTCCTCCAAACAGCAGCTGAATTCGACCTAGCTGAAAAGCTAGTGTCGAAAATCCTGCCGCCGTCAGGACTCGAACCTAGGACCTCCCGGTTAGAGGCGCTGCAGTGACATCAGTTGATGCACTGAGCTACCGCTACCGGTGGCACGACAGAGAAAGACGCGAAAATCCGTACCATAATGCCACCGTGGTGACGGGCCTTGAGTGGAATTGAGAGGCAGCTCTGTAAAAATCGTAGTACACATAACTATCTCTCTACCGCGGTAACGAGAAAGTAAAAATATACTTGGGTTTTTCTAACGTGGCGGCTGAGGGTATTATCTCCAAGATGGAATTCGGCACGATTAGTTGCGTCTTTCGTGGTCCTCCCGCGAGATGTCGCATGATCGCGACCGCGTCAAGCAGATCAAGCGACTCCAGCGGCAGGACTGAGAATGACTCAAAAAGTCTTGCCGAATTCCGTCTTGGAGATACTACCCTCAGCCGCCACGTTAGAAGAACCGCAGTATAGTTCTATTTTTTTATTTATTTATTTTACGTCAAAAACCAGGTAAAACTGCGTATGACGTGCTATGGGGAAAAGTGAATTGTGTGCACATTTTCAAAATTCTGTGATCTCTACACTGTCATATACTACTTAAATTTTGAAAAAAAAAAAGCAACAACTCCCATGAAATAAAATCTATTTTCAAGGATAAATAAGCAATAAATTTTGGCTCTTCTCCATGTTGTCGTACCGGCGAGTGGCGCGTCAGGGGCGGGGGGCCGCGGAGGCGTTGCCGAAGGCGCAGGGCGGGGGCGGGGGTGGAGTCGGGGGTGGGGGCGGCGCGGGGGCGGGGGCGGGGCTGGCGCGTGCGGCCGCGCGGTCCCGGGCGAGGCGCAGCAGGTGCAGCGAGTCGCGGCGGAAGACGTCGTGCTGCTGCAGCGCGAAGAGGTGCGTGTCCCTGCAGTCGCGCGGCTGGCGCGCCACCGTCCACACGCCCGTCACCGTGTCCGCGCCCCCGCACACGCGGCACTCACCTGCAATAATTCATTGATTTTTTCGTGTTTCCGGGCGCGGCGACTGCTTCGGTCATTAGTCCCGTTAGTGTAGTGCATGTTTTTTCTCAGGAGATGGCGGTGATCTTCCCCCGCTGGATGGCGAGATCCGGCGCCGACCTACCGTCGGCTAGTGGGTTTCCCCCTAACCAGGACTCTCCCACCAGCAGGGTACCACCCCAGCCGGGACAAGCTCTAAGCTCCCGACCGGTCTCCCGGGATATGTGGTAGTGTAGTGCTTGTTAGTGTAAGTGCGTGTGTAAGGGGAGAGGATAGGACAAGGAAGGGGAAGGACAGATCGCGCGCGGTCAGTGGCCCGTTTGGTAGGGTACTGCTCCGGCATTCGCCTGGTGTTGATCGGAGAAACCACGGAAATCAACCGATCATAGCAGCCGGCCGCTAGAATTCTCCTCCAGCCAGCGACTGAATTCGACCTAGCTGACAAGCTAGTGTCGAAAATCCTTCCACCGTCAGGACTCGAAGCTAGGACCTCCCGGTCAGAGGCGCTGCAGATCTGCAATAAGACACTTTTAAGGTTCCCGCAGACCGGCGCGGTACATCCGCAGTGGGTGCGGCGCGGAAAGTTCCGAGCTAAACGCGACCGCGGAATTCGCGGGACCGTTCACACGGGAGCGTCAATTATGAGTCAGCGTTTGGTGACGGTTGGCAAGGTCGCTCGCTCCAGAAGGGAGCGAAGACTCCCGAAGACGGGTGGACTTTCACGAAACTTCTGTAGCGGAAGAATCGCGTCTGACTGCGTTACGAATTTCGCCGCCGATTACACGCTGCCAATCCGTTGCCGCGACGCGCGCCTGCCGCGCAGGTCTGAACGTGCTCATAAGGCATCACGTGACGCGAAACTTCCGCTGCGGCCAATCCGCATGAGCTGCGGATCTTCCGCGTCGGTCTGTGGGAGCCTTTGGGAGTCTGAGGGAGGTTTTTCTAACGAAGCATCTGAGGGTGGTATCTCCAAGATGGTAAATGGCACGACATTTTGCGTCTTTCTTGGTCGTACCGCTAATGTCACATGCTTGCGACCACATCAAGCAGTGCTGCATATCAAGCGACATCTAGCGACACGGCCGAGAAAGACGCGAAATGCCGTGACCAGGGTTGAGTATTTTTTTAAATAGTGTTTGAAATACTTGTTTTCAATCCATTTTATATTCGAATAACTGTATTTTTGAGTTTTGTGGACATGCATTTTAAAAATGTAATTAAATACATCTGTAAAATTTATGTCAAAAAAACTAGACGTGTGCAAAAAGTCGTCAATCGATTTACTGATTTAAAACCAGCAAATGCCACAAAGAATGTCCACAATCAAATTTTGAGTTACAAATAATTTTGCCAGTGTGAATGACCACTTAGCCACGTGAACAAATACTTCTTGTAATGGGCACGTACATTGGCAATGTTTCGCGAATTACAATTCAAAAAACACAATTTCAACAAAATAAACTCGTAACGCGATTCAAAATAAACTTGTACACAGTCTAACGTACTACGATAAAATCAAGTCTTTACCAACATACCGCAGATTAGGACACGTATATGATAATTCAGCGATTATAATTAAAGTTTATGGACAATCTTTACGAACATAAAGTGTTGACATCATTTTCATTAAACTAGACTATTTTGGTTTTTTGATCAAAGAAAATACAATGTCGAAGTCAGCTCTCGGCCAGTCCGTGTATTGCATTTAAAACTGCCTCAATCAGCAGGGCGGGTGGCGGCGGTCAGCGTGTTGGCGGCCCACAGTGCGACGTCATCCGGCCGACGGGCAGGCCTGGTAGTTCACAATTAATTACTCGGAAGTTTGAAGAACAATTCAATCAATTTTTGTGTAATTAATTAGAAAATAAATCGTTCTACAAGATGGCGTAATTCTCTTTGGGGTGACCGAAAGAGGTGTGCCAGCTAAATCTTAAGCTAGCTCTCCATTTGAAGGGCAACTTTTTTCGTAATTAATTAGCAATTTAATAGTTCTAAATGGTGGCATAGGTGTTTTTGTGGTAACGGATTATGGTGTGCCAGCTTGAATCTTAAGTGCTAGTTCACAATTAATTACTCGGAAGTTTGAAGAGCAATTCAATCAATTTTTGTGTAATTAATTTGAAAATAAATCGTTCTACAAGATGGCGTAATTCTCTTTGGGGTGACCGAAAGAGGTGTGCCAGCTAAATCTTAAGCTAGCTCTCCGTTTGAAGGGCAACTTTTTTCGTAATTAATTAGCAATTTAATAGTTCTAAATGGTGGCATATGTGTTTTTGTGGTAATGTATTATGGTGTGCCAGCTTTAATCTTAAGTGCTAGTTCACAATTAATTACTCGGAAGTTTGAAGAGCAATTAAATTAATTTTTTGGAAATTAATTAGCAATTAAATCGCTCTACAATATGTCATATTTGTTTTCGTGGTAACCGAAAGTGGTTGCAAGCTGAATCTTAAGCTAGCTCACCATTAATTACGCAAACATTTGAAGAGCAAAAATCTTAATTTTAGCGTAATTAATTTGTAGGGGACGTATTTTAATGAAATGTCTATTTTTCTCTTTTCAATCTAGAACAATGCCGTTTAGTATAGAAACTCATTTTATATCATGACAAAAGGAAAATATCCTTTTATAGATCATTATTTTGCATTTTTTGTCGATTTCGACTCATAAGTCATTTTTCTTTTCCGTAATTTTTAATGAATTTTTTGCTGATTTCTTCGATTTTTATGTAATTTTTAATAGCTTCAAATAACATTTACGAGATGCAACAAATGTTCTCCACAGAATTACTCAGTAGCATATTCTATTTGCTCGCTCAGAAATTGTTTTGAGTGCCGTTGCGAGTACGTAATTCTTGTGACATATCAGTGCCATTGCCGGTTCGTCTGATTTCGGGATAACTAAAGACCGAGATTTCCTGGCAAAGAACAGTCCAAACCAAAAATTGCGAGATGAGTTCACTCGAACGCACGGAAGAAGCCTCGATTACATCAGTAACGTATCCAACAGCTTGAGTTGTTCATCCGAACTGGTTTTCATAAAATATTTTACGTCCTTTTTCGTTGATTTTAGGTCATTTTTAAAGCATTTTAAGAGCATTTTATTGATCATTTTGGGGGATATTTTAGGTCATCAAAATCCACCCCCTACTAATTAGCAATTAAATCGTAAGGCTACAATAAGGCATATTTGTTTTTGTGGTAACCGAAAGTGGTATGGCGGCTAAATATTAAGCTAGCTCACCATTTATTACGCAAACATTTGAAGAGCTTGCGTAGCAATAAATTAGCAATAAAATAGTAGGGAATGGCGGGGTCGCACCGACGAAGGAGAGCAGCCTGCGCGAGGGCGGGTGGTGGCCGCTGAGCGAGAAGAGGCCGCTGCGCGGGAAGGGCGCCGCGCCGCGCAGGCGCCAGCGCAGGTCCAGCAGCGGCGCACGCGGCCTCTGGGGCGGCGGCGGCGGCACGGCGGCGCCCAGCGCCACGGCCAGCGCCGCGCCGCCCCGCGCCCCCGACACGTCCAGGCGCACGCCCGCCGCCTCCGCCTGCCACGACCCCTCCACGCTGCACGGCAGCCCTGCGCACGCCCGCGCGCACCAGTCATATACACTTCTCGGGTGGGTTAATTGCTTGCTTAGTTTGATTGATTGATTTTTTCGTGTTTCCGGGCGCGTCAACTGCTTTTGGTCATTAGTCCCGTTAGTGTAGTGCATGTTTTTTCTCGGGAGATGGCGGTGATCTTCCCCCGTTGGATGGCGAGATCCGGCGCCGACCTACCGTCGGCTAGTGTGGTTTCCCCCTAACCAGGACTCTCCCACCAGCGAGGCACCGCCCCAGCCGGGACAAGCTCTAAGCTCCCGACCGGTCTCCCGGAATATGTGGTAGTGTAGTGCATGTTAGTGGAAGTGTGTGTAAGGGGAGAGGATAGGACAGGACAAGGAAGAGGAAGGAAAGATCGCGCGCGGTCCGTGGCCCGTTTGGTAGGGTACCGCATTCGCCTGGTGTTGATTGGAGAAACCACGGAAAACTACCGATCAGAGCAGCCGGTCGCTAGAATTCTCCTCCAGACAGCGACTGAATTTGACTTAGCTGTGAAGCTAATGTCGAAAATCCTGCCGCCGTCAGGACTCGAACCTAACCCCTCCCGGTCAGAGGCGCCATAAAGGGTGAGTCACGTAACTTAGCACCTCTGTAACTTTGAAACGTCAGCATATTGAATGACACAGAGTGCATGAGAAAATAGGGCTAACTGATACGTATTTATTTTATCACTTGGTTTTTATTTATATTATTTGAGGTAATCCTTGCTTTTTCACAATCACATATTTTTCAGTCTATCACAAAGAGCTATCCAAAAAAGACGAATTCAATGATATACATAATGTCATATGTTGTAATGATTTTTTTTTTGAGAAATTTTGATTCTTTTGCGACCAGTTCTTAACGGATATTTTGAATGTAACAGACCGCCACAGAAGGTCACGCAGCGCTCCATCAGCGAGCGCGCGCTCGGGGAAGGGAAGGGATCTTAGTATTTCAAGATACAAAACATATCCCAAATATTCACAAAACTGTTGTAGTTTTTTCCCTGAACTCTGCTTTCCATCCTTCCCCATTTCCAGATGTTTTTTTAAGAAATGGAAGGATTAAAAATGAGGATTTATCGTAAGTATGTATTGTAATAAAATTGTTTATTACTTCAACTCCAGTTAATAGGGTTTTATATCACAGGATATTAATGGGATCTTGAAACAAAACAGAATAAGAATAAATACAGACTAAGAATAAGATAAAGAATATTGCATATTCTGAGCAAACAATAATAATAAGCGTAGAATAATAACACAGGGATAGAAACATCCATTATGATAATAATTAATCACTAAAATAAAAACATATTCCCAAAATATAGTAAACAATAGTAAATAAAAGTAATCACTAGAAACGGACAAAACTGCATTCAGTCTCTCGTATCTCGTCCGACCTGTGAATCATTCTCGCTGGCCGAAGAAGGGAGAAGGGTCGTGGAAGGGGTAGCACCCACCCAAGGCCAAGGGAGTGCACTGGCGAAGAAGATTCTCTTTCTCTGCGGGAGGCAACGAGACAACGAGATTCTCGTATCTCGTAGGGACAGAGTATTCTTCTAAGCAGTCCAAGCCGGCCGAAGCTCGGAAGAAAACTCATGATCAAAACTGCTTAGTGTAGAGCAACGATTTCTTCCTAATTAATTGATTTAAAATAATAACTCTAGCGTAATAATGAAACGTTTCCTTTTACTTTCATAATATTGAAGTAGTACATATCGTCGTACACAAGAAAAGTAATAAATAAATTAAAAAATTAATACAAAATAAAAGGAGATGGCTCACAGCAACAACTGTATTAAAGTGTATTCTTATTATTGTAAATGTTTTGTGTTACGGTGTTTACGTTTTGCATACTTTGTATGTAAATGAAAACCTCACATAATTTAAACTTCGTAAAAATTGAATTATGAAATAATAATTATTGATTCCATTGAAGAGAACCTTTTCTTAGTGTCCTTCATCGAGCTATCTCCCATCTGACCTAAGAGATGACCTAAGCCTCTCTTCGTATTTCGCACGTGGAGAGGCTGTCAACGTAAGCGCCGCGTCATAGGCGTAGGACCGTTTCTTCCCTCCCCGGCCCCACCTACGGTGAACCGAGGAAGCTTTGACACCTCGATATGATAGGAGCGTTCAGAATATTTGGGATAGGTTTTGTATCTTGAAATTCTAAGATCCCTTCCCTTCCCCGAGCGCGCGCTTGCTGGTGGAGCAGTGCGTGACCTTCTGTGGCGGTCTGTTACATTCAAAATATCCGTTAAGAACTGGTCGCAAAGGAATCAAAATTTCTCAAAAAAATCCTTATCTAACATATGACAATATGTATATCATTGGATTCGTCTTTTTACGCTCTTTATAATAGACTGAAAAAATATGTATAGTTCCATTTGAAAAAACAAATTTACCTCAAATATCTCGTAAAACACAAGTGATAAAATAGAAATATATACACGTATCAGTTAGCTCTATTTTCTCATGCACTTCCGTGAAAGCTGCATTTCAATATCTTCAACCGTTCAAAAGTTACAGGAGGAGCTAAAGTTACGTGACTCATCCTGTATATCACCTTACCCGTCACCTTGTTGAATGCATGTACGATCGGAGAATATGTTCCGCAGACGTACAGTTCGGTTCCGAGTTCTCCGGCCCTGTGAGAGGGGTCTAAGTTTCTCCGCGGGGTGAAGGGAGCGCGATAAGGTGATGGGCTGTAGGATTTGTTTGACAGACGTCCGTGAGTCACACATGGGCTGTAGGCAAGGGCCAGCGCGTGCTTGGTCAATGCATTCGTTTCGCAAACATCAGCTCAGTTTTGATTCAGAGTGCGCGAATGTTAGATGCGAAATGGCGAAGCGGAAATCGAATTCGACAATTTACAGTGAAGGTCGGTTCTGCATCAGGCGACTACCATGGTCAGATGAATCAAGAAAATTTTGAAAATTGGGTGAGAGAAACATTATTACAATAACTGTCTTCTAAGGCATAACTGTTCTTGATAATGCTCCAAATCATTGTGTTAGCCAATAAAACCCCAACTGCATATGCATTAAAGCGCGATATGATTCAATGGTTGAACGCAAAAGGAATGCATGCTGATGAAAACCTGAGGAAGCCTGAATTATACCAACTAGTTCTGCTACTAAAACCTCAGAACAAGACATACAAAATTGATGAGCTGTTTACCAGTAGCGGTCATTCTGTTATCCCATTGAAATGGCATAGGGAAAAATTAAGAGACTTATAAAGGAAAGCAAAGAAGTTCTTAGAGCTTACAAACTGGGCTATCATTAAAGTCACTATTGAAGACTGGAAGGGTTACTGCGCTCATGTCATGAAACTTGAAAATGAATACTGGTGGTGGGACGGTCCAGTGCCAGATATTATAGACAGTATTGTTATAAATATGGACTCGGATATCGAGTGTGAAGACACTGAAAATAGCGATAGTTCATCAGTGGATAATGATTAGGTAAGGTCAATGTCTTTAACTCAATAGTAGTGTCCACCTCTTCCCCCACTCCCTACCGTCGCTTCCTTTCTGTATCCCCACTCTACCCCCTCTCCTTCGCTCTGCGACTGACACAGCGAAATGGCATGACGTCACAGAGCCGGAGACATCAGAACTGAACTGTACAGCTATCCAAATTGTGACCATGCTACTGAGAAACAATGTATTTTAATAATTAAATTAGTTCAAAGAATTGGTTGTCCCGACCGGGATTCGAACCCGGGCCTTCTGTTTTTTTTTTCTTCTGGTTTCCACCCAGCTGCTCTAACCCCTAAGCTACCGAGACAACCAATCCTTTCAACAGTTTTCACGAGCGCTATGATTGCTCCTTGTATATGTATATAATTGTTACCACATCGCGCTCGTGAAAACTGTTTATATATTGCGGACGCGGAGGCGGCGGCTGCTTGCGGCAGCACAGCTGTGGCGAAACGGCTGCTTCGTAAACGGCCGGCGTTCGCGGGTTCCTGCATTCCATGACTGCGATATTATACGCGGTTTGGCGACGGACACCGACGCGATGGATTCGCCGTGAAACGCTTTCTATCTACGGAGCACGCGTGCCCTAACCGCGAAACTTTTTTGAACTAATGCTGCGATGACTGGCGAATCAAATGTTATTTTACCCCTTCTCGTCGATCTAATTCTGCTTCTCTCCGCGGTCTGACTACGTGTGCTCCTCTCTGAAGTCGGTAAAATGTCTCACCCTTTCCGAAGTTGGCAAGTGTCTCCTCCTGCGATCGTCTCTCGGCGAAGGCAGAAAATGTCTCCTTCCTGGCGTCCGTCTCTCGCCGCGGTCGTGACTCGTCTCCCTGTTCTCGGGAGGCGCTCGTGCCTCGGAAAACCTCAGCTTGCGCGCTAAATCTCCAACCCAAATCGTCCGCGCGTTTTTTTCTAAGCAATGGCGTTTCATAAATTTCGGAGCGAAACCGCGGACGCTCGTTCGCTGGTGCTTCCCCCGCGTCGGTTCCCTTCTAGAAGTTTCTATGAACTTTTAATTTTGGTTAGTCCAGAGAAGGATTCCTTTATCCGGGAGCTTGGAAAATTTCGTCTCCGAAGATGGTGAGTTTAAGTGTCGGACGAATTTTCACGGGTATTAGCCATGCGCGTAATGGGCGTGACGGACAGTCATGCTAATGTATGATTCTTTGGCTAATGGTAATTTGAATTCAAGTAGCGAAAGGTATAAGTAAATAAATAAATCCCAGAATGCAATACCAAAATATAAAGAAAAATAATGGTATATTGATTTCAAAGCCATTATTTTCGCTCCAGTTCACATATCACAAAATCAATTTATGTCTTGCTCATTACGTTTGTCTATAGGTATAAATGCAATAATTACTTACCTAATAATATTCGGATGGTGTATCGCCTCCATGGTTAAAATCTCTCTTGTTAGCATATGGCGAGTCTTCTGGTCAAGTTTCGACTTGTCTAAAATCTTTATGGCCACACGTTCTTCAATTAAAAAATATTCGTTAGTTGTAAATTACTACACCTTATCATATACCGAGTTATTGTTACCATAAGCTCATACCTTTACAAAGTTGATGCACAGCCATCTTCACATGTGAAAAATTTCCTGTTCCCAAATCTCCACGAAAACGGTAGAATCCAACACGTCTGCCTAAGCTAACTTCATTCACGAATCTTTGGTCATTATGAAGGGCATAAAATAACTTCTGATAAGGCGTTGCACCATCTCCAACTGTGAGAATTTACAAAGCAAATAAAACATTGTTTTTTATTAATTTATGTCAAAAACACTTAAAAACTGCGTGTACGTACTATGAGGGAGCCGGCGTCGTTAGCGGAAATTGCTTAACCACGCTCCGTGAAGTCACGAAAGTAAGGCAACACGAGACACCATGACCACACACTCTCGAGATGTCCATGAAGGTCACCACAGCGAACACCACTAAACCCATTATCATACCTCGTCTGTATAAAAATTTGTTTTACTACAACATTCGTTTGCCTCAAAACCACTTACAAGTACATTCAATTCTGGAATTGACGGAATTGATTCTGGCAGCGCCACGTACAATAATTGGAACCATTCTAAATCGTTTGCACCACGTTTGTTCCGAATTGTTTCAACAGAATTCTCGTTTGTTCCAAAAAATAATGAAGATATAGCCATTTTAAAGTGGCGGTGCCAGCGCTGGCACCGCCACTACCGTAAACAAATTTGGAACCATTTTAAATCGTGTGTACCTATCTCATTTGTTCGGGATTGTTTCGCCGGATTTTCGGTTGTATCAAAAAGGTAACTAATTACCTCCTTTTTAAATGGGGGTAATTAGTTACCATACATCCATTTTAAAGTGGCAGTGCGAGCTTCATACTCTACCACCATCTCTAGGCGTAGTGAGCCTGGTACACCCCATAGTGTTTTCAGAACTCAATATCTCGAGGTGATAAGAGTACGAGATCACTTGACATCCTGTCTTGAACTACTTTCCATACGGTGGCAAGGTTACCACCAGATAAGCCGAGGGCTAGAGGTCACGTAGCATCCCTTTCCTGTGGCATGCGACTCGTTGGATTGCCAGAGCCCGAGTGCGTAATGGCATCACACGCATTTCAAAGAAAGACTTCGAGCCGTTGCATTGAGGATGCATTCTTTTCACCCTCTAACTTACATGCGTGCTTTCTGTGTTTGTAGATGTTCCCATATATATTCCCCTAATTTTGTTGTTCTCAAATGAGTAAACGTTTCAATCTGTAAATGGCAGATGTAGAAAATAGAAGAGAACGTCCTTCAGCTATGTTGGAGATACTTCGAAGAAAATTCTGATTTTAATTTAAAAATAATTTTGCAGAAAAGTCTGTATATTTAGATATGGACCATGAAGTGAGCAAATATGATTTAGAACAATATCATGATACCATTGTACTTACTTACCCAATTTGGTTATTTTTTTCAATTGGCATTTATTTTGCCAATAAGCGATTTCAAATTTGGCGTTTCTTTGCTTTCTTCTAGTAATATATCAAACCTTAGAATAATGCACTGAACGCTCTCGGTCACATTGTCCCATACGTAATACGATTAGTTGTAAGCATTCCTTTTTGTGCAGTATAATTGTGTGCAAGTTGTACGTACCACATTATTTTCATTTTCTTCTTTTTTTCATAAAAGAATATCTGCACTTTGTTCTATATCTCAACAATGGCTTTCAAACACTGCCGCTCGGTAAGCTGACATTGAAAAAAGTGATAATTCGTTCTAACATTGATTATGGCGTTGGATTCTTTGTGTAGGTGCGTACATTTTTACTATCTGGCCGTCCTTCCTACTTACGAAGTGAAGGGAAACTATTGTAATGCTGCGAAAAAAATCGGCGATTTTTGACAGAAAAAACTGTTAAGGTTCCAAAAAAATTGGATACATTTCGTTCCTAAACATTACTAGCGGTAACACATTGTGTAGTCAGAAGCTACGATTTGTGGGTCCTTGAGTCCGAAAATTGGTTGACAGGAAAACCTTTATTTCCCTGTCCGTCTGTCCATTATCGAGGTCAAAGCTAACGTCTAAACCAGGCATGTCTACCAGCGGGCCACATGCGGCCCGCAGTGGCATTTACTGTGGCCAGCGAAAGGTTATTAGTCAAAAGTGAGTGTCCCTTCCATCCATGTCGGGTGAAAACATTGTACGCCTACAGCACGTACCCTGCCGAAAACACCTCTTTAATATAAATATAGATTAAATTTAGATTTAATATTTTTTTCTAGTAAATTCAGAAATTCAAAATGATCCCTAAGTGTTTCACTGCATTATGCATGGTAAAGCCTGATACAGCGAATGGCTCCAATTTACCCACCCTCCCCGATTCAGAGTAGCCGGGAAAACTGCCGAAATCAACAATACCGGGAAATTAGGTGCGGATCGCCCGAATATTGAAAATATGGCCCGCAACAATATTAAATGTTTTAGTTATGGCTTTGAGGCCTTGCAAGCTGGACACCCCTGGTCTAATCTATTCTGACAATTTTTGGTATTCCCCTATCAATTTGGACGAACTCGAGGACACGCGGGATTGAAACGGATATTTTGATTTTTGGGGATTGATACTTCACATGAAAGTTCAACATCTCAAAAATGTTTCGTTTTTTTATTACACTGTTCCTTCGGAAACAGAAAAGAACACTTAAAAAGGTGCAGGTCTCACAATCGTTGATCTTTTATGTCAAAAAAAAAGCCAATATACCTTCGTAACATAACAACATACTATATAACTATACTAGTATACTAAGATTTAAACTACTCCAAGTATAATAATAAACAACACAAAGTAAAACAAGAGTTTTCAAAATTTATTCTGAATTTGAAATTTTCGAGTAAATAATAACGAATTTTCTTTACCCACAATACGCTGTAATTACTCTAATTCCCACAAACACCTAAGACAAATTGCATTAGAGTTCTCACATAATTTTTAGCTTCCAAAAAAAAATGCCACATGAAAAACAATCATCGATTGGCGTCTGAGAAACTCCTTAATAATGCTAAATTAAATTATAGTATTAGAACAAATGAATATTATGAAGGAACAAATGAGAGTAAGCGACATACTAACAAAAATAATGTTTCTTCTTAATTGGGGGAATTATGATGTGGTATTATTGACATAATTACTTGAAGAAATTGTGGTAGCTATTTTAAAACCAAAATTCTGAAAGAACAACCCGCAAAAACCAAGGTACAAATGATTTACAATGGTTCAAAACTTGTTTACGGCTGTGATGGATCTACGCTGGCACGCGACATTATATTACAACAGCTTAATTATTTTTTTGGAACAAATAAAAATTCTGAGCGCACAATCAGAAACAAACCAGATACTAACATAGAAAGACCTCAATTTTTGTGATGATAGTTGTGGTGGTGGTGGTGGTGGTGGTGGTAGTGGTAGTGGTGATGATGATGGACCTAGCGTAAAGTTGCCAACGCCACTTTAAAGAAGCTTGATTATTTTTTGGAACAAACGAAAATTCTGGTGAGATAATCAGGAACAAAAAAGGTACGTCTGTACGGTTTAGGATGCTTCCAATTTTGTGGTGGTGGTGGTGACTGGTGGAGGGTTAGGATCAGCGTGAACTCCCAGTGCCACTTTAAAATGGCTATATCTCAATTAATTTTTGGGGGCAAACGAAAATTCCAATAAAACAATCCGGAATAAACGTGGTGCAAACGATAAAACATGATGATAATTATTTTACGATGTTGGCGGTACCACGGTGACGTTAACACCATCATAATTAAAGGAACTCTATTTTGTAAGTGGTTTTGGTATAAATGAATGCTATTGTGGAACAAATTATTACAAAAGAGATAGAAATGAATGGTAATGGTTTTAGTGATTTTTCTCTTTCGTGGCATCACGGACATCTGGATGGGAGACTGTCTGGTAACACAGGTTACTAACGGCGCCGACACCCTGGCAAAAGAGATACTAAAAGCACTGACCGACAGCCACGTGACGAGACAAAAACACAAAAACTTGCCCGACAATGCAAAAACATTTTCCCTGAACTTTCATGACAACTTGAACATGTATGTTTCCACATTCTCATCCACTGCCACTGCCAGTTCAGATCTGCCACTGCCAGTGGTTGAATTATTCTTCTTCATTCTGCCAATTGTACTTGTGAATGTGTATGCATGTATTTCGCTGAATTTGAGTATGCATTTAAGGGCTCCGAAGAACACAGTCCTACACCATTTCATGCTAAAAATCAGTTGTAAGGAAAAATGGAAATCGAACATGAAACTATTAGGAATCTATGTCTCAAATTACTGTAGTACTCTTTTTTCTGCCAAAATTAAAAACTATTTACAGCAACACAAATTTGAAGCCTGCAGGCCACACAAAGTTTTACGTATCACTTTTGGGCCAAATCTGGAATAGGACTCAAGTTTCAAGTCTTTCATTTCTTTCAAATCTTCTTGCACTCATTTACATAATGGTCTGGTCTTACATAAGGCATGGTCTGGTCTGGTCTTACATAAGGCTCAATAACGATCAATAATGAATTCTCAGATCTATTTATTTGACAACTAGACCTCCTATTGGCTTTAAATTACTATTAACATTAACTATACATTTATGGGCTTTTAATGTTTTACGTTAGTACATAAATTGTTCATATACCAAGAATCTTTGTCAATTATTATGTACTTTTTGTTTCTTGAAAATAAGTTATTTTTGTGCAACATTTTTGTTATAATAAACAATAAATAACGAAAAATATATAAACATACATTTAAAGGAATTTGTACAACAACAACTACAACTACAATAACAACTACAACTACAACTACTACAACTACAACAACTACTACTACAACCACAACAACCACAACCACTACCACTGCCACTACTAATTATTATTATTGTTATTATTATTATTAATAAATATAATAAATGTTATTTTAAATAATAATAATATAATTATTATTGTTTCCTTTTGTGTGGAAAATCATCCGGTTTTCTCAGGTGTGTGGGGCCAACATTGGCAGACCGCATACCTTGTTACAGCTCATGATAAATTCAGCACGGTACGAACTATTCGACGTGTTTCTAAAAGACAATTTTTTTAGATTTAAGGATTATTGCATTGGGATTTAACTGTAATTTTTGTATGTACTTTTTCAGATTTTTATTAACCAGACCAGTTGCTGTGATAAAAAATTGTATAACTTCAACAGAATTGAGACGATATATTTCTCTGTATTCTATGGCCATAGGAGGCATAGTTGGTGATTCTTTTTCTCTTTCTGTCTTATCAATGTTGTGATCTGATGGATGCGTGATATGAATGAAGTAGGCGTTTTTTGTCTGTGAAGTCGTGAACTACACTGTCTGGTCTATGAGCTGCAAGGTTTATTACAGTGGGTATTTGGATATCATAGTGCATCCTATAATTTTTATTTTCCAATACTGGCTTGGCTTATACATATAGTGCGAGCATATGGTGTCAGGTGATATTAGACCATTTTTCACTGCAAGGGCATGATGGATGATGTTTGCGTTAGATTGTGGCGGCTTAGGTATTCTGTGTTTGCAAAGTTTGTGCATGACGTTATTATGTGATCTTTTGTGTCTGGTGTTTGATTGCATACCCTACTGAAACGCTCTCCGTTTCTGTTAAATTATTTCTGCAATCGGTTTCCGAATTAATATCATTTTTGGGCGCCAGGAAAGGGTTGCGATTTTAAATTTACCGCAAACACGTCTAATTATCCTACTAGCTCTGCCGGTTGGGTTCTTACGAAAATAATCGTCGCCGGTACTTACTTTCTTCCTAGCAAACGATCATTCGATCCGCTCTCCATACGGAAGAAGCGAGGAATCTGAAATTTGTTTCTGGAAAGAAATTATTAAACTGTGGATTCCACAAGATGCTTAAGAAATGATAATCAGCTTTTCTTTTCCAGAATGAGAACGTTATAAGTTTATTTCTCGACTAATTATTTTTAACATGCAATGTCACCCTCGTCATGACCGATTGTAAAAATTGTCTATATCGCTATTATTCTTACTAATTTAGACATCCATGCGCTCTTGGACGATGAGGCCAGGAAGAATCCACCGCTCCGACCAATCTTCTCTCTTGTATCTTGTTCTCGGTCCGCTGTTGGGTCAATGTCCTCCTCAACTTATTAATTGTTTCACTTACTACTCCCGGTGCCAGAATTATTCAAAAGTTCCAAATAGAATCACGCACACAAAGTATAAGTCCTCACTGCTCAATTATTTCCCGCAAAATTCCACCAAGTCCCGCATCAATCTTTTACAATGACCTCTGCAGTACGATGTGCACGGTACGCGGTCTAAAGCTCCTCTCTCATATTACAAAAACTTCAACCCTCCATAACTTTCATACCTTCTTGTCTCTTGTTTTTCAAAACAATCTCCAGTTTCCTTCTACGTCATACCCCATTACTAGTTTACCACCAATCCTACATACCCTTATATCACAATCTTCTGTCCGTTATTTGTCACGCTATGTTGTTTTACTTCCGCTTCCCTGGTTGCTAAGGAACGCCCTGCCTGCATGCCTATGCCCTCAACATTTACACATTTTACGATGAATTTATAAATGTTTGTCCCCAATTCCCATCGAAATATTGTGTGACAGACTGGTATGTCACACTACATTCATCTGGGACGTCTATTTTTTCAATGTATTGTTTGTAGTTGTTGGTAGCAATCACCTGATCTTGAATGTCATGAATAAGGCGAGAAACCCATTAGGAGTCCCCTGCACGGCACGGAATCGCCCGCGCGGCACGGCCCCGCTCGGCTCGGCTTCTGACTCACCCATTGAGCCCGGCCCGGCCCAGCAAGACGGCGCGGAGCGCACTTGTTCCAGTTGCGATGGAGAGCTCTTCCGAAGAAGTAATGATAGTGGCCGCAGCCGCCTCACAATCAGAATGTCTGTTTGCCCGTGTGAACTTACACATTATTCATCTAACGATTATATTTCCTCTACTTTATTTCACTCTAGAATAATTACTGTTCTATATTTCAAATCTAACTTTCTTATTTTACCTTTTTTAACAATTATCTTTCTTTGTTAATTTGTTTTACATGTAGTCGTGCTTAAAATTAAATTTCTATTTATATTTCCATTTTATTGCATTGTGCTTAGATTCTATTTTTCACTAAATTTATAAATAATATAAATTCATTTTTTAATTTTTAATTGTAATTTATACATTTTGTTATTTTTTGTAGCAATGAAGATGGCCGCAAAGCGACCAAAAAAGCTTTATGCATCAATTACTATTTACTTCACAACAACGCCTCATATTCATTTCTATAATGATGCCAATATCTTAAATACTACACCATTTTCTACCAGTATACATTATATCTAATGCTTTATAGGAATTATGGAGAAAATAGTACACTAGAGTACACTCTTGAACTAGTGCTTCAAATACTAGAATATTAGGTGCGAAAACTAATTCTTTTAACCCGGAAGGGGTCGCATGGGACAATGTGGACAGCATACATTATTTCAAGTTTTTGTGTGAGACTCTAAAAGGATTTCCACGAGAACTGAATTCTAAATTAGCACAATAATTGCACTCAGAACAAACACAAGAATCAGAAATTCCCAGGAAGTAAATCAACAAAACAAGATGTGAAAAATATCTAAGAAAATGAGAGCGCAAAGCATCCGTACACACGAAAAACACAAATAATTATAAGCAATTTACTTTGTTTGTTTGTAAAAATTGTGTAAACATGGATTGCTAAACGTTTCATATTCATTCTGACATTAAAATTTACCATATTTATGAATTTCTTTTGCATTATGCGTAAAAAAATGATCATTTAATGCACCAAAAAATGTTGATGAATATCAGAAATTAATAATAATATATTATGCAATTAGTTTATAATGTCCTTTTTTGCACGAATAAGAAAATAACGAACGACGTTAGGAGTGAGTTCGGTAATTTCTTTTGAGTGCAAAAGAGTAACATCATAAACGAGTTGCATACACTATTTTTTGTATAACAGTATTATAAAAATTTAAGGAAGCGAAGTCAATTTGAATGTTAAGTTGTAACCTCGGATTCATGTTATGACGTCATGAGTGCTACATAAGCAACTAATTTGTTTACTAATGGCAATTAGGTTGAAAGTTACGTTTCAAACATTATGGATTCTTTGCCAAAAGAAATTTTGGAAGAAGCTGCAAAAGCAGGAAATGAATGCTGGATGGATGAAAAATATGCAAATTTTGCATGCGAGGCTGTTGTTCTTTCCTATCTGTGGAAGTAGGTTGGTTAAATCATTACAATGCACATGCTAGAATAAAAACGGTAGTTACGATGCATGATTCTTTAAACATTACATCCACATCGTGTTAAGCGTCTACCTTATGGTGCACATATTCAAAATTAAAGGCTATGTGTAAATGTGTTCGTTTAAGAGGACATACGCGACGTTTTCGCCGATAATGGTGTTGATATTGCTGCACTTACATTTCACGGAGGGTGGCGATCTTCAAATGTAGCTGAATCTTATATTGAAGAATCAGTGAATAATAAGATTTACATTGCAATAAGATATTGGTTAGTACAGAAACTAAAGAAAAAAAGCACTTTGGCATAAGAAAAAATAAGCATAACTACATGTTCTGGAGGGTCTTTGACAAACTTCCAACTGTACTATTTATATAATATTAATATTATATAAATATATTATTTATTAATATTCATATTCATAAAACTAGATGTTCTTTGTTATTATTGTTAAATATTACCGAATAACAGCAACATGTAATTATAAAGTAGTATCAAGTAAATAAGTTAGATTTTGCAAATTAGATTGTGCAGGTTTTTTTACAATATATTTGATTTTACTGCGAACACAGAATCTATTTACATGGTACAGTGCTGGCAACATAAATTGATCGGGGCCGTCTGCGGCTAAGTTCAGTTTTTGCACGGTTTGGACAGCCCTTATCATGACGAAACATCGCAGGTGGAGCCTCACAAAACCATCGTAACCAATCTCAACGCAGTGCCCTAACACAATTACATCGTGGAAAATGGCTAGTTCAGATGTGGAAGTATTTTCAAATTAAACAAAAAAACATGTAAGAAACACTTGTATGAACATGAAAGTAAATTCATTACAATATATATGAACACAGAGTACTTAACCACTGTTAACACAATTCTTTTTGAAGAAATTACATTGATATCAGATAAAATTACACTAATGTTAGACCAATTAATTTCTTATACACATTTTAATTTCAATATTATTGTCCATACACAATTCGTGAACTTTATCAAATGTCCAGTTTACTACAGATTTTTTCGGTAAGAAAAACGATTATAATTGCATATTTTCAGTTGTTCATATGTTTATTAAATTTGCAAAAATTGCAAAATACTGTCTTTCTCGAATCGATAGAGGACCTCTAGGGATTATTTTAATAAAAGAAAGTAAAATTCAAAGACCAACTGTATACTTATCGTTAAAGTAACAATTAAACTAGATATTAAGCAATCAATTTGCATCTCATATCAAAACTGTTATTTTGCGATATTCAACTCAATTTGGGGACACTCCCCGGCAGGAATAGGGCACACTTTGGAATTGTTTATAAAATTGTTAATTATTGCAAAATTGTTAATTCGTAGTTTTCGGTTTCGGGACATCAGAGAACCCTTTCCACTTTAGAATTGCAAAGATTGGAAATTGTTTATAATTTTACAAATTTTGCGATTCTTTTTTAATCTTTCATTTCAATTCCCTTTACACAAGATGCAAAATTACGCTATCCAACCGGAGCTATCGCCTTTCGTTTTCGAGATACTCAATTGTTTATAGGATCTAAGCATCTGATGTCAACCCTCATTTGTTTCCAGACAATTCATTCGCTCTTGGCAGTCAAGTATAAAATTCAAACAGTTTTGCAGTGTTTTGCTTTCTGCTGATTAAATCGTATTAACGATTTCTTACTTACGACAAGTCGGTGGAAATTGTTGCTCATGACCTGTTTTTTAACTTTCAAATTTAATTTCTATTCTTCATGTATCGTTGAAACAGTAGTTTGGTTATTTTGATTCGTCTGTGAAATAAATATATTCTCTTGCACATTTCAAAACGCTGAGACTGTTGTCCTATAAATGTGAAGATTTCTTTGTGGTTGGATGCATTATATTCAGTGGTGCAAAGTGTATGCCAATGTGTTTATCATCTTGCGAGGAAATTGATTATCAAATTATTTTGCAAAATGCTTTTGGATGCAGCGGTGGGACGATAGATTATTTTCATATTTATTCCACGAGACAAGTTTTAGGCAGCAGATATATTCTGGGTATTATTTCTAATTTTGGTGAAATTGAATCACATGTGAATTTTCAAATAGAACTGTACATTTTTTATATGAAATGAATAGATCAATAGAGGAATTCAATGAAGTCTCATTTGTTAATGATTTAAAGAATAAAAATGTATATTTGACACCAAGCTTGAGCAATCCACAACTCTAAGGCAAGCAACGCTTATCATTGGCTCTTCTAGTAATTCAAGTGGCCTATCCTCCGAAGTTTTCCGCGTTCTCCTCACCTAAAAAGGCATAAGAGGCGGAGTCTGTAGAATGTGGCGCCAATCCAATAACACTTCCCTTCCCCTACAGAATGCTTCGTTACGCCCTTTTGTGCGAACAAGTTCTTGACATGTATTAAATTGTGAAAAATAATTTAAATTCAGTGTAATAAGCAAATAATAGTTTTGTATGAATTGTAATTCTACACACATTGAAATATAGAAATAAGACATGCAACTATACAATATACACATGTTTTAGGAAGAAATTTAAAAAAAAGGAAAAAAAAGACGAAAATTCTTTCTTATTATAACACTCATTTGTATACTTTTCACAGATAGAATATTGAGAAGTACACCATCAATCTGATGATTTGTTCTGGTAATAATAGATCTTATACATAATTGACATGTAATGACAGAAATTTCTAATGTATGGTATTGGAAATGAAGTACGAGTTCAGTTAATTTTAATGAGAGCAATTTTGCGACCAGAATGTTTTTTTAATACAAATATTCCACATCCATATACTTTCTTACATTAATTAACGTTGTTTCCATTTCCATTGAAGGGAGGACATAACAACCCTCACGCGCCTATGTTTTGAAATGACCCTCAGAGAGGTCACTTGCTCGAGTCGCCTTGTTATTGAATCGAACTCTTGAAATGTTCTGTTGTTACAGTAGTTCCCGAAACACTGCGAGAACACGGGAAAGGTCGCGAAGGCCACTTTCCCCGAAAGCAACAGTGTCGACGGCTGCTAGAGGAAAAATTGCACGTTTAATTATCAAATGTGAAGTCACATAATATAAATATATATAAAAAAGGTTTATACGTTTATATTATTATTGGTTTTTTACATGTTTTATAATACAATTCTTAAGTGATTCGAATTATCAGAAAAAAATTGTAAATATTATTTGATCGTATTAAAGCAATTGAAAGAATGGTGTCTTCACGCAAGAATTAGTACTATTTGCTAATTTAAAAGAATTTATTGAAATGGAGAATTAGTTCACGACCAATGCGTGAACTATTTTTTTTCATTTAATCCCAAAATATCAAAAACTACTAATACAGCCTTAGGAATCCGTTTGAATTCAGGTATTTCCGCAGTAATTACAAAGTTAATTGTGAATGAACTTAAGTTAATTAAGTAATTTAAATTAATTAAATTAATTTTTAAAAATTAAAGACTATTGAAATATTTCATTGAAGTTTCTCAAGAAAATGTTTCAGTCTATCAGAACGGAGATGCGGAGGTACGCTTTCTCTAATTGTAAATTGGGAGTCAGAAAATAAACAGACGCAGCATATTGCCTGGGAAGTGGGAAAAAATTAATATTACGCAAAACTGTCGCTTAATGACATCATTTGACGTCTTTTTTGCTATCGAAATATGAAAATATTTTAGAAGATACTATTAGAATTCAGCTTCATTTGTTAGCATAAAGTACTCGATAAATGGATTAAGACGTACTTTTTCGTTGGGACTTATCAGGGCTTTAACTTATCACACGGTAAAGACGTTCTTTTGCTTAATGAACGTAAGTTAACATTAATAGTTTTCTTACGAACGTTATTCTGGTGATTCCATCACCAAACAATTGTAATATCAAAAAACTAGACTGTATTACCATGCATGCCGCCATTAGTTTTTATCAAGCAAAATTTCGAAAAAACTTACTGCTAGCACTTCGGTTAGAACATTATAACATGCAATTTCAGAACATTGTCCATAATCATTACACTACGCAAAATTGCGTGGAGTGGATAGTTAACGTCAGAAAATATCTCCAGTTACTCGTATAGATCATTCCCTTTAGGACGGAACCCGCCCCTCGCAATTCCCCTCTCTTGAAGCGCCACGGCTCGCTGCGCCGTGCGACATGCCCACATTCTTCCACCATGTCGCATTATGATTGGTCTGTCAAGGAGCGAGTCGTAGCGTCGGTTGAAAATGGGACTGCTTTAAGTTAATTTAGTTGCTTTTTTGTTGATCTTGCTCTCACTATAGTTCTCCTGAATTCTTAATTAAAAATATTAAGATTTTTATACTGAAAGGTTTTTGAGGAATTAACTGAGCCACTGTCCACCAAATCTTAAAAGATTTGGCCCAGCTAACCGCATTGACAAACTTCTAATAACTTTTAATATGTTAAATCCATTTTATTTCCATCATCAGGGATCCTGATGATGGAAATAAAAGTTTCCGAAACGTTGGCAAACAACTAGTGTAAATTTTTTCTGACCAAGCCCCGTTACCCTGTCTGCAAATATTCCATTTATGGTCGTTAAGAACTCTTCATAATGTTATTATAACTTAACTTTAAGCATTATAGGCTGCGAACACTACATATTTTATCAATGATAAAAAGTTCCTGATTTCATAAATGTACAGTTCTTATTTTATTATATTCATTGATGCGTAAGTTTAATTTAAGTTATCGAGAAAATTGCACTCACCTCACATTTAAAAGCGAAATATCTTCATAATCAGCTACCACATTCAGCGACATAACAGCTTTAAATGTGCCAGGGTACCGCCCTTGTAATACAATTTTAAATAATATTTCACTTCAAGAACGTTTTAATTTTCTCAACATCTGTTTTGTGTATTATTTTCTGTAGGCATGTTTTTTTCTCTATAGTCACTAAATACCATAGATATCCATGTGACTTAAAATAAATTAAAAAAGGACATTTTAGTCGGGTTTAGGGTTATTATGTAGTACTACATAATACGAACGATGTGTCAGAAAGAATAAAGATATCAAGTTTAGAAATTAAGAATACTCTTTTTATTCCCTTATATTACAAAAGATCAAAATGTTACCAACTCTCTGATATTTGAAAAAATAGCCGTTTTTGTAAGCTTAAAACGTCTTCGTACACGCCTGTTGAACAAAACATATTACGTTATTTAATATTGGGTATGAATTCCATTTGCTTTGATTATTGTCTCTAGTCTTTGCAACATAGATTTCAGCAACGTTGCCTTAGTCGCAGGGTCAATTAAACTTCGTTCTCTCAGACATGCATGTTTACTATTTTTTATTAGACAAACTGTACTTTCTATTTTTAATCCCAGGACTGACCACATATGACCTACAGAGTCATATGTGATCAGTGAATGTCAGGGAATTTAAGAAGTGAATGAACTTGCTTTCTTAGTGTTTTAGGGTAGCTATGATATAGTGGCGCCTCTAGAGTGACTGGACATTTGATTGATGCACAAGTCTGGTCAAAGGGATCCCAATTCTTTTGTTAATATTCTGCCTTCATAATTCAAGTTTCTGTTGGGTAAATATATTACTTTATTTATGTTAAAAATGGATGACGATATTCATATTGTTTTGTAAAATTTTTAATTTAAAACGTTTACGAATTCTCGTACAGATCAAAATACTACCAATTTCGCACAGAAGCATCAAGGAACACATTTTTTATACACCATTCTAACACACGTTCCTAACGTGTTTGTAAATGTCAAAATTCAGGCAGACACATGGCGCGGTCGCACATGATCTGTGACCGACGAGTGCAATAAGCTCACATAATTCTCTCTCACTTTCTTCCCAACAATGAAGAATCCATCCTCGTGTTAAAAGGCCAAGCAGCGGCCACAGGCCTCCTGTGGCCAAACAATGCCATGTTGCCAAATCCTGAGCTGTTACCACTTGCTCGGTTATCGCCTCCGAGCAAGGATAACAAAACGCTCACTGCCGACCTGGATATCCGTTACAGCTCTCTCTCGGAAAATAAGAGTTCCAGTGAAGCTGGTAATCACTGGAATCTCAAAATTATTTGATTGAAAACACACCTAACATTGACACAGTTTCTGTTCATCTGACTACCAATACAAACAATAGAAAAGTCGGTGTTATTTTCTTGCATTATTGATAACGGGTACGTAATATATTACCAATTTTACCAATTATAAACTTAATATATTACCAATTATTGAAAAGAAAAACGATATATAAAATTCCACGTCTACAATTGATTTTAAAGTCATTTGTCAGATACATACAATAATGTAAATTATATAAAAACTAAGTAGTGCATGCTAGGATTTGAACCCCAGATCTTCAACACAACGAGGAGCCGCCCAATCAGATATGCTACAATACTGACCATGGGCAAGTCACTTATGTTGTGTTTTGAATATTACGATGTTCTTGATGCTAGAAAATTCTTTCGAAAAATAGCAAAACTACTATTTTTTCAGACAAAATTCTAAATGAAATTAATTTTAAAATTTAATATTTAAAAACTATTGCATTTGGAAATAAATCTCCAGCATGTATATTGGTGGTGTTCGAAAACATATATATTGTCACCATATAACTCAAACTTTTGCGAAAAACACTCATATTTCAAGAAACGTGCACATAAGATGATTTGAAGGTCTAATATTGAAAAGCAGATTGCATTAAGAAAGAAATATGTATAATTATCTTTCGTCTAACGCAGTGTATTCTTCAGACAACATTCATAGAAGTAACGAATAGTACACAGAAAACTGCCAGAATAGGAAGCATTCGTTTCGGTACATTTTTCAGTTTCAGAGGAATATCATTTTGTCACACAATAGATCTAAATATTCCATCTTTTCTCTACAGAAATACGCCAAAGAACGTTTACTCATTCGCATACGTAGTGGAGAACCCCAGTGTTATAGACAAACATGAAACCCACTTTGACATATTTTAAGAAACATAATGTTAAGAAGAAGGGCAGTTTAAAAATTTATGAGATCCTGCTTTTAGAGAATTTAGTTAAAACGCTTTTAGAAAATTGTTATTAACTCTCATGGTTTTTTAAACTATTCCAATTTTCTTAACCCATTTATATAATTTTTTCAAATATGCAATTTGATTTATTACGCAGGATTCAAGCAGGAAGCTTTAAGTTATATTTACTATGCGCACGAATAATAAGAAACAATTGAATATTTGTAATATCCAAAAATTTAAACTTTGTAATGGAAATACGACTTACTATGTTTTTAAGTACACGTTGCAAAGGTTGCGATAGCTCAGTGGCATCATTACAGTTTTCCCTGCAACGTCAATGACCGGGAGGTCCTAGAGTTCGAGTACCGACGTTGGCGGATGTTCGACTGTAGTTGCAAGTAGGTCGAAAAACTTTGGTCTCGATTCGGGCCAGATCGTTAATGGAAAATTCATTTTGACAAAAATTCTACGAATAGTTTACACACAAGTGTTTACAGAGAAACAGACTGACAGACAGACCAGCGGACACATGGACGGACAGACGGACGTTTTGAAATATTAACAACACTCTCTCGACCATTGTAGAAATCACGACCGTTAATAAGTAGTAGAATATGGATCACGGGATCGGTCAATTAATGAAACACATTAGTTTGACAACTGTAGATTGTAGCCCTGATGAAGGAATTAAATATTCCGAAACGTTGGCAAACTAATGTGTTTCATTAATTGACCGATCCCGTGATCCATATCCTATTAACACTCTCTCGGTAACTTAAGACCCCAAAACGTGTATTTCCATTAAAATATCCACATCAATTTGCTGCAACATTACATACATACCTCTGTAAATATTACTTTTGTTACTCCGAATGTTTACGAGAAAGTAAAAATAAATATATAAATAAATACACTTTCACACACCACAGAGTAGGTTACACGCAAAAGAGAACACCATCTACAGAGCCCGAATTGCCCGTCAGAATGCAGTTGTAATGTTATTACATAAACAGGGGTCACACTAACTACGGACCACCCCCATAACTTCTAAACGGTTCAGGATATCGAAATGCAGTTTTTGCTGAACAATGCGTAATTATGGGGCAAGTAACAAGCCGTAGAGAAATTGTCTATAATATTTTTAATTTTCCAGAAATTCAATCATCTTTGATTTCGAAAAAAAAAAACAAAAAACAGTGCACTTCCGTCTTCTGCATTTTCAAGTTTGTGGCAGCACTTGGCGCTATAAAATAAGAAACGCTCTAATCAGAATGAGAAGTCGCGAATGCAGATATGCATTTCTGTTTGGTAAAATTACACTGATAGAACTGTCAAGAGTATTTCAATTTTTTTATTGCTTTGTTCTTCTGGTAGTACGTGTTTAAAAAGGAAGTTTAATTACCGTGAATAATAAGAAAAAATGTCTACCTATCTATTTTTTGATGAATTAATTGTTACTGACGCGATATTACAATGAAAATCTTTAAGAACTCATTCGCTTCCCATGTTTTAAAATGATGGCTTGTTTCTGGACTGAGTTCGATTTTTGTACGTTTAAAAATGACTATTATTATTATTATTATTATTATTATTATTATTATTATTATTATTATTATTATTATCGTTTTCGCTACAATATTTTTTATTTCGTTCTTTTCAATTATCGTTGATTTGGAATTTCAGAAGAAGAAAAGCTAAACTCAGATGAACAAATGGGAAAAATCTCTCATTCTGATCGATAAAATTGATGTTTGTTCATATGTTTTTCACGTCAAGATCATGAATATCTGCGGTTACGCCTTCATCCTGCACGGCCATCCCTCTCACACTCCTGTCCACAAAACAGTATCAACGTTCCCAAAACGGCGACTGTTGCAAAGGCTGCCCGTTTACTTGAAAATCTGATGCCAAAAAATCTAATTTTAAACTCAAATTACTCTTAAAATACTAACATATGATACATCACTTAATTCCAATGTTCATGATCTATGCATTGCTGATGAAAAAAATATATAGTTCCATTGTCAACAAAAATCAAAGATGATTAAATTCCTCAAAAAGTAAAACTATTATAGACGATTTCTCTATGGCATGTTACTTGCCCCATGATTCTGTATTGTTCAGCGAAAACTGCAACTCGATACCTTGAACCGTTTAGAAGTTATGGGGGTGGTGCATATTTGGTGGGACACCCGGTATAATATAAACAGTAGAAACCCTATGTAACATGATCGATGATTAATGAAAGTGATTGTAGTATTCTGAGAGAATGAATAAGGATGACGAAATACATCTTGTAGTGGAAACCTCAAAATGTTTACTTTTCATAGCGTCAAATTCGAGTAGCTATATTTTCTTAATTACACCCCAATATTTCCAAGCAGTTATTTCAAATTAAATAAAACTACAATTTTATTGACAATAATACTAACCTGATATGACTTTCCACAAACAATTATAAGGAGACGAACTTCATCCTAAATTTTTATCCTAAATCGTTATTTTTAGTTTTAACGATTATGTTAATGGTTTCTACTCAGAGACACGGAGCATGCTCGGTAAGAACACAATGAGTAAATGAAATTGAGGATATTATGTTTATTATGTCGTAGTAGTTTCGTTGTTGAAATGACGACTGATTCTTTCATATGCTCAGAGATTTTCTGTGTTTCATTAAGATGACCTCGGCATATACGTATTTCGAAGGCTTGTAAATTTCCATGATTTTGACGCGATAAGCGATGACCTCAAACAATCCACATAGATTCTGAGGTTAGTGTCAAAAAGCATTGTCTTGTTAGTGTCGAATGGAAAAAGAATGCTTCCACGAATAGTTCTGAACTTGGAATAATTGAATTTTAAAAACATGTTTATTTGAAAACTTTGCACCTTCATTGAGATTTACCTAACTGCATACGTACGTTAACATTTCTTCAATTACAGATGTCAATACTCTATTACAACAGTATTATTACATTTTCACATTTTCCATGCTTCTAAAGGCAGCAGACTTACTGGTTAGAATGAAATTGTGAATGTTATAACAATGTATTTCGTATTTGGAACGTGTGAACACTGAACAGCTGGAAGCTTTAATGTCTATATTTATACGTTAAGACAATTAATGCAAAATTAATGTTTTCTTGTAGATTTAATTTAAAACATTTCCACAATTTTATATGTAAAGAATTGGCTTCATATGAAGGTGAATAAAGGCTTTCTCCATTGGAAACCGAGTGTTACGATTTATGCTTACAAGCTATTTCGTCTTGAAACGTGGGGAGGAAGGACGCAATTTTCACCGGGAGGTATTTCTGGAAGCCAATTGATGACTCTCTCTTGCTCCCAAGTTGAAGATTGTTCGGTAGCCGACTCGAGTAGTATTTTAAAATTAATGCTGTAATGGTTAAACAAATGGAACTTTAAGTATTTAGAAAAAAATGAAAAATTAGAGAGCTGAAAACCAGGAATATCTAACCAGCAACAATGTTCATTGCAATATATGCAAGCGTTGTGGCCGCTTGTCCCCTCCACCCCCATTAGGAACTTCAAATGTATTTGCCGGAGAAACTAAGCGAACCGTTGCAAAACGGCTTTTAGAAAAGCCTTGCGTGGGAACTGCGTAAGAAAAAGCCTTGCGTGGGAACTGCCAAAAAAATAGTTGTCATGACGTGCTAATTTCTTATAAACAATTACGTATCTCGAAAACGAAAGACGATAGCGCCAATCGGATTGCGGAATTTTGCATCTCGTTTAAAGGCAATTTTAAAAAAGCAATACTTTTGTTTGAAAAATTTAAAAGTTTATAAACAGTTTCCAAATTTTGCAATTCTAAAGTGGGATGGGTTCTTTGATGTCCCAGAACCGAAAACTGCGAATTAACAATTTTGCAATAATTAAAAATGTTATAAACAAATCCGAAATGTGCGCTATTCTTGCCGGGGAATGTCCCCAAATTGTCCCTGATTTGATGATAGCAAAATACAATTTTGACATTAGATGCAAATTAATAACTAAATATCTGGTTTAATTGTTACTTTAATGATAAATATACAGTTGGTCTTTGAATTTTACTTTTATTGAAATGGTTCCCTAGAAATCCTCTAACGATTCGAAAAATGCAGTATTTTGCTTATTTTCAAAAGTAATATACATAAGAACAATTGCAAATATGCAATTATAATCGTAAAATATCGCAAAATTCTGTAGTAAATTGGTCATTTGATAAAGTTCATGAATTGTGTATGGACAATAGTAATGGAATTAAAATGTCTATAAGAAAATAATTGTTCTAAAATTAGTGTTATTTTATCTGATATCAATGTAATTTCTTCAAAAAGAATTGAATTAACAGTGGTTAAGTGCTATGTGTTCATATATATTTCAATGAATTTACTTTCACGTTCATACAAGTAGGTATTTTTGTATTCCATGTATTTTTTTATTTGAAAATACTTGCACAACTGAACTAGCCATTTTCTACGACGTAATTTTGTTAGGGCACTCCCCCCTACGTTGAGATTGGCTACGATGGTTTCTGAGGCTCCGCCTGGGACGTTTCGTCATGACAAGGGCTGTCCAAGCCGTGCAAAAGCTGAACATAGCCGCAGACGGCCCCGATCAATTTATGTTTCCAGTACTGTACCATTGCCTTCTTTATACTCCATAACTGATGATAAATGGGGGCTGTGACTATTATGTCAGTGATGACTCATATTTCGTGCAGAAATTGCGATGACGTAATGATTTGTGTCATAATATGCCATATTATGAACGATTTTGCCAATGGAAAAGGGTTTTTTATAATGCTGGTATACAATAATAATAATTTTAAATGAAAAAGAACTCGATAAACGAAGTTAAGGATGTATCTGTCACATAAATACCAAATTATATTAATCCATGTCAGAAGAACTCGAAGGAACGAAAATTTCTCTGGGGCCCGTTTTCTCCCAGGCGACCTGTAACGTTGTAGGCAAGACGCTACCTCTCCTGGATTACAGCTAATAGTATATCAACACAATTCATATCATGACAATTAAAACTGTTTTATACAGCTAAAACATATACCACCAAATGAGAAGGAATTACTTGCAATACTTCACAGTCGTGCTCGTAAAACATTTCTAGAAAGCTAGACGGAGTTTCAAGAATCTATTGTTATTATAACTTTTAATAGAAACAATTGAAATGAAGGGTGAGCGCGAGCTCACCCGTCGACCATCGGCGGGTTCAGTACATAAATAATCGTACAGCAACAGTTCTTCTTTAAGAAATAGTCCCACTTGATTCAAGACAGTTTATTTACATGGATTACATAAAAACATATTCATTTGTTAAAAAATATTTTTTGCAAAACTGTCCTGAATCAAGTGGAACTATTTCTTAAATATGAATAGCAACAGACAGTATATGCAAAAATATAATGAAGCAACAGTTCTTATATGACAGTTCTTGACAGTTTTCAGAAATTTGTTGCCTTGCATTGTCCTTCTCCTTATTGTCATGATACCCTGAATCAGAAGGATCATAGAGAAATGGGTACTCTCTAACAGCGTTACCCACTTTTCCGAAGTTGATAAAGTTCAAGCGAGCGCCGTTGGATTTGCACGCCGGGCCGTCCAAGACTACACTCCGCGCAGTACTGGCCGTCCGTCTTCTCCGGATTGTATGCTCGGAGGGACTGTAGGAGGGCCGTTTCGGCACTGGGCGGAGCGGAGCTGAGCCAGCAGGTAGGTAGGTGACCCATAACTGTTAACCACGTGAAACACTGCGCCGGACCGCGCCGGGAGCTCCTAGTGGGTTTCTTCCTTAAGGCTAAATGTATAGAAAAATACTTGTAGGAAAATTCAATAGATCGCAGCACTATCACTGGGCATTTACTTGACCGATAACGTCTGTACAAATGGTCCGATTTCCGATCTGTAATTTGCATTGGATCTCTTTTTAAAATAGAATTTACGCTACGAAGCCATTTTTTCAAAAACGATTTCCAAAAATATTTATATTTTATATTATATTTTTAATTTCTGTCATAGTTCCGAGATGAAATAAAAAATTGTGTGCTTACAGCACGATGACCACGTGCTTCCTGAATCCAACGCCGTTTCAATCATAGAAATCGGATGAATAGGAGCGTCGTAAAGTGAAATTTGGAAAAATACCTCCCCCCTCCCCTTCCACTTCGTTATGTCACCCACCCGTTGTATGCCCTTCCTCGACGGGGCGGCACAGTCACCTCCGGGGGCCTGCGGCGCGTGAGGCTGAATTTTCATGCAGGGAAGCCCGGCAGCCGGTAGGTCGTATACTTTCGTCCCTTTGCATCTTATATCTATATTTGTCCCCATAAAAAATGTAGTGATGCTGTAACAGAGGCAATCTCGTATCATCTATAATAGTAGTATAAAACTATTAATCTTGTTTACATATTTACGTCTTCCTTCGTATACCATCATAAAATTGTTTGAAATTGATTTTTTCGTGTTTCCGGGCGCGTCAACTGCTTTGGTCATTATTCCCGTGAGTGTAGTGCATGTTTTGTTCTCGGGAGATGGCGGTGATCTTCCCTCGCTGGATGGCGAGATCCGGCGCCGACCTACCGTCGGCTAGTGGGGTTTCCCCCTAACCAGGACTCTCCCACCAGCGGGGCACCGCCCCAGCCGGGACAAGCTCTAAGCTCTCGACCGGACTCCCGGAATATGTGGTAGTGTAGTGCATGTTAGTGTAAGTGTGTGTGAAAGGGAAGAGGATAGGACAAGGAAAGGGAAGGAAAGATTGCGCGCGGTCGTGGCCTGTTTGGTAGGGCCCGGCATTCGCCTGGTGTTGATCGGAGAAACCACGGAAAACTACCGATCAGAGCAGCCGGCCGCTAGAATTCTCCTCCAGACAGCGACTGCATTCGACCTAGCTGGAAAGCTAGTGTCGAAAATCCTGCCGCCGCACACTGGTGTTATCGAGCTAAAAACCTGGCCGTAATGGCAAAATTCAAAGTGCGCGTTCGGAATTCTGACCTATCAAATTTCGTTTGGAACGCATTGGAGCACACTACTTTAGCTCCAAAACGTTATTTCAATCATTTTTGTCGTCCTTACGGTCTCGTAAAGTTACCGTTGCTCGAAACACGGGAATTCATTGCTTCTTGTCGACTACTTTTCTTAAATTAAAAAAAGTATTTAAATTATTTTTCTATGGATTCTTTTCGTGTTTCCGAATAGAAGACACTTTTGACTATAAGTTAAGTATATTTTTAAGAAAAAGTGTGTAATTATGTTATTATAATACGGCTGAATTCTAACCTGTGTAGCGTAACAATGTTAGTCATATTTATTGTGGATTATATTTTTTGTCCTGCGTATTCCTGCCTCAATATATCTTTTTATTTATCAAGTAGAATATCCTTAATCAGAATAACACACATTTAGCTGCACATATCTGCAACTTTTTATTTTATAGCCACTTTACTGCAATGCTACATAGCAAGATTTAACACTAGATATCCCGGAAGTGTCTTCGACGCCACGGGGATTCATTTTCTCGGTATATTTTTTTTCGATTTCTTTTTCTGATAATTACTTTTAATAAGAAAATTACTGAAACAAATTTTTGGAATGATTAAACAATATTAATACGAGCCACCGAGCACTTTAAGATTTTTAGTGTACTTGGAAGATTCTTATTTTCTTGTCGTAGAAACCGAGACTTAGAGTTCTACGGGTGTAAAAGTAAGCTTAATGATGTTATCTCAAACTACAGTTGACCATTTTTTTCAATAACATGTAATATTTTTCAATAAATAAGTGCTGACGCAATTAGGCCTGTACAGCGTTGATTCCCGACATATGGGTGGGAATTGAGTAACACGTAAATATACACATATAATTTATAATATTACTTATAATATAATTATACTATTGTAAATGTATCTAGCTTTAAATTCCGCATTTTCAAAAACCCTCAAATGCAATTTTCTCAAAAAGGGCTCCAGATTTTGGATTTAAAATTCTTAAACGGATAGTTCCAAATGTACTTAATAACACGACATAAATACCATTGTGATGTATTCTTTTATTGTTGTTTTTTAAATTAAACAAAAATATTTTTGAAATATGTCTTATATCGTCAATATGTACTTTATAGGCATTTCTTATACATTATCGTATTTGTGAGTATAGTTACCTCTAATAATTTTTTGTAAATAATAGTTTGCCACGTGATACAAGGAAATGTGTGTCAGCTGCATTTCCGATGGCCCTTTTGACCTTGAATGACGGCATGTTTTCTTAAGCATTTCCTTTCTTGACCATCTAACTTGCAGTGACGCATCGAAGTGTTCTTTGTTTTCCGGTGTCATGATCTTCATGCTCAGTTTGGATCTCCCAGGAGTCTTCAGTCGTTAGTACATCCACTTCCTACGTTATGTGTCTCTTTTCACTGCCTCTTTTCCTTTATGGCAAAAGAATGAAAAGATATATAAATGCCCAACGATAGTTAGGATTTGCACAGATATTCTAAAATCACCACGATTTTGGGCAAGATATTCTGTTAATAACGGTGTATTTAGGATAAGACGTGAAATCATAAATTGCCATAATAATGTCTCTAACGCAATTAAGTTATAGTGTGAATGACACATTGTAGGTTTTTATTTTCAAAGAAGAGAACATTAGTAGAATTAATATGATCAGTTAATATATCAAATGTTACCAAAAGCTCCCTTTTTTCATAATTCAATTTTAAAAAAATAGTGTAGGACAAGGAAGAGGGTATAGATTCCAGAGCACAGGAAAAGGTGCACAGATGCTACTTTACGACCATAACGATTGTTCACTTTTTAAGTAAATCATGTTAAGTAAATCAATGAACCAAGGAAGTCAAAAACTCTCTTAAATCACATTTCCCTCTAAAAAAAATTCTTTACTCTCTAAATCCGATATATCTTTTTAAAGCAGCGGTTTTGAATTTCGTTGCAATATTTGTATTCAGCAATTTCGAAAACAGAACTTTACGTATAACCATATTTTTACATACAATCCCTTCACTTTCAAGCTTCAATTTTGAATTTTCATATTTAATTTCGATATTCGTCATCAGCAACCGCGAGAACCATTCTATCAATATTTTTACACATATTAGGTTCATTTTTATGAGTCAGTTAGCCATTTCGAACCCGCCATTTTGAATTTTTAAATTTCATTTCATGATATTCAAATTCAGCGACCTCAAACACCCATTGACACCAATTTTTACGCAAATCCATTGGCATTTGCAATTATGACCACGTTTTAGGCCCGATTCAACCAGTGTGCGCCGTCACGACTCGAACCCAGAACCTCCCGGTAAAATTGTTTGAGGAAATACTCAAAATATAGATTCCGATTTGGAAAGTGATTTTAAAAAAGAAAATTGAACTAATAGTATATTACTAACATTCCATCTCCTCATATCTTGGTTTAGATATATTTTACTACTAAGATCTTCCGTTATCGTTCCACTACCAGAAAGAATTAGAAGAGCTCTTTTATCCTACGACTTAACTTTTGATCTCAAAACGGCGTTTACTTCCTTGATAAAATTTACTTGGTGAATCTGTTTTCACAAGTAAAATTGCCGAGGCTAATTTTGAAACTGTTTTCGTACTTTCGGACAAGTTTGAAAACGTGGTAAAATAGCGCGCTGGCGAGATGCCTCCAAAACCCAATGCCATATCATACACTAATTTCATATAAATAGACTTCTACAGTTGAATATAGAAAACACATGCTTGTAAGTAACGTCAAAATTCTCTTTCGCGGAACTGCCCGACGATCTCATGGCTAGAGTTTGGATTCTAATGTAAATACACATGTTTTGTCTTTCTATGTTGTAACAATCTAAGATCCCCACGAACAATTTAGATGCAAAGAACAAACATAACAAGGAATGGCATGAGTAGGAGATGGAAAAACAGAAGAAAGCGGTGTCGCGCACTAATAATTTTTTTATAAATTAAAGAAGACGCGACAAAATCCCGATTTGGACAGTACGAATCAATAGCATTCATTTAGAGGAACATTTCAAAAGTTATCCGAAGCAAATCGCATCAGGGGTTTAAAAGATATGAGTGATTTTGAAAGTACACTTTTGACGATATAACTAGAAATTTACAGCCATTGTTATCATAAGAAAGGTAATGTAAAGAAGCGGTTTTTCCTAAAAATTAAGAGAACGCGTAAAGCGATTGAAATGAAACTTTCGGGATTAACAAAGGAAATCACGCGGAAAATTATGACATTACTCGCAACTCTGAAAAATATCGAGGAGCTGCAGTAGAGATGCAAATTGAAATTGTATATTTGGAATTTTTACGAGAGAACAATGATGCGTCGCGAGCGACGGAAATTAAGCAATTTTGGCGTTAATAAACATTAGGAAATCGTAAAAGAAATAGTAATAAGATGTAAATTGATAATTAAAAGTAGTAATAAAGAGAAATAGCCTGGAAAGGACAGAATTAAGTAAAATGGTATGATATTTTTGGTAAAGACACGTAAGCGATCGGTAAATGTTCCAGAAAAAAAAGTTGAAGACACAACGCAACAATGACAAGGAGGATGATGTGTGGCGAGCTCGAAGTCAGACGTGGGGAAGAACGCTCCGAAAAAAGATAAAATTTTAGTATGCAATTGTGCGAGAAACACGGTGAACATGAATTGATATAGTGAGTTTAGGCAATGATGTTCGTAATAACAATGCGTAACGCGGAAATATTCTGTGTCGCAGTATATTCAATAATAGGACATTTTGGAGGAAATATAGCACGCGATAGACAGATAATCGCGTTACTAGTTGCGTAATGGAAATAGGATGATAGAGGAATGAAAGGACATGCTAAGAAGATATTAGCGAGTTCAAGAAATTTTTGGTAATGTGTGGGGTGATGGAGAAATGCTGCAGGAGGATGGATTTGGAGGATGCTGCGTAGTATACAGCGAGGACGGCGCGCAACAATGGTTTGCTGCGGATTACAGCGTTTTCGGCAAAAGGGAAGTTCATGAAACTTTGTTTTTTTGTTATAAAATTCAGATTTTGAAGGAGAAGAAAGATTAAAATTAGCTTCTGTACAAGATCAAGTTCTGTCTTAACGTAAAATAGATTCAATAGATATACAGGCAGAATGCGCATTCGGGTGTGAATGAGTTTATTTATAATTGTCAGTATGAATGGAAATATTTTGGATTTTGTGTCATGTAATTTAAGTTATTATATCGTTGATGTGTTTATGTGTTTATTTTGTTTTGTCGTTAAGTGTTTTATGTGAGTCATGGGAGAGCAACGACCCCAGTTTATATATATTTCAACTGAAATAACGAACTAGCACAGGAATTAAAGAAAATAAATAACGGCGAACATCACTTGGTTCGACATTAAATTAAACGAACGTAGTTTAATTGTTGCATGTAGCTAGTTAATGACCTACGCCCACGTGCCCGAATAGTTGTTAGATCCTGTACAGGTAAGCCACAACCTCACACCCAGATTTTATGAGTAAGTAAGAAAATATCGGAGGTTCTGGTGGAGCAGCTAGTCGACTGGCAACCTGGGAGGTGGAAGCTGAGTATAACCAGAGCAATTGATAAGAGCGGGTTTTGGTTATTATATTGGCGTTGTAACGCCGGGCGATTATAAAGATTATAGTTGATCTAGAGCAGGTAGTGGTTCATTACATATTTTGGTGCACCTAACGAGGGGCGATTATAGTTGTTTTATAAGAGGAGGACGGTTCATTACAATGTACTGTACTGAAATTTGTAATTTCGGCGAATTGTTGAAATCTTACCAAAATATCTAAATTTTTCGTTACATATTTTGTACTGTTTTACGTATTTTACAAATGTTGCTAATTTTACATTTTTTTACAAATCTACCAATACTCCTGAAATGATTTCCGAAAATAATTTTGATTACTTCTGAAAAAAGTTTTTATTTAATTTGTTGTTATCTATTTAGCAATAAATATATTTTGTGTTATACTTATTCAGAATTGCCGCACGTGAAGATTTCGAAGAGAGTGCATCAAAAATTCTCTGCTCGTTCTTGAGTTCTCTACGTGCGTACCGTTGTTGTCATTGCTGACAGAGATAAATATATTCTCTTACAAAATCAGTAGGCAGAGAAAGTATATATATTTAAATTCGATTTAATGAATATTTTATTAATAGAATTTCAAATTGTGAACATTTATTTTACTTTCTCCCTCTTTTCAATCTTCGTAAGAAGATAAAGTAATGTAATCGTGTACCGTAAAACTCTTATTGCTGGGCCCTGGTAACGAAAAAGTGGATAAATCCTGTTGCTATTAGTAAATTACTTCCTCCAACTCGTGGTGTGGCGAGAATTCTTGTTTTGTAGGTCCTTGATACCGAAATATCGATTGACGGCAAAATGGCTGTCCGTTTCTGATCAACGCTAACGCCTAAACCGTTCACCCGATTTTCTCCAAAATTGAAATTCTCCAATCTACCTGAACGAACTTGAGCCTTCGGGAGTTTCAAAAGGATATTCTGATTTTTGGGGGTACTTTAAATGAAGACTCAAAACATTTTCAAAATCTTCTCAAAATGGCACCAAATTATTTGATTATATTTTCTCCTCAGATACGTAAAGAACCCAAAACAACTGTTGACAACTGTTGTCAGTTGACATCCCTTGCTTTTAGAAAATTGCTAACGAGCAATTTTTGGGGGCGTCTTCCAACAACTATAATACTGAAGATAGATTTTTTTCCTTACTGAAATCTGTTCTGACATATCGTGAAATAAGATCATGTACAACTTTTCGAAAATATGTGTAGTTTTCGTGTAATTTGGCGCGAAATATAAGCAAACAAAGAAATTGTAAGATTTTGCCCCCAAAACCACCAATTTTTTGTTTGAAGGCGATAAAAAATATGGTGCTAGTTCCATTTTCGCCGAACTCGACGTATTTTCGAAGATTGCAAAGGTCATGTACAGTTTATTGAAAAACGCGTAGTTTTAGCGTAATTTGGGCATGACATTGATGCAATTTATAAAAAGAACATTTTCTCGAAAACAGCTCCAAATTTTTTTCACGGATAGAAGGGACACTTAAAAGAATTCCCATTTTCGTTGAACTCTATAATTATTTGAAAATTGTAAATTTAGAAATAATGCTAGAATGTATATGCGGTTGTATCACCACTAGTTTTTATTTATAATTGTATTGTAACGGTACTTATACAGTGTAAGTGAACCAAATGTTTTCTTATGAAATTTGTTCTTTCATATTGTACGAGTATCTGATGTTACACTTTCTCGTATTTTAGTGTTTTCCTTATGTATTTATGTTCACATTTTGCAATTTCATTTTATATATTTTTCCGGATTCTTCTCGTTACATACGTATAATATCTCATGACATACGTATAATATGCTACGCTCGAGCTGGGAAGTGTGATCAGTAGATTGCTGATCGCGCATTGTTTATAGACAGGGTTGGACAATATTTAAATAATTATAATTGAAATACGTATTTTTGTAATTGAAAAACTCTATTTTTGATTTTTTGGGCATGTATTTTGAAGATATATTTAAATACATAAAATAGATCTATTTAAAAAATGTATTTAAAATACTGTAAATACAAATGAAAAAGGAGGTATCACGGATAGTTTGTTGTTTGATTCTGCTAGTGAATGTGGCTTATTGAAACAAAAAAAGCTTTCTTTCAGCTGTTGAATTTGAATTCTCTTCATTTTTAAACAATATATCTAAATCATTAAAAAAACGTAAAATTTAACAAAAAAAACTTTTATTCGTTATAACACAAGTTTCCGTTCATCCACGTCAGTTGAATGACTGTTTTCCTTTGTGGGTTTTATACATTCGCCAACTAGGAGCTTGTCTGATGATGAAAGTAGTCATTTTAAGGAAATATATATATATTTAAAAAAATAAGGTATTCTGCCATGGCTTCGTTTAGAGCTTCTACTGAACCGATTGTAGTCTTTTTTCCTTTAAATGAAAGAACGTGATCTCTAGATGATTTATCAGATACTGTTAGTGTTGATTCATTAACATTTACGGTGTAAATTAATTAATTAAATCATTCTTTAATAGTACGCTTATCAATAGTCAATTGTTTTCTTCCAAAGCTGCTTCATGGTGGCGCTGCTTGATGTTTTGTTTTGATTGTTGAGACTTGTTTACAATTCGTCAAGGTTTTGTTTCAGTGTAATAATTGCATTGTGGCGTTGATAGTTGGCATGTATTTGTTTTTATGGTGTATTTTGTAGAGAACATTCGGACAGTGGGTTTTGCTCGGTTGTAGTTAAGTAGTGAAGTTGTACACAGGTTATGTCGATCGTTGCCCACGCGCCCCAAAAGACGCAAACGTACATTAAGTGGACGCAGGGAAAGAGAAAGTCAGCGTAGAAGTGTTAGTTGAGTCATTTCATTCTCTGTTGGGTCGTTGTCTATGAAATGTTAGTTTTGTTCTGCTTTGCACTTCCCATGTGAGAGAAATTCTGCAAAGGAGTTTACTCTGTGTTGCTTAAATGGGAAAATAAGTTTACCTTCGAGCAATATGCCAGAAGAAATCAAAGTTGTTTATAGATGATGACACATCAAAAAACTTTAGAAATAATATTCGTCAGTATAATAGTGCTCTTTCTTTTGTGTCATTTGGTGCCGATATTGCATTGCCGCCTGGTCATGGGCCATACATGTTCAAAATTTTGGAAACTCCACATCACAAAATATCTTCGTTATACCCTGAAAATCCAAACAACGCAACGTATTGTGAACATTAGCCTGGACACAGTATTTTACATTTATCTCAGATCTCACCGTCAAATTTTGACGGGTTCTCACCAGTTCCATTTATATGTGTTAGACCTATTTTTGATATCGTTTTATATTTTAATACATTTATATGTTATACTTACTTATTGTTCAGAAATTTGTACGAGTGTCAATATGCAATACGATTGTATTTATTGCGTTTTGAGTACTACAGGTATTTTAAATGTAAGTTTTTTTTTCAAATCAAAACTTTTTTTGAGTATGTATTTAAATACTTATTTACAAAGTTATTGGGCGAAGTATTTAATTAGTACTAAATTTGAAGTATTTTACTCAACCTTGTTTATAGATCAAGGAAAATCGCCTTCAATTACCTAATATTCTCCCCTGCGTTCTATGAAACGCACAGACCGAGTATGCTTGTCATCCGTCTTTTATGTATGGTTGATAAGCCAGCCAATCAGTAAACTTGGTGTGAGCATTCGCAACGCTGTCCCTTTGCAAACGACTGTCCCAGTGCCATACCGGATTTGGAAATCCCGGCCCCCCTCCCCCACGGCCACTGTAGCCTAGACCTTCGCCTAGACGATGCATAGTGGTACTCACGGAGCAACAACCTGCTCCATGGTTTCATAATGAGAAGACTGAATCAGGCTCGCAGAGATAATTCACTGTGAAATATAAAGATGGAGTCTCACAATGATTATAAATCTTGGAAACTCAGATATCGAAGTGAAGATTCGATGGATTATAAAGCACAAGTAAATTGTATACTACGAGTACAAGATAAATAGTTTTATACTACTATTACAGATGATACGAGACAGTTCGCCTCAGTTACAGCATCCCTAGTTCGATATATGGGGTAAAAATATATTGAGATGCAAAGGGACAAAAGCACAGGGTTGAGCAGTATTTAAGTACTTGTACTTGAAATACGTACTTTAAATACATTTTGCGTTTAAAAAGTTATATTTTTGAGTTCTTTGGACATGTATTTTAGAGATGTGTTTAAATACATTGAATAGATGTACTTTAAAAATACTTAAAATACTTTAAATACACATGATGCTAGTTTCTTTTTGATTCTGCTTCTTTATGGACCTCATTGAAACAAAAATGAAAGCCTCTTTTAGCTGTCGATTTTTATTTCCCTTCATTTTTAAATAAGCCTAAATCATTAAAATGCTGGACAATTATCCGAGAGTAAAAAAGGTTTTTATTCTTTATAACAGAAGTTTATGTTCATCCGCGCCAGTTGACTGTTTGCCTTTGCGGATTTTATACATTCGCTATCTAGGGGTTTATTGTCTGATGATTTGTTTGAAAAACAAGTCGTTTTTAAAGGATATTCCCTTTATTTGAGTTAAATATCTTTTTGATGTCATTTTATATTTCAAAGTGTTTCGGTGAAAGTATAAGTGAAAGTTACATTCAAAGATTTTTTAATTATTGTTCAGAAATTTATGACTGTCATTTATTAATTTAATATAATTAACAATTAAACATATTTTGCAATAAAAAAATTATAAGGCAAAAGTTTTGTATTGACTGTATTTTGAGTATTTGAAGTATTTTAAATACTTCAAATATATGTATTTAGCAATTCAAAAATTAATGTATTTTGAGTACGTATTTAAATACTTATGTACTAAGTATTTTGGCGATCTATTTAAATACTAAATTTAAAATATATTTCCTAACACTTCAAATCCATAAACCGACTGCCTGGCTTGCCTGCCTGAAAATTCGGCCTCACGCGCCGCAGGCCACTGGAGCTGGCTGTGCGGCCTCGAGGGCCCACAACGGGCGGGTGACGATGGTGGAGGAATGGGTGAGGAGGGGGAGAGGGGAGGTATTTTTCAAAATTTCACTTTACGACGCTCCTATTCATCCGATTTGCATGATTGGCACGGTGTCGGATACAAGAAGTACGTCGTCATCGCGCCATAAGCCCACATTGTTTTTAATTTCATCCCGGAACTATGAGAGAAATTAAAAATATTGTTTTGGGAAATAGTTTTTGAAAAAATGGATTCGTAGGGTAAATTCTATTTTAAAAAGAGATCCAATGCAATTTACAGATCGAAAATGGGACCATTTGTTCAGACGTTATCGGTCAAGTAAATTTTGATTATTTTGGTGCTGCCACGTGGTGGCGACAAATTAAAGTAGTGTCGGTACATGTAGCCTTAAATCTCGCAGTCTCCGCAAAATAGAGATCTTTTCCGAAGCCAATGCATCATGGCGTCTTTATCTGCATTTTTCAGGCAATGGGGAAATCTACCGTGACGACTTTTGGACTTACATAATTGTCTTCTATCATCAATGATGGTTACATTCGGATAGTTATCTTTATCCTTCAAATTAAGCGACGTATACCATTTGTTATTTTAATAATAATAATAATAATAATAATAATAATAATTATTATTATTATTGTAATTATTATTATTATTATTATTGTAATTATTATTATTATTATTATTATTATTATTATCATTATTATTATTATTATTATTATTATTATTATTATTATTATTATTATTACTATCACTATTCCTCTGGGATGGCTCAAGGACAGCGTACTAGCTTCCCGTGCTGTGGTCCCCGGGTTCGATTCTAGGTCGAGGCAAAAATAAAGTTGTAGCTTTCCTTTAAAATGGTCCCAGTTTCTGAAGCGGTGAGACGAAGAAAAGCTCAAGCAGGTGGATCTTGCTAGTTACGGTGAAGAGAATACGTCATGTTTGCCTCATGTTGCTCTTACCCCCAAGCATAGGAATTTAACTAGGCCCAGGCATGGGGGACACCGGTAGCTGGCCCGCGAAGTCGGATTACCGTCCCAAAACGCCAAATACATACATACGTTATTATTATTAATCAGGAATTAAGACTCTTGTAGTTTATTATAGTATATTAGCAGTTCAACGTTTCGCACATGTGGCATGTGCCTTTTCGAGAGCAATACAGATAATTTAAAAAACTATTGACAATAGCATAAACAATACAGTTTAACATGATAAATACAAAAATATTAAATATATAAATCACTACATACAATTTGGTGGTTACACCAGTGTGTGACTCATTACATGATGAAACGTCTTTTAATACACTGAAGGTGGCGTCCAACTTGGGGGGTTAAAGTAACTGATGTGTCAGTTGTGGCATTCGGTACAAGACTAGATACGTTAAGGAATGGCAGTGCAAACATTGCAAATGCAGGGCATCAAGGAGCGAACAGTGGGATTGGCAAACGCAATTAAAGATTTTGGTTCACTAGTAACGTCTTATAAATTTGATGAAATTTGTATATGTCAGTTTTGGTGTTCCTGGCATCATTTAACATAGTATGTACCATTTCAGCAACTTGTCTTTTTAAGGTTTGTTTTCCATGGTGTAACACTTTGACCTTATCAAATCCAATGGAGTGGTTAAGCTCTGTTCTGTGCTTGGTAAAGAGGTGTATAGTGCCGCATCATTGTTAATGTCGCTGGTAGACCAGTTTGCTGAGATAGTTTGGTTTCCCCAATGAATAAATGTCGACACTCATTACATGGAGTAGAGTAGATCACATTAGACTTATCCCTTATTTTGTTTTTTATCTTTTTACTTGTATAGTTGGCTGGTCTTATTTAAGTTGTAAAAGACAATGTCCAAATTGTATTTTCTGAAGCAGGCTTTAATTTTACTCGTAATAGGTTCGTAAATTGGTAATGGAATTCGTAAATTACTGCTGTTGGTAACTGATTTGGAATTATGTATCAGTCTATTTTGAATGCATTTATTAATAAAGAATGATGGGTAAAAATTGTTACTAAGGATGTTTTTGACTATCACTCGATTTTTGTCATGAAATTCAGTATTTGCCAAATTCAGTGCGGAATCCACAAGACTGTATACCATGGCTACTTTTTGATTGTTGGAATGCTTGGACAGATAATTCAGAACTCTTCCTGAAAATGTTGGTTTTTGATACCGGTCGGTTATAATTTTATTTTGTTTCACTATTAATTTACGATTTAAAAAGCTAATTTCCCTATTGCTGTTTTCTAATTCTGTGATACTGATTAATCTGGGGTGAAATGTATTATGTATGTCGACATTGTTATATAAGTCGACATTAGATTGGTGCAAACATGTAACCAGGTCATCCATGTACCTGTAATAAAATAAGACATTAAATGTGAATTTGGGAGAAGCAGAAGATTTCTTCTTGTTCCATAACTACATTGGGATGTACAGAGGAGGCAGGGGACCCCACTGCTAATCCAAACATTTGTAGGTAAATTTTTTTATTGAAAGAAAATGAGTTATTATTTAAAATAGCTCTTAAACCTACGTATTAAAAATTGATCTAAGAAGATGGAAGATGATTTATTGATGCCAGTCCAATGTTCTTTAATAATGTTGTCTAATAATTCAATTGGGATATTGGTATATAAAGATTTAACATCTAAAGAAGAGGATATATCCAGGTTGTATGGCTATACGTAGCATCAATGCATTCCTTACACAGTAGAGCATTATTTACATGACGACTTTTTCTCTGTAATCTGGCTTAGAATTTGATGATAGAATCTGCCTAATTTGTAAGTAGGGCTATTGATGCCTGCTACTATGGGTATCATAGACAGCGGTTGTTTGTGAATCTTAGGTAATGTATATAATTTTGGGATGATAGCATTGTGACATACTAGTGATTTTTTTCATTATTAGAAATGTATTGCTTTTTATGCCAATCATTAACTATGCAATTAATGTTGTTCTGCAAAGATTTGGTATTATCTTTCCAGATAGTTTTATAAGTGTTGGTATCTAATAGTTTTAAATATAATAATAATTATTATAATAATAATAATAATAATAATAATAATAATAATAATAATAATAATAATAATAATAATAATAATAATAATAATAATAATAATAATAATAATAATAATAATGAAAATTCTAGGTGCAGGACATACCCAAGACGGTTACAAGCTGCAAACAATTAAAACAACAGAACAGTTTTCAAACATAGAAATTGATATTAGGAAAAGGCGAATGAAATTCTTTGGTCATCTCAACAGACTACCGGAAAATCGACTGACAAAAAGGATACTAAATTATACAACATCACTTAAAAATTCCACACCTTGGCTAGATGAAATTCGAAAGGACCTCAAAAACGCAAACATAAGACCAGCAGACATTTTAGAAAGAGACACCTTCAGACACAAAGTAGACAAATGGGAAGTTATGTCAGAGCAACCTAAACAAAAACAGTACCGACCAAAATGGTCAGAAGAACGTAAACGAGCCTTCTCGGAAAGAATGAAAGCCTATTGGATCAACAAGAAGAACTCAAAGAAAAATTGATCGAGTTACTTGCTCAACGTCTTCCATTTCTGGGGAGAATTCGCCAATAATAATAATAATAATAATAATAATAATAATAATAATAATAATAATAATAATAATAATAATAATAAAACGCCACCATCAAACTACCCTGATTAAGTCCTCCCAAGAAAACCCAAATGGGTCACCTAACTTCTGTTTTTGAAAGAACAGGATCAAAGAAGAAGATAAATAATTGCTAGAGACTCGTCTGAAAAAATAGAAGCAAGATCGGGAATTTTAAATGATTTTTTATGTAATTCATTATCACAAGAAATAATAAAACCGACGTTCAAGACATCGTTTTCTATTACTTTGGAGTCATCTGCGAAAATATGGATTTCTTTATCTTGATTAATTAATTCCTTAATTTTTTGTACAGGATTAATAGATTCTAAAATGGCTCAACCTGAAGATAGATCGGTAATACAAATTCCCATACGACAGTGCTGAGATCTACTGAATTTTCTACAAGTATTTTCGGTACATTTAGCCTTAATACAAATTTGTATTTAGCCTTAATATAATTTTACATTCCATAGTGGCCGTTTAGTAAGCAGAAGCGACTCACTTATTTGAAAGTTCACTCTTATCTCTAGAAATATTCAGTGTCATTTGGGTTCTTAAATGTCATTGCCAGAAACATCTGTCAAGTTGGTAGCCCTACTGCTAAGAAATTCAAACTCAACTTTCATATAATATTTTTACCAATTATGTACTAATTTCGTACCGAAATAAAAAAAGTGCTCAATTATAAAACTGGTGGTGACAACTTGATGTAAATACGATGGCAAAAATTTAAAAAAAATAATATTGCAATAATTATGTACAAATTTTGGCCCGAAGTTTTAATTACTAGATTATAAAATATGACAATAGGTGCTAAAGTAGGGGATGTTTGACTTACACCTAGAACCCCACTTGTCAAAAGTTAAAAAAATCGCAATAATAATTCGCAAATTCGCAAAAAACAATTGTGCAGCGCAACACCGACACCTTCAAGCCGCCATACTTGCGTTTCCCTATTCTTCATGACACTGGTTAACTTCTGAAAAAGTTTTAGCTTTGAGCTTTTTTCTTGCTGGCTCCCGGCTTATGAGGAGGCAAGCAGGCGACTGGGGTTGGAAAAAATGGAGACTTGGATCCAAGAGGCGGAACGAGACGGCTGAGCGGCGAGACCGGCACGGGAGTATGATCGACAATGAGGGCGACCGGTGTGGTGAACTAGCGCGCCATACCAAGATACATCCACACCCCCATTACAAGTCATAAGGAAAATTCTAATTTATATGAAGCTCACTATGATACATTAGCTAATAAAAAGGCTCTACAGAAAAGTGATCTGGTTTCATTTAACTACACGCCCTCAGTATGAAACCTCATGGTGACCCAACCTCTCACAGCCAAGCGAAGCCAGGTGCCGGGTGAGAAGTTAAGGTAAGTAGCTAAAGAAGTAAAGATCTGTAGGCAAAGATCCAAGAGTTCCAGAAAGAAGGAAAGAGGAACTGTGACAAAAGAAATCTGTTCTTTAAAAATTAATGAACTGAACTGAAATAAGGTTTCTGAATTTGTGAAAACTGCAAATGCGAACGAAACTTTTTTTTACTTTCTCGCCTTACTACGTAGGCAGAAAGTGTTTTAATCAAGCGGTGGAAATCAGCGATTTATCGGCAAGAAAACTTTTATAGTAAGATCCTTCTAACGAAAATGTCGATAAATCTTGTTCCTATATGTAGAGAATTACTTCCTCCAACACGTTATATAGTGAGAATCCACGTTTCCCACTAGTCCTCAGTTATTTTAGCAACACTTTTTATTTTTCCAGCAGACCATCCAACACCACACGAAACAAGTATAGTGCTATTATGTTGATATCGTTATTTTCACTTCACATACTGATACTAACCTAGCCAATGATTGCATACAATCCTATATTTACACATACGAAATGGACAAAACTGGAGAATTAAAATTAACCCCTAATAATCGCAATCTAAAATATTCACACTCAGCATCCATCCTCCCTTCCCTACACCCATACGAATAAATAAACTCCGATGTCCCCTGGCATTCTCATTCTTCGACAGTCAAATACCTAGTTGTCTTACTGGACAAACGGTTAAATTCAGAACCTCATTTTGGAACAATTGCCATAAAACACGTGCCTTTCGTCAACACAAATTCCATCCTTATTACAGAAACTACACCTCTTATCTATAAAATGATAAGGCCCACAATGTCATGCATATCCAATATGGCGCAACATAGCACCGATCCCACCACCACTACACATTAATAAACACACAATTCCATGGACACCAAAAAACCAACCAGTAAAATACCTCGGGATGAACTTCGACACAAGACTCAACTGGAAAACACACATAACACTAAAACAACAACAAGCAAAAATAAAAATAGCTCAACTAAAATTCCTTATCAACTCCAAAAGTCGGCTATCCCTAACAAATGCTGTTACAATTTATAAAGCAATAGTCAGACCATTAATGCTCTACGCATGTCCCATCTGGACCAATGCATCCATTTCTAACATTAATAAACTTCAAATCGTACAAAATAGATTCCTCAGATTAGCAACACATGCCCCATGGTTCATCTCCAACGCCCAACTTCATAAAGAACTGAATATATCACCGATCATCAAACATATTGCCCATCTTTCCAATAATTTTTACTCCAACCTAAATACAATAAACCGAGCCGTCCACTACAACCTGGCCACTATAAATGACTTCCCTACTAGAATTAAGAATAGATTTCCTTCCGAAGCGTTCTCGAACATTTTCTCTACTAATTGTTCATAGTAGGGGCTCTTGTAGTTTCCTACACCTCTAGTAAGGTAGTTTAGTTTTAAGTTTTTAGTGTTAAGTTTAGTATAAGTTACAGTGTAAGCCAGCAAATGCACATGAGATAGTAATCTAGTACTGATCTGTGTAATTTTCTATCACTCAATAAATAAACTTAAAAAAAATAGCACCGATCAATCTATTCGCATTATAGGCAATCTACAACCAATATCTAAAATCTTGAAAGCTTGCTGGTTCATTTCGAGAAATAACTTCTATTTGAATCCTCAATAATGTTACAAATTCACAGAATTCCCAAAAACTTTATTCTCTTCTCCCTACATCACCCAAAACTCCGATTGTCTGTCAGACGATGCAACTAGCACCGAAAGCTTCCCCCCACCTCTTTCCCCGCAGCATTTTTCAAACACTGTGTACCTTGAGTGTGTCACTGGCGAGTGAAATACACGTGTCGCATGACAAGGTACTTCTGCGAACGCTTCTCAAAAGCCGTATGTGGACAGCACCAATCAAGTGTGCTGTGAGGGTCAAGTCATTTAGGTGTATCTATAAAAACATTTAAAATGTATTTTGAAATACATCACACACGTTCAATCCATTAAATTTAGAGTTTCATTGTAAAAATGAGTTCTTCTTTTTTTTACCCAAAGTAGTCGGACAGACTACGCGTTTGTTTGGTGCAGGGCGCCTTTGTAATCTGGTGTTAATCGTGTTCCTATATATTAAATTACTTCCTCTTAACACGCTGTGTGGTCAGAATGGGTCGTTATGTATGTCTCTGATACCGAAACCTCGATTGACGGAACACGTCTGTCTACCCGTCCGTCTGTCCGGGTCAATGACCCCCATCTCGATCGGATTTTTGTCCAGTTTCACTGACCCACTGAGCAAATGTTGAGATGGTACCTTGATTTGCTTTTGGACGTAAATGTAGCTTCACTATGCGCACGTTTTGTTGAACTTTCCTTTTGCTTGTAGTGGTAGTAGAGCTTAAGGTGAGTTTCTATTTAGTTAGCAATTCGGAAAAATCAAATCTGCAGTTCGTTTACCGTTGCAAATAAGTTCACTATAACTCAGAAACGAAAATAACTAGTTTTTGAAATGTTAATCTCTCGCTTTTTAAATTTATTTTGATTATTATTATTATTATTATTATTATTATTATTATTATTATTATTATTATTATTACTATTATTTTTTATCCTTCAACTATTAATAGTTAAATTATTGGGAAGGGATTCATAAACTCCTGAAAGCGTGCGCAGATGATTTTCTCCCCCATACGTCACATACAGTTTTTTACTGTTTTTGACTAAATCTCTAAATATCTTCGTGTCCGTCCTTCTGAAGTCAAAGCTAGCGCCCAAACCGTTCATCCGATTTTCTCCAAAATTGATATTCCCCCATCGACTTAAATCAACTCGTGGCCCTCTAAGTTTGGAGCTGATTTTTTGATCCTGGGGGTAAACAACGAAAAAAAAAACAACTCAAAAATAAAAATATCTAGTTGAAACTTGCCAAGACGCGAATATGTTTAGATCGATCCAGGAATTTCTATTTTGGAGAAAATCGGTTGAACGGTTTAGGCACTAGCGTTCACCACAGCCGGACGGATGGACAGACAGGCATGTAGGCAGGCAGGCAAACAGACTCAGACAGACACACACGACAGAGGCACGGCCATACAAACGTTGTCCCGTCAATCGATGTTTCGGTATCAAGGACCCACAAAATATGGATTCTGAGAACACCTCCTGTTTGAGGAAGTAATTTACTATATTTAGGAACACGATTCATTCACTTCTGCATTGCCAGGGCGAGGCAAGTTTCAATACGTTCTCTTCTTACCAAGTACGTGTGAAAAATTAAAAAAAAAAAGAATTTACTTGCTTAGAGTGGTACCTCCGGTGAGTATTCTAGTGGTCAAAAGTTTAATTTCTGATTTGCAAAATTGTAATAAAAATTAATTTTAAAAAGTTATTACAGATGTGCAGCTGTCAGTTATTTGGTTACGAGGGGGCACGTACCACATCCAAGTGAAAGTAAATATACTTGCTAATTAGAGTACAGTCATTTATCTGAAGTAGACTATCGTTAGCTAGACCTACCCAAAACTTGTAGAAGCATCAGTTCGAACTACCCGTCCGGAAATAATCAATTAACTCAATATTTTAATGTACTAATATTTTTGCTCCAAAACGCTATTAGCATGTGTCATAAATAGAGCCCGGAAGTTTGGGAAATTGCCTTTTTATTATTGTTACGATTTTATGACTTTGAACAACAGGAATCACTTAATTGTGTTTCCGAAGTTGTTTTCGTAGATTTTCATTTTGCCTTTTTTGCCTAATTTAGCTTCTAATGCGTGTTTTTTGCATTTTGCCTTCTTAGTGCCTTTCTCTGTACTTGTGCTTTTTCGTCATTATTTTCCCCTTTCCCCTCCTGACATCAATCTCCATCACGGTAGAAACATACCTGCAAGCCTGGAAAACATGAAGGGACGGTCGTGTATTGTTTTTCCGTGGACGCGGAGGCTTCAGTGTCTGGTTGTGTTAAAAATCTAAAAGGGAAAGGAATGATACTAGTGAAGATTTTTGATATTTTTCATTGTTGCTGACAGACTTGTTCCCTCAGGAGAAATCTCATCCTATGATTATGTCCTCGGATCTCTTTTGAAGACAGAGTTGATTGCACATGATATATTCTTCTCCGTTCCTTCTTGTTCTCTCTTCCCTTCTGGCAATTATACAATTGTGAAGAACGAAATCTATAATTCCGTTTCCACTGATACCATTTCGAGATTTAAAACGGAATCCGCAATAACATTTCATAGAGCCAGTGTCGCCAGTAAAATAAATTCGTTGTCATACCGGACGGTCATGTCCAATCGAGATTACAAAGAAAAGGTAGTTTCCTTCCATGTAAGTGCAAATGTAAATTTTTGTGTTAGAATAAAAATGTGAATCATTTCAATTATTAATTTTTTTACAATAATTGAGTAGTTTCCCCGCATAGGAATCTAACCGACAAAATACCAGAAATTGTTATTATAGTGAAAAGTGATCCATCAGACTCAAAGCAGGGCCCCATAAACTCACTTCGCCTCAAAATTTTTGGGAAATATAATATTTTTTTATTCGAAAGTTGGGCTTCCGGCGAAGAGTGATCTAACCAGACTCTCGGAGGGCGGACGCTAATCGGTTATTTGTATCATTTTATGCTGTTCAGTATCTACATAGAGATCGTAAAAGAAGGATAAATATCAGAAGAAATAAAAGAGGTCATCTTCGTCAACATACTAGCTTTATTAAGATAGCCGGCTTTCGATGGCTTTGCCGTCATCGTCGAAAGCCGGCTATCTTAATAAAGCTAGTATGTTGACGAAGATGACCTCTTTTATTTCTTCTGATAAGAGCGTCAACAACACTGATAAGAGCGTCGCTATTTCGCTGCTATTTCGAGAAATAGCTATTTTATACTATTTTGAGAAATTTTCAGATATGATGAAAGTAGTATATAAACAGGGGCTTTCGAAACAGATTATTTCAACGTCATAACTCCTACATTTCTTCCTCTTATTTCATCAAATTCGTATTAAAATGCTTATATTTCGCCATATACTATCCATTTTTATTCCAATATACTTAATTTTTTATCAATTTTTACAAACGAAAATATCGTCGACCTAGCGTTGAAATGGGTGGAGAGGCTTAGACCATATTTATTTCAACGCCATAATCGAAGAAGATATGCAATATTTCATTGCACATTGGTGGTGTTATATTCCAAGATTCTGATGGAAATTGTTCATTTCGACCATTTTTTATGCAATATTGAGATGAATATATACCATATTTTATAATTTTAGTACAAAAAATCCTGAATCAGATTTTTCCACTAGTAAGGTGCATATGAGGAAGTAAAATATACTTCATTCTCAGCACAACGATAACTTTACAAGAAACTGGAATCCCCACCATTACGTTGGTGGTGTAAACGTATCTAACACAGTGGGTCCTTTTGCAAAAATTAGAATAAAAATAATAATGAATTGCGTAAGAGATAAGAGAATATTGCGCAAGAAGTAAGGAATATTGCGATAGAGATGAGACACCTACATAAATGCGGTGCAATTAATACATCTTCAGTATGTGAGTACGATGCCTAGAGAATACATCAATAATGGTAAGTTATTACAGATAGGTTAAAATAATTTTATTACAATATACCTCATCTTAATATGATAGATCATAATTTAGTGACTTGAGCCATTTTCATGGCTCGAAATATTCTAATCATCCATTTCATAAAACTATGTATAGATTGATACCAACACCCTATTTTCTCCATTTATATTACAAATTTTCTTGAATAATACTATGTTGAAGATCAAAACTTAAACTCTTTTTACCATACATAATTACATAGCCAATCGTATTATTAGGAATAGCTTTGTGAAATGAACCACATCATTTCATAGATTTTTTGAGCCGCGTCCACATTCTTTCTAATGTATGTATTTATCAAATATATAGGAAATCTTGTAATAAAAATGTTTGGGGATATCGCTATTTCTAAATTTTTATTATTATTTGTAATACGTTTAAATTCTGTAAATGAACGATATGCCTTTTTAAAAAGCATTGGTGGTGTTATATTTCAAGATTCTGATGGAAATTGCTCATTTCGACCATTTTTTAGTGAAATATTTTGTAGATTACAATGATCAAATTCACTAGAATCTTTTTCTTGATTATCAACTCTATTTGTTTGAAATACTACAAAAACAAAATATGGCATATCATATTGTAACGAATGGTAATTATTAGATATTACATTAAATTGCACAACTTCACTTTTAACATGATCTATTTATTATTTTAACATGGCAACCAACAACAACATTTATTTGTTCCCACTCAACAGAAACAAGAAACTCTTTGGTTACAGAACACAAATTAGATACATAACACTTCCTCCCTTTTCTAACTTAAAATATAATCTTTTAAATAATTTTTTCTAACCTAAAATATAATCTTTTAAATAATTTGTTTTTTGAAGAGTCTCTCTAGGTCTCAAAACTGGTGTCACGACTTCAGCCGCGCGAGGTCTCACTCTCTCCGATGAAGAAGTGCTCGTAGATGGATGGCTTTCAACAGGCAGTGCAGCTCCTGCATCAGGTTCAGACAAATTAGTCGTCTCACTAGCATTTTTAGTGATAATTGAGTGTTTACTTTTATGATTCTCTGTTTCTGTCTCCTGAAATCTTCTTCTTATGTGATTCACATGTCGTTTGACTAGTGTTCCGTTCTGCAGTTTAATATTGTATGAAACAGGTCCTATAATCTCGTCAATTACTCCTTCTATCCATTTTGGTCCAGACAAGTTAAAATTTCTTAAATAAACTAAATCGTATAAGTTAAATGTTCTTAGTTTCTGAATCGACTTTTTGGTTATGTCTTCTTTTTCTCTCCAAGCATATGGGTGCATTTTATCAAAAACAGATCGTAGTTTTCTTCCCATTAGAAGTTCTGCAGGTGATTTCCCAGTTCCTGAATGTGCTGTCGTATGCTGTTTAAAAAGCATTCTTTGCAGCTGAAGATCAGTATCACCTAGATAGTTTTTTTTTTAATTTTCTTGGAGGTTTGTACCATTCGTTCCGCTTGGCCATTTACTAGATGGATGATAAGGTGATATGGTAGAAAATTTTATTAAATTCTTGTCGTAGAATTCACGGAGTTCTTTCGATGTGAATGCTCGACCGTTATCTGATATTATTCGATCTGGGATTCCCATTCTAGCGAAAATGCTTCTCAAAGTTTTGAAAACTTCATTGGATGTCATAGATTTCATTAAGTCAACTTCCAGCCATTTTGACATTGCGTCAACCACTATCAAAAAAGTTTTGCCTTTAAACGGACCCGCAAAGTCAATTTGTAAACTTGACCATGGATTTTGAGGTTTTTTAAAAGTCTAATTATGAGCTTTCGGTGGACTATTAGCACTCAATTGACATTTTCTGCAATGATTTACACAATCTTCTATATCTTTATCAATGTTTGGCCACCAAACATAACTTCGGGCACACGATTTCATTGCCACTATTCCTGGATGTTTGGCATGAAATAATCCCAAAAAGGTTTTCCACGTCACTTCAGGTGCTATTAAACGATTTCCCCACAGGAGACAATCTTTATGCACAGAAATTTCAGTTTTCTTTCGCTGATACGGTTTGAATTCTTCTGAAAGTTCAGTGTTTGCCATTGATGCCACGTCCAGTATAGTACCTTTGATAAAATCGCATCTTTGGATGTTTCTTTACAAGTTTCTTCTATTGGAATAGGTCTGTTGTTAGATTCTAATAAAAGAATATCCCCAAGCGATACTTTCTCATCTTTGCTATCATGTAAAGGTAATCGGCTAAGACTCAGCATTTGAATTTTCTTTTCCTTTCTTATATTGTAATTTATAATTAAAACCACTTAGCATCAAACACCAACCTAACATTCTCGGTGACAATATTGTTGGGATTGGCTTTTTAAGGCTTAATAATCCTAACAGAGGGCGATGATCAGTTGCAATGTGAGATTCTCTTCCTGCTACATACTGATGGAAATGTTTCACTCCTTCAACGATAGCAAGCGCTTCCTTGTCTATTTGAACATAATTTCTTTCACATTTACCTAATGTGCGAGACCAATAAGCAATTGGTTTTTCCGTATTATTTTCCTTTTGTGCTAAAACAACACCAATTCATAAGGTGAAGAATCACAATTCAAAATCAATTCTTTTGTTTCATCATAATGGGCCAAAATCAAATCCGAGCTCATAAGTTCTTTTAGGTTATTAAATGCTTCTTCGTGTATTTTTGCCCATCGTCATGGGTTTTTGTCCAACAACCGATGCAAAGGTTCTACTATATTAGACTTATTTTTTAAAAAGCGATTATAAAAATTTACTAGTCCTAAAAATGACTGTAATTCTTCTTTATTATTACGTCGAGGAGCTTCTTTTATTGCCTTTACCCTATCTTCAGAAGGTCGTACTCCTTTCTCCCCAATAATGTAACCCAGAAATTTTAGTTCTTTTAATCCAATTCCACACTTTTCTTTCGAGTTAATCCTGCATCTTGAAGTTTATCAAGTACTCTTTTCAAAATATCATTGTGCTCCTCTTGATTTCTACCGAATACCATAAAAATCTTCTAAATAAACCTTTGTTCCGGAAATCGATGCCAGTAATGAATCCATAATTCTTTGAAAAAGTCCTGGCGCAATGAAAATTCCAAAAGGTAATCTTTTTACTTTAAGCAATCCCTTATGAGTATTTATTGTAAGAATTTCTGACGTTTCTTTGTCGACCCTGATTTCTTGATACGCTTGTGAAAGATCTAATGTTGAAAAAACACTTGCAGGTGTCAACAAAGTTAACATTTCCGTGATGGTAGGTAGAGGGTAGAAGTTCTTTTTCAATGCTGGATTGACAGTACTTCTATAGTCTACACACAGTCTTAACTTTCCATCACTCTTCCTTACTGTAACCAATGGCGTTGCCCACTCGGAGTAATCTGTTGGTTCTAGAATTTCTTGATGAATTCATTTTTCTAATTCATTTCCGACAGCCGGTTTCAGAGCAAACGCTACTTGTCTACATTTCAAAAACACAGGTGATGCATTTTCATTTAATTCTAACTTTATTGGATCACCTCTAAACCTTCCAAGAGTTTCTTGGAATACTGTAGAATATTTTTGTAATGGCATGTAATCCGATTCCGCTGTTTTTTCGATACTGCATACACCCTGCACTGAAATACCTAGCTCTTTAAACCAATTGCGACCTAGCAGATCACATTCACCACTGGCAGATACAGTTACTTTTAAATATTTACATATTGTTTTGTATTGGACCTTTATGACGGTTTCCCCCAAAATGTCAATTTTCTGTTGTGTCCAAGTTTGGAGATTCAACAATGCCTTTTGTAATTTTAGATTACTTTCTCTAATTTTTTCCCATGTTTCTCTCTTGATTATACTACATACAGCGCCAGAGTCTACTTCCATTTTAACTAAAACGCAATTTAATTTTACATTAGCGATTATTTTTTCTTGTTCCCCAACAGCATGAATGGCATACAATGTGTACAAATCGCATTCTTCCTCCTTCAGTAAATTACAGTTTTTAGGTTTCCCCATTTTCTTACTTGTGATTTGCACCTTTTGTTCCCTGTTAGCTTTCTTTTCTCAAAACATAATTTAACTATATGTCCCTTCTTATTACAATAATTGCATTTTACATCTTTGAATTTACAAATAGACCCGTTATGCAATTCAACACAATGATAACACGGGTTTAATTTCCCTCTGTTTTTGTCTCCTGGTTTACTTTTATGTCCGTCTATCTTAGAAATCGAATGTTCACCAGATATCATAACATCTTCAACATTTTTTCGAGCTGTTTCGGCTGCAATAGCGAGTTCTAAGTCTCTTTCAAATGTTAAATTACATTCTGCAAATAATTTCTTTTGTAATCCTTCGTCAGCAACTCCACACACTATTCTATCTCGAAGCATATTATTCAATGCTTTAAAATTACAAAATTTACTTAATTTACGGAGATCCGCTGCGAATTCTGCTGTAGATTCATCTTTCTTTTGGACTCTTTTATTAAAATTAAATCTTTCGACTATTTCATTAGGTGTAGGGTTAAAATGAGTTCGCAGTTTTGCCGTAATTTCAGTGTACGTGAAGTCTTTAGGGGTTTGCGGTGTCAATAAGGATCATAAAACTTCATATGCTCGTGCACCAAACTGAGCTAAGAGAATAGCGCGTTTTTTATTTTCATTACTGACATTATTCGCTTCAAAAAATAATTCCAGTCTTTCTTGATAATTTGGCCACGATGCATTGACATCAAACGGTCCTACCTGTCCAATTGTCGGTCCTATACCGCGCATTGATGCTGCCGCATCTTCATTACCTGTCATGTCCGTTACTTGTTAGTGACATATTTTTTATCAATGTTTTCTTACTTTCTTTAATCCTCGTCGCCAAATTATATTAGATATTACATTAAATTGCACGACTTCACTTTTAACATGATCTATTTATTATTTTAACATGGCAACCAACAACAACAACATTTATTTGTTCCCACTCAACAGAAACAAGAAACTCTTTGATTACAGAACACAAATAAGATACATAACAGTAATGATTGGTAATATCGATTTCAAAATTCTTTTTCCCAATAATTCCAGATAATTCAAATGTTTGTAAACCATTGAATGAAATTATAGATATAGGACTTTTTATCCGATTTGTCTTAAATTCTATATCATAAGAAGATTCATCATATACAATTGGTACATTAATTTCAAAATTTTGAATGTTTATTTTTCCTTCCCCTGGTAATGTTGCAGTATCTGTAGTACCATCATCTTTTTTTGATGCCCATCGATACATCATTCATCGTAGGTGACCATGTAAATGAAATTGTAAAATCTCCTTCCCAAGTAATTTCTTTAAAATCTTTGAAAAATCCACCTAATAATCTCAATGGATATAGAATTTCATCCTCTTTGGATTGAAGTTTTGGATTTGAACTAATACCAGCAATATCTAATGGAATGAGTTCACTTGAAAAAGTACATTTTTGTAAAACAGTTGACGTAATACCAGGATAATTTAATCTAAATATATTTTGTCCTCTCTTTTTAATATTAATAGACGAAAATAAATAAGGTACAAAATTATCGATAAGTTTAACATTTGATTTACCTCCGTATGCAGAATAATCAGAACCATTTTTATGTATAATTTGATAATTCATGTATAATTCTGCTCTGTCGAAATGCATCCATCCATCACCTACTTCATATAAATATCAGTCGTTTTATTAGCTAATCCAATATTATTCTTACTACAATCAGTAGCAGGAAAAGATTGCCATTGATAACTTTCAACTTTGTCCATTTATGAGGTAATAAAAACAGAAATTATTTTTTAAATTCTAAAATAATAACCATAGCTTCATTAAAATATATTTCATTATTTTCATCTGTAATTTGAGCATAAAGATGTTGTATTTTATGCCATACGGGTCCAAATAATGGATAAGAACGATCATAAATAATAGGCATATGATAATTGAGTTGAGGTTTAAACGATGTTAGAATATTTGTCTCTATGAAATGTTTTTCAACAAATTCCAGTGATCAGAATTATGATAAAACCTTCATCAAGTACAAAGAAGAAATTGAGAAAATTGAACCCGATCTTGAAGAAGGAAGCACAGTAGATAATGATATTCAACATTTAAATGCTCCTATCACACTCAGAGAACTACATGAAGCAATACGCAAACTTAAAAACACCAGTGCCGGCTCTGATGGAATCCCCAATGTATTCATCAAGAAGATGCCTTCATCTGCAATAAAGTATCTGTTGCATATATACAATCTGATTTACATTTACAATGTATTTCCTAAAAAGTGGTCTGAAGCTATCATTGTACCGATACATAAACCAGGGAAAGATAAATTTTTGATAAGCAGCTACAGACCTATTGCTTTAACATGCTGCTTATGTAAGCTTCTAGAAAAAATAGTGAGAGATTGAGGTGGTACTTGGAAAAGCATCAACTGATTACTCCATTTCAAAGCGGCTTCCGAAAAAATCGTTCAACAATGGACTGTCTTGCTTCACTAGAAAACAGCATATACAACGGTTTTGCTAATAATATGAACATATTAGTTTTAAACTTAGACATAGAAAAAGCCTATGAGATGGTGTGGAGAAGACGGTTGTAAATATAATAACGTTGGCTAAGATTAAAGGCAAAAATAGCAAGTTCATTTACAATTTCTTATACATATATAATTCTTATATATATATATATATATATATATATATATATATATATATATATATATATATATATATATATATATTGAGATATACAAATTTTCTCTCTACATTAATTTCTCGCAAAGATCTTAGCGTCCGGCTTGCTGGGTCAATGGGTCACGATATATTATAATCCTTATTACCTTCATAATGGATTATAGGATCCGCAGACTATACAGCGCTGCTGGGAATCTGAAATAGAATGATTCTAATTCCTAGTTCATTACTGTTTGGATTGACTAAATGAAAGATCACTTTCTTTTCTAAAGAACAAAATTTAACAAAGTTTATTGTTACCTTTTTGCAAACAATATAGTGAATTTAATAAATGATTTTGATGTTAGGCCTTTGATCAAGATATCTTTGAATTTAGAGTTTTATACCGCGGTTAACTTATCTATTCTTCGTTGATGTCCCTCGAAGACTTCTCAGTCGAAATATCTTGCGAGCTTGCCGTAGTCCAAAGTTCCAAGAAATCCTCTTCTGCTCCTATCCAAGATGGTGTCAAACTATCAAAATTATCAGTCCCGATTACGTCCTATGACATAGTCCCGAAACCTATAACTCGATTACCACTCCCGACAAAGTCCCAATTTATGCGTCAATATTACTTCCACATGGAATATCTGCAATATCATTTACTGTCCTTAAACTTTCACGATTTGAAAAACCCGACTCTGACTATCTGCATTACACTCGCTCCCTCTCACAACCTACGATCAGTTCAGACACGCGATGCCGGTCAGAATGAAATCTTCCTGCATGATTCACCCCTCGAAGCTTCGTATTAAACTCCCTTCTTTTTTTCATAACATTTGACCGTCCTTCTCTCACCCAGCCAATCCATGCGTTCGTTATATTTTGGTGTAGCTGACCTTTCGATCGTCTAAACTTCTTAATGCATATTCCACCATATAGTCTTCAAATAAATGTTAGTTTATTTTCATGTGACATATCGGTATGTCACAATATATATATAACTTTTATTTGTATAAATATAAGTTATATATTTATATCCTCTTATTGACTGTATATATATATATATATATATATATATATATATATATATATATATATATAATCTTTTGAACAAGAAAAATATCAGGCATTTATGAATAAGTGTAATATACTTGAAAATGATATTATAACATTTATAAGTCATCAAGATGAGATCATACCTCTTGATGATTGTGAAGAACATTCATTAGTATTACTCGATGACTATATATTAGAGAAACAAGATATAGTAAGAGAATATTTTACACGTGGTAGACATAAAAGTACTGATTGTGGGTATTTAGCCCAAACATATTCAAAAATTCCTAAGCAATTGATTAGAGAAAATTTAATTTTTTTAAATATATTTAGACAAGATCTCAATCATATTTATCATGAATTTGTAGGAGGTGATATGAAATTAGATGAATTTAAAAATTAGCCAATTATGTTGGAATGAACCATTTGGTTTTATAACAATTGATAAAACACGAAAATTAAATGATGGTAAATATAGGAATAAAATACAATCGATTTTTTAAAAAAAAACAGACGCAATATAAAATCCTGCATGTCTGTTTATTTATATTTAAAAAACAGACGCAATATAAAGTCCTGTGTGTTTATTTATATTTAAAATACAGACGCAATATAAAATCCCGTCTATTTATATTTAAAAAACAGACGCAATATAAAATCCTATCTTTTATGTATTAATATTTTGATATTTATGTATATTACTATTTAGATATTTAAAAAGAATAACAGACACAATATACAATCCTGTGTGTTAAAAAATCATAACATTTTTGCTTTACGGAATATGAACCAAAACAAATAAGGGAACAGAAGGCAAAAATAAAAGATACATTGCGACAATGGAAACGTGATCGTAATCAATATGAAAAAGATTTGATCAACCTGTTATAGATAAATTAGATGATTTAGTTAGTAAAGTAGAACATGTTGGTAAAGAAGTTATTCAATCTATTGAACGTGAACATGATAAACGAATAGTACCTACAAAGCATGATTTTGGTTATGATAAGTTATTTCCAATACCATCAACACCATCAGAATCATCATTTGAAAAAACATTATAGGAATCACCAGATACTCCAAAAATATTAGAAAAACAATTGAAAGCAATAGAAGCTGAAGAAAAGAAAAGAGCAGAAAAAATTACACATTTAGGACCTAAATTATCTGAATATCTTAATAATGCAGCATTTGGTTTAAGACCTAATGGTAAATATTGGTAATACGAAAGTGGAATTTGATAACGATAATATTATTGTACAAGGGAAAAAATATGAAGGTACTGATGGATTATTAGGCCTATTAACAAATAAATCATTATCAGATATTGAATACACATCTGAAGATTTAGAAAATTATAAAGAAATTGCAATTAAAACAATACCATATTTAAAGATTATGATCCAAATTCTAATCAAGTTCGATCAAATAACGGAGAAAAATGGAATAAAATATATAAAGGACTATAGGCCAAGCAAAAAACCCTAGAACGAAATCAGTTACATCACCAAAAACTGGAATGGGTATAATTAAAAAAATTAATGAAAAGCCAGTTGAATATGTTTGGATGAATGATGTTCAAGATAGATTATTAGTGATACATATTGGAGGAAAAGCTGCTAATGATAATTTTTATAACGAAAAAGTAAGTATCATAAAAATGCTTACAGGAAAATTTCAAGACTTTATTACTCATAACCCAAAAGGATCACATTCGATTTTTACATAGTATACCTCATTCGTTTTGGAAGTCTGAAAAAACATGGGGCTGGAATTATAAATTGGGCTATTAATAATTTACCATTTGAATTACATCTTCGAGGATAGAATTATTGTGGACAGATTTTAAAAATAGATTAGAATGCGGTGATAAATAAATCCTCTTGATTAAACTTGTAAATATCACGATATTGCATATAAAGATAATAAAGATTTAGAATCTAGACATGAAGCTGATAAAATATTACAAAAAGAATCTAAAAAACGAATATTTAGTAAAGATGCTGATTTAAAAGAACGAATGTATGCTACTGCAGTAACTGAAACTGTTTGCTAAAAGAAAATTAGGTATGGGAATAGAACCTGATTGGGGAATATAATGAAAATAATAACCTTTTTTAAATACTAATAAATGCCGGGAGTAAAATCTATAACATTTACGTTATCACCATCTGATGTTAAAAATATTAATTTTCATGATATTTTATCATCTAAACAAATAGATAAAAATGATAGTATAAAGAAAGGATCTGGCATATCATTAAATTTATCCATTCCATTTACAAAAAGGTACAATCTAGAAAATATGGTGGATTTATTGGAGCACTATTAGGACTCAATGTAAAGCAGCATTAGGACTCAATGTAAGTACAGCTATGAATAATATATTAAAAAATAAAAGAATATCTACATATTTACAAACAGATCGTGGCAAAGAATTTTATAGTCAAGATTTTCAACATCTTATGAAACAATCTAATATTCACCATTATTCTAGTTTTTCTGAACTTAAAGCATCTGTAGATGAATGATTAAATCGTACATTAAAAAATTAAGAAGCAATTTGATATACAAGGCAATTATAAATGGATATGTATACTTCCAAAAATAGTGTACGAGTATAATCATACGATACATACTTCTCAAATGAAGCTTATTGATGTGAATACATACAGTGAGAAAATATTATTAAAAACTTTATAAAAGAGACAAGACATTTCATTTACCTAAATTTAAAATTGGTGATAAAGTAAGAGTAAGTAAACTGAAATCTGTATTTGATAAATCGTATACTGGTAATTGGACTACAGAACAATTTGAAATTGTTAAAATTATTCATTCCAATCCTATTGTTTATCATTAAGATATTCAAGGTTCATTTTATGAATATGAATTACAAAAACCAAATATCCTGATATATATTTAATTGAAAAAGTATTAAAAACAAAAGGAAATAAAGTATATGTAAAATGGTTAAGATTTGAACAATCTCATAATTCTTGGATTGAAAAAGTAAAATATTGTACAATTTTATGATAGTAATATAGAAGATTATTTTTATTTATCCCATAGAGCCGAAGCCCATATCTGGTCCTCGGCTTTTATTACAAACGATGCTTACTTCCTCATTTTAAACACATTATAGATAAAATAGTGGATATTTTAATGCTACTAAATTATGTAAATATGGTGGGAAAAGATTAGGAAAATGGTTAAAATTAGAGAGAACTAGAGAATTAAGTCATTATAATAAAAAATTTGATAGCTCATATGTGGACCACGAAAATATTCCATACACTATTGATTCAAAAGGTAGAGATAAACGAAAATTATTGGGACCTATGTAAATAAGGAATTATTAGAACGACCGCCTCTCAGATACGAGAGTCGGTGGAATATATGTAAGAGCTTATTATAATAAGCTCTTACTACTTTTAATATACTATATTACGACCGCCGCTCGAAATGGGCGTTGGTGTAATGAGAAGTGATGTAATGAGATAGTGTTATATAAAAGAGAAATTAATTCTTCAATTTGGGGGTGCGAATACACACCACCGTTATATTGTCGCATTTAATTTAATTTACAGAGTTTATTAGCTTTTTACGAAAATAAATTTTGCAGCCCTAATTCAGGCGCCAAAAAAATAATATATGAAGTGTGATGAGGTAACAATTATTATACTCTAAAATTTGGCCATCCATATGTGGATGGCAAAATAATTCATGAATCAGAAGCAAATGAAAAAAATTTAATAGCTTATTATGCAGTGCGATGAGGTAATAGTATTATATTAAAAAAATTTAGACGTATGTATTCGCGCGTATAAATTATTTATGAAGTACAAAGAAGTATTTGAAGATTTAAATTATGTATACAATTTTATTTTAATGCAATTGATGATAAAAGATTTAGAAATTGGAAAAAACTAGAATGAATTAAGTTCTATTTCATCCGCTCCTATACGCGCTGATGAAAACAATAAAAATGATAATATATAAGAAATTAATTCAATATTATAATAATAATTTAGTCGGCCCACATATGAGTCCACTAAATCTTTTGTATACAATTAATCCAAAAGGTATAAATTCTCAAGAATTATTCTTCAGAGGCGTTTATATTTATAAAAAAGAGATATTATACATCATCGATATCAATTCCTTCATCAATATTTTTTGCTATTTTAATATTTTCATCTTTATTTTCACTCATTTCAATATTTTCATCAATATTTTCTTCCACTTTAATATTTTCATCTTTATTTTTACTCAATTCAATATTTTCATCAATAGTTTCATCTAATTTAATATTTTCATCTCATTTTCACTCATTTTAATATTTTCATCTCATTTTCACTCATTTTAATATTTTCATCAATATTTTCATCTATTTTGATATTAGCACATCGATTGTAATACAAATTCATATAATCATTTAAGCAAATGGCTTGACGGAACTCAAAATTTGGTGAATTTTAAAACACTCAAATCCTGATTCACTTCATTTTTTATCATCTCAATTTATGTAGCAAACAATGATATTATTTTTTCACTATAAAAACTATATTTTAACATTCGAATTTGATTGATAAAAAAAGTATCTACTAAATTTATTTTCTAATAAATGGAGACTACACGTAAGGAACTGTATGAATATTGTAAAGGACATAATATTATGGGATGTTTAAGAAAGAATAAGGTAGCATTTTATGAAATTGTACAGGAGTATAGAAAGAATAGGAATGTAAAAAAAATTATTCGCAACATTTAATTTCCATAATGAAATGTTTTCATCTGATAAAGGACATTCTGATGCTAAAATAAACATTTTTAAAGTAAAAGGTTCTTGGGGAAATAAAATTATAGATTGGAGATTTAGTTTAAACAATTATTTAGAAAATTATTTAAAAGAATTAACGTCACAAGTGGAATTAAAAATTATAGATGGATTTAATAAACATGTGTATATTCATACTCGTGTTGCATTAGTAGCTTTATACAATATGTAGAATTAGAACTGGAGAGATAAAATAATATTTTAAACATCATTTCCAATCTCACGAACATACAATAGATGATAAACATTCGGTACATGAAATTATTACAACTATAAATCAAGAAATTATATCTAAATTTGATAATTATAATGCAAAACATACTAAATATAGATTTGATAAAATATCTTATATTGATTTACAGTCTGATAAATATGATCCATTGAAAGTAGGTAGCTACATTCCATTACCAGATTCAATAAAACTTAAAAGATGTATAAATGTAAAAAATATAAAAACAAATAAGTACAGATGTGAAAACAAAGATTTTAGATGTTTTGAATATGCTATTGAAAGTATATTTCTCCACCATCTCATCATACTGATAGAGCTAATCTATATATTACGAAATATGAACCTTTAAATATGCAATATCCTGAAGACATTACATCGAATATTAAAATATATGAAGAATTTTTACAAGTATGGATTAATGTTTATAAAATTAAAAACTCTTTTGTTGAATTAAATCATTATAGTAAAAATTAAAAAAATTAGACAATCATGTCAATATATTAATGTTTGAAGACCATTGTGTAAGTATAAAAAATATAAGTGTATTAATAAAAGGTCAAGTTCATCATAAAGAAAGTAAAAAAGCATTATTGCTTAAAATGTAATAACAATTATAATAATGATGAGGAATCAAATAAACATATCGAGCAATATGTTCATAAAAAATAAGTATTGAAATGCCTAAATATGTTATAAGAGAGTATAAATCTTTTGGAGCTGAACAATTTCATCTTTATGTAGTATCATGTGATTTTGAAAGTACATTAACAAAGATAAGGAAAAAAATTGAAGTATCTGAATATATTCATAAACATGAGCCTAGTAGTTTGTTTTGTATCAAATGATAGAACATATTTAGAACGAAATGAAAATATTGAAGAATTAATGGATCAATTTAATGAAGAATTTGTGAGATGTGGAAAATATATTCAAGAATATTTAAAACAAAATATTATTTTAGAATTGAGTACTGAAATGACTAAAGCAATGTACGAAAATGCCAATGTATGTCATAAATGTAATAGAAATTTTAATGAGTATGAGTTAAAAAGTAGTAGATCATGATCACATTACTGGTAAAGTAAGAGGTACAGCATGTAATGTAATTTACATTTACGTCTTCCATTATTTATTTCAATTGTACTTCATAATTGGAAATGATTCTATATTATTTTTAAGAACGTTATTAAAACTTAGTGAATATTATTCAGGCATAAATATTATACAAAATACATCAGAAAAAATTTTTAACATTCTCTACAAAAGTAATTGTAGATCAATCACCTGTTCCATGTGACGTATCTATATGTACAAATAATAAATGTAAACAACGATATTATAATAAAATCATTGATAATTGTTGTAATCGAAGTACAAAAATAATGCGAAAAGGAGATCTTCAAGATGATATAGAATTTAGATTTATGGATACATTTCGATTTTTAAGTACTAGTGTAGATCAAGGTATTAAAAATGTAGCTGAGGTGAATAATGCATATTGTGCTCATTGCAAATCTAAACAAGCTATAGAAAATGTAAAATTACAACCTATGAATGAAAATGATATATTAAAAGCTTATGTTATATGTAAAATATGTAATCAAATATCTAAACCAATTGACTATTCAAAATTTCCAAATACTTGTAAAAATTTTGATAAAAAGGGTTTTCATTTAGTATTACAAAAAGGTTATTATCCATATGAAAAGGTTGATAATTACGATAAATTTCAACAAAATTTAACATTCGCAGAGGTAAATTGGTCTTCAGAGCTAAGTAATAATAAGCAAACAGATTTTAAAATTGTAAAGCAAGTATATGAATATTTTAAATGTAAAAATTTTGGAGATTATCACGAATTTTATCTCAAATTAGATTCTCTCTTATTAAGCGATGTATTTAATAATTTTAGAGGCACATGTTATAAAAATTATGGATTAGATCCAGTACATTATATATCAGCAGCACAATTAGCAGATCACGCCTCTTTAAAACTTACAGGTCAAAAATTAGATCTTATTAATGATCACGATTTATATGAACCATATGAGAAAGGTATACGTGGTGGTATATCTATAGTACAGCACAGATATGCTTTAGCTAATAATTGTTATTTTTATGATCAAGAAGTACAAAAAACTATAGAATTACCAAAAGAAAAAGCTGAAAAGTTAGGTATTTATAATAGTAAGAAACATTTTAGCTATATTATGTATTTAGATGCAAATAATTTGTATGGCCATGCTTAAGTCAATCTTTACCTATAGGAAATTTGAAAAAAAATATATATACAATTGATGAGATTTTAAATTTATCTCATGATGGAGATAAAGGCTATACATTTGAAGTAGATATAATCATTCCAGATCATTTACATGATAAATTTAAAGATTTTCTATGGGCAGAACATTGTACTCCAAATATGTATGAATAATCAAACTATCAGAAAGATCTAACAGATAAAGATCTAGGAAATAAACCAAAAGCTATAAAACTTGTAAATACATTAAAAGAAAATAAATTGTTATTGTTTATAGAATGTTAAAATATGCTATAAAACAAGGTATTATTGTAAATAAAATTCATCAAGTTATATCCTATGATCAAAAGGCATGGTATATATTGGCCATATATTGATACATGGCCATATATTGATAAAGATACAGCTCTAAGACAATCTAAGAATGATTTTGAAAAAAGATTTCTTTAAACTTATGAATAATTCTGTATATGGTAAGCAAATGGAGAATGTGAGACATAGATATGATGTAAAACTTTTATCTAGTTATAAACAATTTCAAAAGCATCAAGAATATGATACGAGAACAATTATTGTTGAAGATGATTTATTATATCGAAAAGAGAAAAATGTGATATTAAATAAGCCTATTTATGGAGGATTTGTTGTACTTGAATTATCTAAATTATTAATGTATAAACTTTATTATAATGTACTAAAACCAAAATATGGAGATCATATGAGAAAGGTATAGGAAGATTACGTATTAGTAACTGATACTGATTCTTTTATCATTTATGTTGAGACAAACGATATTTATGATATAAAAAATATTGAGCATTTTGATACTTTTGGATATCTTTTGGAGACTATGCCACAAAAATAAAATACCAGGTAGATTTAAAGATGAATATTTAGGTATACCAATTCGAGAATTAGTAGGATTAAGATCAAAAATGTATGCTTTTAAAACAGATAAAAACATAAAAAAGGTATATCAAGTTATAAGAAACGAAATATAGAGAAAATGAAGTTTGATATGTACAAAAATTGCTTATTCAATGCTGTAGAGGCGTATGAAGATGTGTATAATATTTTATCAAAAGAATATACATTATATACAATAAAAACTAGAAAAATTGCTTTCTCACCATCTGATAAGATCATATAAATAATTTACCCTATGATATATAGCCAAAATGTTAGTATATAATATAAATACAGAATGTATAGCTAAACTATCTAATCAATATGTATCAAAGACTTCTTTCTTACCATATCAATGCGGATATTATCAATATTTTATGAAAAATGTAATAAATTTGTTAAAGTTGTGATTTTAACAAATTGTAACTTTAACAAATTGTAACAAGTTGTGACTTAAACAAAATTGTAAAAACTATTGAATTGATTGACGTGATTTATGTATATCTTTTTTATATGTTTTGATAAATAACCTCTACTGATTTCACATCCACGTGTGCATTTAACTTTAATCATTAAAGATGATTTTATACACACTTCACAAATGAAAGTATAACTATCAGTAATTTTTTTGTTATAAAATGCATCTAAATCATTTTCAATATGACATACAGTACATTTTATAAATTTATTTAATCTCTTTCGATGCATATCTGTTTTTAAATGTCGTGGCAAATGTTTAGCCACCATATCTCCACATTCACATACTGTTTTTTCTACTATTCTGTCTTTATTTTTTATATAGGCAATTATATTTGATTCCATTATTTATACATGAAAAAATATTGAATTTGTTTTTTAATATTATTTTATACGTTCTAATATTTTCAAAACATCTCTTAATTTTTTAGTGACTCGTGATAATGTAGAATTGTTTTTACTACAATCAATATTCAAAAGAGATACATTAAATGTTTCTGCTTTAACTAAAGTATTTAAAAATTCATTATATTCATAATATATATTATCTTTAAAGAAATAAATTCTACCATTTATATATCTAAATGCTGTATCCATTGGTGGTGGAAAACTTGAAAAATATTTTGACATATCACAATTCTTCTTTTTAAGAGTACATTAATCTATTTCGTCATAATAAATATCATTATAAAACAAATGTTTTGCCTGAATTAAAATTTAATATTGTATGTATTTTCGAATGATGTGGTAGGTAAATATTTGTTTTAATATTTGTCTAGTAAATATTTTGGGTATCCTTTTACTAAATTAAGACTAGGATAATCGATCATATAATACATATTGTCAATAAAAAATAAAATTTCTCCAGATGGTCTTTGATAAATAGTTGTAATTTCTTTAAAATCTTGTGGTAAAAACGTTAACCAATCTCGAATACGTTCGGGATGATTAGTTTGATTCGTTTTTAAATTTATCATCCAAATCCATTCTTCATATATTACATACAATATATGTATAATCAAGAAATGTTGAATATGTGTAGTATCACATGAAGATGGAATATTTTTCGGTGATTGGGGTGATAATATAGGAGATGTATGACCATATAAACTTTGAATCACTAAAATATCATTTGTATGTAAATCTAATAATCCATTATAATAAGCATGCATTTTTATTATTTTTATGTTCTATACCTAATGCATGTCCAATTTTGTGAAGCAGAACCGAAAATAAATTCTTTTGATCTTGTGGTGTATATATATCTCTATTATAATACCAATCTTCATCTAAATCGATATGAATTTCTATTGGAGAATTATTTGCATTAGGAAATTTTGCATGTGCTATTACACCACCTTTTCCACCAAATTTATTAGAACACATATATTGATCTCGTTGACATTGATGCTCTTCACGTTTATTTGATATAATTATATCAAGATGTAAAAAAACTCTCTCTCAAAATTTAAATTTGTATGCAATGACCATGTATTAAATGCTAATTCTGTTAAATCTAATGTGGCTTGATTTACATTACTATAATACCATTTTATTGAATTTTTATTCCATTCTTGTGAAAATGTCCTAAAATGAGTATCATGTACACCACATCGCGGTTGATTTAATAATTCTAACGTTTCACTATTTAATGTTCCATATAAAGGTAACTGATAATATTCTTGAAATTTTGCAATAGCCTTGCTATTATCATTTTCAGAATTATATCCATAATTTGTTAGTTTTTATAGCGCTAAATTATTAGCAATCTACTACCATAATAAATATTGTTAACAATACATGTTGTGAATGATAATAATTTAAACCACATTTATTATGCTAAAGTTTATAGACAATATAATTAATCTCTACCAGATTTATTATATAGTCTATAAACATAAATAAAAAAATCTCATAATTTTCTCAATCTCATAGATCTTTTTCTTTATTTTATTTTTTGTAGTCGAATTGATATATTTAATCATGTAAAAAATTTAATTCAACAATCTTTTCTTCATATATACTTTATACACTAATCTTAAATTCTTAAATTTTTGAAGATCTTTAATTTTTTTCTTTTAAGCATTTAGCATCTCGAGGTGGTAAAAATATACTAACAATTTGGCCTTCCTTATCAGATTTAAGACATATAGTAACTCTATCTCCATATTTTGTATGTACTTGTCTAAAATCAACAATAGGATATTCATAATCTTTATTTAATTCAGATATTTTTTGTTATTCTCACATGATGTAAAGCTTGATTCAGTTTCGTTATAGTATCCATTTATAAGGTAATTATTTTTAGAACATAAATTGTTTACTTCATTAGTCATATACATCTCTATACCTTACGCGTGGAAAAATTAATTTTTTGTTATAAAATTGCTATACATTCATCTCAATATTGCATATATTCTTCGATTATGGCGTTGAAATAAATATGGTCTAAGCCTCTCCAGCCATTTCAATACTAGGTCGACGATATTTTCGTTTGTAAAAATTGATAAAAAAATGAAGTTTATTGGAATAAAGATGGATAGTATATGGCGAAATATAAGCATTTTAATACGAATTTGATGAAAAGAGGAAGAAATGAAGGAGTTATGACGTTGAAATAATCTGGTTCGAAAGCCCTGTATATGTACTACTGATGAATAAACAGGTGTAAATTAGTATTTACTGAAATGCATATCATTATTTTTTATCTTTATTTTATTTTATTTTATTTTATTTTATGTCGCATCAACTACAAAAGGTTATTAGCGACAACTATACAATGACATTAATATTTTTGTACATGGAAAGTTATGACATTTATGGGAACATTCACATCACATTATTAAAGTTTATACACATGTCATATATCCCCGTACAATTTTATGCTCTTCAAAAAATTGAGAAACCGATTGCATTGTTCTCTGTCCTTTAGTACACTTGACATGTCGTTCTTAACACCATGTCTCGTCCGGTCAGACTCAAACCTGGGACACACAAACAGATGATTAACATGCATAGAAACATTACACATATTACACATAACATCTGTTTTTCCTGTGATCAGACGGGCATGTGTGAGCTTAGTGTGACCTATTCTGCATCTAGTTAACACAACCTGCTCAGTCTGCAAAAGAATGTGTCTGGATTATAATCATCGTATTCATATATACTTCTTAATTTACATCGGGCGTTGTTATTCCATTCCTGTCTGTCCAATTCTTGTAATTTTCTCTTGATGTTGGGGTGATAGTCCTGTGGTATTATGGAAAGGTTACTTCTTTCATCAAATTGTGACGCCTCTTTTGCAGATCTGTCTGCCAGCTCATTCTCCGTGATACCCACATGAGCCGGGATCCATCCAAAAACTATATCTTTACCTTTAAGGTTCAAGTTTCTTATCATACTAACAATGTCTAAAGCTAGTGGGTTTCCTGAATAAAAGACATTTCCAATAGTCGACAGAGCCAATTTGGAGCCTGTTACTATCAGAAATTTACGTTCACTGTCTTCGAGAATGTAGTCTAGTGCTGTGATGATGGCATATAATTCGCTGGACAGGACTGAGTACTTGTCGGGCAGTTTGGTCGATATTACTCTTGTTAACGTTACAGCGGCACATCCCACCAAGTTGCTACTTTTCGAGCCATCTGTGTATATTTTGTTGTAGTTCTCATATTTGGCAATTTCTTCTCCTATTCTAGCTCTTATCTCTTGGTGGTGAATTTTTCACTTCTTAGGATTGTTTGTCAGCTTTAATGTCCTGCATGGTCCATGGTGCATAGTCAGTGATACTGATAGGTTTAAGAGGGGAAATTTTTTCTGATATTGTGCTTAGTATTTGTATAGCCCGTACAGTGACTGGTTTTGGTAGTTTCTTTTTGAAACATAATTTCTTCCTATGTCTGTATGTAAGCTGGTAAATTTGGTTCACAGGGTTGCCGCAGTTAGATGTAACTTTGATTATATATCCTACAATTAGATTTCTTCTTCTTTTATCCAGGGGTGGTAAATTAGCTTCCTGTAACATGCTTATCACCGGACTTGTTCTATGTATATGCTCCGCATATAAGCCTGGCAGCAGTGTTATTGATAGGGTCAAGTATTCTTTTAATATTCGTATTTGCAGCATCGTAGAATATGCTGTCATAATCCATTTTAGCACTGATCAACGCCTGATATGTTCTTCTAAGCACTGTATAATCGGCCCCCACGCCGAATGGCTTATGATTTTCATCAAGTTTAGCCTTTTCGTGCATTCCACTTTCAGGCTTTTAATATGAGGTATCCACGATAATCTTTCGTTAAGCGTCAGGCCTAAGACTTTTAAGGTTTTACATTGTTTTATCTTGTGTTCACCAATATTCAGGGATAGAGTCTTCTCAGTAGATCGTTTCCTGGAGAAAATTATGAATGTGGATTTCGTCTTGGAGAATTTTAGACCAACTTCAGTCGCGAATTTGAGGATGGTGTCTAAGATGTTTTGCGCTATAACTGCTATGCAGGACAGATGTTTACCAGTGATGCATATATTAGTCATCCGCATACATGAAGTGACTGAAGTGACTGACATCACTGAAGTGACTTAGCAAAATCGCCAAAACTGGCATTTGACTTAGGTCCGTCGCGTACCTACATCACTAACTCACCCTTAGCAGTAAAACGCAAACGCGTGTGCACTGTAAAACCCGATACACATGTATCGAAGCCAAAACACTGACCTTCGGCTACGCCGAAAAAAAAAAAATCCGCATACATGGTTAGTAGCGCGGGAGGTTTGATTTTGGTCTGCAGTTCATTTATTATCAACAAAAACAAGGCCACACTAAGCACAGAGCCCTGCGGTACTCCATTTGTTAGCATATATCTCTCTGATAAGGCTCCTCTTACTCTGACATTAATGTATCGTTCTTTAATGAAGTTATGCACGAACTTAGCTATGTTGCCTTTAATTCCATGTTTCGTTATGTCCATGATACGCCGTCGCCAAACCATCTCATATGCCTTTTCGATGTCGAGACTTAGTACCACTGTGAACATGTTATTGGCGAATCCATTGTAGATGCTGTTCTCAATTATTGCAATGCTGTCTAAGGCAGATCGGTTCTTGCGAAAATCACTTTGATGAGGCGACATTAGCTGATGTTTTTCTAGGTACCATTTAAGTCTGTGGTTCACTACCTTCTCAAGTAATTTACACAGACAACACGTTAGGGCAATAGGCCTGTAGCTGTCTATTAAAAATTGGTCCTTACCAGGCTTGTGAATTGGAACAATAACCGCTTCTGACCATTTTTGTGGGAAGACATTGTTTAAATATAGATAATTGTAAATGTCTAAAAGAACATTGATAGCTTCTTCAGGGAGCATCCGGATAAATATGTTAGGTATTCCGTCGGGACCGGCGCTTGTGTCTTTTAGTTGACGTATATTGACCTTAAGTTCTCGGAGCGTAATGGGTGCATTCAGTTGTATGGAATCATCCATTTCATCTTCTTCTACTTCCAGATTTAGGGGAGATCTCTCAGTTTCTTCTTTATGTTTCGTGAAGCTATCCGCGAGGTTTGCATCACTAGAATTGGAGGCGAAAAACTTTCCAAAGCTATTTGCAATATCGCACGGGTCCTGAATGAATTGTCCGTCTGGCGTGTACATAGACTTCGGGTAATTTGTTCTGAATTTTCCTTCGATAGCGTTTATTTTCTTCCAAGCCTCCGTGTAGCTCAGTTTACTGTTTAAGGATGAAATGTATTCCTTCCAGCAGCTCCTCTTAGATTGTTTTATGATTCTTCTTGCCCTGGCTCGTGCTGATTTAAACTTGAATTAATTTTCATTTGTGTTATGTTTCTTAAATACATTAAACCAGTGCTTGTAATTCTTAACCGCTTCTTCACATTCCTTTGTCCACCAAGGTAGTTTCTTCTTACCTTTAGAATTTTTTGTTTTGGGTATAGTCACATTCGCTGTAGACAGTATAAGTTCTGTAAAGTTGCTCACAATATCGTTTATTTGCACTTCCAGTTGGCCTTTTTAAATATCCATCTGGGCATATAGATGTCCTCAGGAATAATCGAATTATCATATGACAATGCTATAGGATAATGATCACACACATATCATAAAGGTCTTCCATCACGTTCCATTTTAGATATCTGGCCAAAGTTGGAGTGCAGATGCTTAGGTCGATGCAAGATGAGTTGCTGCTACCCGCATTCAAGTATGTAGATTTTCTGCAATCGTTCAAGACCATAAGATCTTCATTATTCGCAAATTCACCAACCATTTTCCCCTCTACGATCTGTTCTGCATGATCCCCAAATCAAGTTGTGACTATTAAAGTCGCCGACTATCACTACCGGACCAGATATTTGCGAGTATAAATTGTCTATGTGGCGAGATTCTAGCTGAAACGCATTAGGAATGTATACGTTACACAGATGAAAACTACTACCGCCAATATGCAGCCGTATCACACATACTTCTAGGTCACTTGTAATAGCGCATTCACTAAACTTGATCGACGTATGAACATATATCGCAACACCGCCACTGGCATTTCCACATATAACTCTGTTTTTATAAAAACATTGATAACCTTTTATATTAAAATGATACTTATTTTTGAAATTGGTTTCTTGGATGCACAGTATATCATAGTTTTCGTCTTTCAGAATCTTCTGAAGAAATTCATATCTAGTGAGAAAACCGTTCACATTCCATTGTAAAATTCTTATCTTCATATTTGAAGATCTTCGCTTGTCGCTTCGCGTCGTTGTCAGACGATTCTTTTGAAGAATCTGAGAGGACTGGGTCCTTAAGTTTCTTCATAATTCTCGTAAATCTTGATTTTATTCCTCTGTCAGACAGTAATGGATATATTTTTTGAGCATTTCAATAGCCTGCCTGTCTCTTTGGTGTAACTGAGAGATATTTGAAGAGGGTTACTTAAGCCATAAGTATTTTCCAGAAAGTCTTTTAGTTGCTCGTACGTTAGTACATTGTTGGATCCTTCTATTCTTTCTTTCGCTGGGGCTAGTTGCTCCACTATGCTTTTCTTGTGTTAGACACTACTAACGGTGTTCTCCCTGGATACCTACCTTTTCTTTTTCTTAGTTTGTTTTGCCGCACCGTTAATTTTTCCATGGGGACGGTTGAATTGTTCTTCCTGAAGTTCACTTGAATTGTTGCTGGGAATACTTGTGACCTGTGATAAGGCTCTCTTAACAGGCTTGCCTTGGTCAAGTGGGGGAAATTCACGGTAACTAGGAACCTTATCTCTTTGTTCATTGTCAACGGCTACATTGTTATCAATTATGTCTTCCAATTGGTTGAGGTTAATGTCTCCTACATTTTTCAGTTTTTGGCAATATGACCTTCCTTGCAGTGAAAGCACTTAATGATACCGCTTGACATGTAAATCCAGTTTCTTTCTCCTTTGTATGTGATCAGTATGGCTTCAGGTATCAAACTTAATGAGTCTTCCGGAACGAACACCTGTCTACGGAAACTTAAGATATGCGTGAACTGTTCTTTACCAAAACCAGCTCTGAGAAACGACACTTGAGAACTGCGTATCACTGTTAATTTATCTAGTTCATCTTCAATTACTGAATTAGGGATCATAGGATAAACATTTGAAATTACGATACGTTTCTGTCTACTCACAAGAGACCGAATATTTTGGGAGGAGCCCTCAATATTAATGGTCTTGTGCTTCTCTGTTAATTCATCCACTAACTGCTCACTGCTAAAAAATTCTCACACCCTCTTATTTGAAATTTTTGAAGCATACGTGATGTGACTAGGCGGAACAATCGATGCTAAAGCTTCTACGTACCTTTCGAGGGGTGTGCTGTGGTCTTTGCCATCAATTATAATACCTTGTTCCTTCTCCGGGTACATGGCATTGAGAACGACTCTGTTGTAACTTGGACGGCCGTTGTGGTTTCCTTCAACGGGCTGGCTCCTGTAGTCAGAGGCCTGCCCTCGGGTAGCGGCTTCGGTATCCGCCATTATTTTCTGTTCCCCATTCACAATGAGAAACACAGGTCGATCGTAATCAGAACAGTTATATGCACTGAAGTAGACTGCTCACTTTACTCTGACACTTAAACTACTTGAGTTCGATGAAAACACGTAAACGAGTCACACGATGTTGCCTCGACCACTGTTGCCGAGCGAATGCATACCATTATTGTTTGGTATATAAATGTTTACCGAAGCTAGCGTAAATGAAGCACTATTTCAGAAGATATACAAATGGAGTTTTTTCAAGACTTCTACAAACTGGAAACGGGTAGCTTTATTCTAATGAAAAAAATGTTTTATACTAAAATTCTAGAACTTTCCTGTGAGTGACCACAAGTTTCTACCCTGCGATAAAGATTTGCTTGACATGTATAAACGTATCCTTCTAGAACATCCAGACATTTATGAAAATATTATTATTAGGGCTGTGATTTATATGCAATAAAAACAGCGAAATATGCATATATATATATATATATATATATATATATATATATATATATATATATATATATATATATAATTGGTAATATATGCAATTAAAAAAGGAAAATATGCGAAAAAGTGTGATGTAGTGTCAGTGTAAAAATAAATAAAAAGTGTAATCGGGAAAATATGTTTACAGCAAAGAAAGATACAGAAATCATATAAACTGTTACAAGCGACAAATATTCAATCAAGGGCTTAATTTTGAAGAACACTCATTTCTTAGGAAAATAATGGGAGATGCAGTTAATGTACATTACACAAAATAAAAAAAATTTAGGAATTGCAACAAAAATATGTCTTCCTCATATTAAAATCAAGTGACCACATAGCACGTGGTGAGAAAACTGTCAGAACCGCTTACACGCAGACGGGCTTCTTTTCGCAGATGAGGGGTGAATATGCAACAATAATATGCAAAGATGACCCAAATATGCAAACATATGCAATTATGATGACATGCAAAAATATGCGAAATAAAAAATAGCTTAAATTGATTCTAAATGCTTCAAAACATATACAATTTGTTGAAACGGGTTGTTATAGTTAAGAGAAAAAATATGAAAATGCATATAAATCACAGCTCTAATCATTATATTTTTAATGGTCTTCGGCCATGCTCTGCTAAATGTGTTATATTCTATTGCATTTTTGTTGTGTTCATTCTGTAAGTTGAATGTTAATATGAAAAGGATTCAGTGTTTGTTTGATCACTATTCTTTTTTGTAATTAGATTTGTTTTCCATACATCTATGAATATTTTCGTTTAAAAAATTGAAATACAATAAACATCACCTAAAATCTAACATTATATATTTTTTAGAGTAGACTCCCATATGTGAACAATTTTTTGCAGCTAGTTTTTAGTTTATTTTACAGAAAACCTTTTTCGCTCTTCTGAAAAAAAAGGGTTTTGCTGGTTAGATCCCTCTTGAGGGAAACTACTCAATTACGTTTAAAGAGTGATTTTTTCAATGTTTCTATAAAGCTTTTTTCGTGTTCACCGTTTATTGTCCCCCCGCTGCATAGAATAGTTATAATTTATCACAAAAAACAATCTGAAATAGATTTAATAAGTTAGATGAATACACACATAAAACAAGTGATAATCTTAAAGTACTTTAGTGTGCGACAAGCAATGTTTTCCACACTAGAAGTCGCACCGAAAACGACTAGAAATGACGCAACGGCCATCTCTTCGGTAAGTCGCAGTCATGCGGCTGTCGGTTTGAATTTCCCGCCGGGAAGTAAGAAACTCAATTTTCTGGAAGGCTTGCTGCTTCTTTTTTTCCTTTTTTCCCTTCCTCCTCGAAAAACGATCTGTCATTCTTCTTGAAAATCAACTGTTTTTGTTTTATTTTTAGTTATTTATTTTTTGTAACGGGAGTTTCCGACTATTATACTCTTCACAACAAATAAATGTAACGAATAAGATATACGAATTCGGCAAAGAAGTAATTAGTACTATATTGCTTTGGAAAATCCCATGAACCAGCCGCTTCTATTACGTTAATTGGGCATAACGGATACTTCCATGTCGGATACTTCCACTGACCTGATTCAGATGTCCCCGCGGCGGAGCCGCTCGTCGTAGCGCGGCTCAAGGCCGCATCCATTTGCACGATGAGCTTCCGACTCCTTGCTACGCCGAGCTCCTCCGCTGCAACGGATAACGTATCTTAGCTACACAGTCCACCACCGCTTTATTCACACAATCTCATTATATTACAACTGAAATAGATTTCCTATGGATGAAATAATCCTCCAAGAGGTGGCAGATGTTTTCAATAACATTATTGCAACTTAATTTTTATTCGATAATTTCATTGAAAAGGCTTACTTTTCAATGTATATTGAAAATAGTCACAAGAGTTCGTGTTGTTTCTTAATTGGTCTGAGTAAATAAATATTAATTTTTAGGGTGACTTTTAGCATCAGACCTTGATAAGATGGGAACCTTCAGGGGTGTGGCGTCCATATATAGTAATACCATTTTAGTTGTACAAGCGAGATGACCTAATAACATAAAAACTAGAGAATTTATTAGAAATATTTTTTCTTTTCTATAGAATTTTAGACATTACAGGATCAAAATACAAAAAGCAATCATACGTTAAGTGTATGGAACAGAAAAGCCACAGCAACTAAACAAACAAGGAGAAAAATAGAATGTCATTCCTATTCGTACACTTTGTTTCTAATATTTCGTGGGGTATCCTCAAAGTTGGACAAAATACTTTAAATTTAGCATTTAAATACTTCTCCAAAATACTTCGTAAATACGTATTTAAATAATACTCGAAATACATTAGGTTTTGAATAGCAAAATACAAACATATTTAAAATACTTCAAATACAGTAAATACAATATTTTTTATTATTACTTTTTTATTGCAAAAATTTATTGTAATTGTCAATTACAGTAAATTTATAATTGACAGTTATATTTCTGAACAATAACTTATAAGTCTAACTCGAATTAAGAGAATATCCTTTTAAAGCACCAGTTTTACAAACAAATCATCAGATAATAAACCCCTATTTGACGAATGTATAAAACCACCAAAGGAAAACGGTCGTTCAACTGATGCGGATGAACATGAACTAGAATTATAAGTAGACTCGGACATGTAGGCACTAAAAACGTTGAAAATAGGCAGGCAAATTGGCACTTAAAAACTTAAAAATCGGCAGGAAATAGGCATTATAGTTCACAATAGGCAGGCACTTAGGAAGTAAAAACTTAAAAGTATGAAGATAAATGGGCATTATGGTTGAATAATATTAAAATTTATACGTAATATGTACTGCATAAATGAACACAATTCTCTAAAAACAAATCGAATTTCTTCGATTGTCAAAACATATTGCGGAGTAAGATAATATTTCCAAAGAGTTGACTCGCCACGTGTGGAATTTTATATTTTGTATTGTATATTTTGGTGGTTAAACTAGTTAAATGTTGGATTTTCAAGTTTTCAACTAGAAATGTTTGCCCGCCCGGTGGCCGAGATCGCTAAGGCAGTAGTGTCGTAGTGATCTCGGACCGAAGGGTCGCGGGTTCGAGTCCCGCCTCAGGCATGCTTGTATTTGTGTTCGTCCTTTCACCCCTTATCATCAATCACCATATCGTTTCAGCCACATAGTTACCATACCGTTAACAGCAATAGTGGTCGCTAATGACCTTAGATGTTGATGCGACCTTAAATAACAAAAAAAAAAAAACTAGGAATGTTTGCGGCATGGCACAAGTGTATGTTGAAATTCTTTCTTCTCTTCATCTTTTGATTGCATTTGCTGAAGAAGATTTGAATAGTATATAGAATTTTTTCGCTTTTTTCGCATTTTTTTGCACGAGTTGCAGTGTTTTATGTTGTAAGAATTTTTTTGCACAGCTTACCATCTTTTCACAACACTGGCAAAAAACTACATTTACATACAGTCAGCCGTGAATCTTCTCCATAAATCCAAGCAATAAATCTTTTAGCAATGCACTTCTTGAAACTTTCTCTTTTTGGGCATTGTAGCAAGCATGCTTAACCGAAGCAGCAAATTTACTGATCTGACATGTACCAAACTTCAAAATCAATATAAAATTATGGAAGAAAACTCCGCCTATCTCCTAAAAGCGAAAGATACCGGGAGCGCTATTTTTGAAGACAGTTGTGTTCTTGGTTAGGAGCAGATAGCTCACTAATCATTGTGAACATAGGAAAGACGAGAGCAATGTCCTGTCCTTTGAAGCGCCTTGACGGGCTTCGGCGAAGTAGATAAGGTAACCCGCACGGTGTCCAATTTTCATACGTCTCTACATGATGTCCTTACTCGACGCGTTACAGGCAAGAACACACAGGGCATAGAGATTCTCGATCGGAGGACGCCCTGGCAGAGTAAACGCGGTTGTTACTCGTTTTGTAAAAATTACCCCATCAGTGATTTTTCAAAAAATGATTGCATAAAACAAAATATAGTAAACAAAAACTATTAAAAATGCAGAAAATTCAATATATGCACTTATAGGCCCTTAACGCTCGATTAGGTAATTATCTCTAAAATGGGCATTATAAAAGCCTTGCAAGAGAAAATATATTCCCGCCCTTAAGCAAGTCATTTTTTACAAAAACCACTGATCCGTAAATAAAGAGACACGGTAATGGTAAAATTCCTAAATTAATGAAGAGAGGCTTACATGAATTACGTGGATGGGATTTGGTTATTATTCGTACAATTCGTTTTTGTAATCTAAAACTCTGGGAGCTATAAGATGTATTTCCCCAGAATATTATGCCATATCTCAGGCGGGAGTGAACATTCGCGAAATATACACAACGAGCAGTATGAAGGCTGACTGAATTTGCAAGAATTCTGAACGCGTAGCATAATGAACTTAATTTTGTGTTCAATTCATTTAAATGGACATTCCATTTAAGGTTTGACTGAACTGAGAGACCTAAAAACTTTGTTGCCTTAACATCAGTCAATGGTGCACCGTTCATTTTCAATGGAGCACAGAATTGTTTATTTGAAATAGAAAACTGCATTAAAACCGTTTTCTTTTCGTTTACTATTTATTTATTTCGGAACCAATTTGAAACATCTCATATTGCACTATTTACGGTTTCCTTATTGCAAAGGATGTTCGTATCATCCGCAAAGAAAACCGTTCTTCCGTTTCGAATCGTCGCGGGCATATCGTTCACGTAAAGTAGGAACCGAATAGGGCTTAAAGTCGATCCTTGAGGAACTCCACGTGCAATGGGCAAAGAGTCGGAAAGATGCGTACATAATGTTCCATCATTCCAGTAAGGTATTTCAACTTTCTGAGATCGTTGTTTATGGTATGAACATAACCAATCTAGAGCAATACCACGGATTCCATAAGAAGGTAATTTTGAAAGTAAAATGTCATGATCAATGACGTCAAAAGCTTTTGAGAGATCTAAAAATAATCCAATAGGTGCCTCGTTTTGATCCAATGATGAGGCGACATCTTTAAGAAAAGAAAGTATGGCTGTTTCCGTTGATTTTGATTTTCTAAATCCATGTTGGCAATCTGAAAGCGCGTCGTGTTTACTGAGAAAGGTTTCCATACGTACGTAAAAAAGTCTCTCTAATATTTTTGAAAAAACTGATAGAAGAGAAATGGGCCGATAATTTTGAATTTCATTTTTGTTGCCTTTTTTGAAGAGCGGCTTCATTTTAGCTGTTTTAAAAATATCTGGAAACGTTCCGGTGCATAACGATGAATTAAATATGTAAGTTAACGGGTGTATAATGGCATACGCACAGGTCTTTACCAAAGAATACGAAAATTCATCTAAACCGGACGAATATTTATTTTTTAGTTTACCGATTATTTTGAGAATTTCATAGGAAGAAATTTCGGAAACGAACATCGTGTCTAAAATTTTGGGTGAACTGCCTATTATTGAATTTTGTGGCTGAAGACCCTTAGTGAGATCGGCAGCAATTCTCGAAAAGTATTGGTTAAAGAGACTAGCCACTGTTGCCGGGTCGTTCACATTTATATCGTTATATTTTAAAACAACATTCTCTACAGGATTTCTAGTTGATTTGGTCGTTTTTTTATTATGTTCCACGTTGCTTTCGTTTTGTTACTTGAGTTTAAAATATCCTGATCGTGTTTCATGATTTTAGCCCACCTTATGACTTTTCGTAACAATGTTTTGTATTTTTTAAAGTAGATAAGAATATCTTGAGATACGTTATGACGTTTAGAAATGAAAGAATTCGCTTGTTTTTACGAGATGTCCTAATCCCTTGTGTTATCCAAGAATTGCTTTTCCGTGAAATATTTAATTTTCTTTTTTGAAGAGGAAAGCAAGTGTTAAAATGAAATGAAAGAGTTGAAAAAAAAAATAATTATATTTGTCGTTTGTATCAACAGCAATAATGCTTCCCATGACGCTTCCCATGACTCCTGCATCAAGTAATCAGTAAATAATTTTATTTTACTTTTTGTAAACAATCTAGTCATACGTGTATTATTTATTGCGTCAGTGATCGCATTTCTTATAATGGTAAGAATTTGTGCATCGTGGTCACTGTACCCTACATCTTTTGTTTCAACTTCATATCGACTAGTAGTTTTGTTAATTATAATTTGATCAATTGCCTTCATCGAATTTTGTGTGATCCGTGTAGGTACATTAATTGTAATATCTAAATTGAAGGAATTAATTAAATTGAGAAACTTTTCTTTCTCGCAAGATTCGACCAGAAAATCAATGTTAAAATCTCCGCATACAACAATGGATTCAAAAGAGCGATTGCTGACTTTGTTAAGTGTTATCTCCAGGTTTTCTAAGAACAAAATATAATCTGCAGTTCTCTTTGTTGGAGGTCTGTAAATGCAAAGTATTATCACTTTTAGTGAAGTAAGATGTACAACAGAAATTTCGAAAATATTTTCAATGGAATACACATTTAATTCCGCCAAGGGGATAGAATCAATATTACTTCTAACGTAAATACAAGAACCCCCATACGTAGGACCTTTATGCGATTCTCTCTCTCTCTCTCTGCAATAAAAGCCTGCGAGGTAAAAGTTTGGAATTTGGAAAATGCTAAGTTCATTACGAGATAACCAATGTTCTGTTTGCCGGCGGCGCTAGCCGAATGCGTTTACCACACTCCGTGAAGTCACGAAGGTTAAGCGCATTCGAGACTCGCGGGCTCGTGGTTGGGTGACCGGCCAGGAACCCCGGGACCCAACGTCGTCGAGCCCCTGGCCGAAGGGATAAAAGGCAATGACTGACTGCGACGTGACGAGACTTGACAAAGATTAAAAGTAAAAAGCACTTTAATGGAGGATTACTCCCCAGTGCTAAAGCGCTCAACGCCCCTTAAGGTGGCTTGGAGACGCGTTGCGTCAAGGTGAAGACGCAACAAATTAAAAAAAAAGCAAAGAACATCCATTTGATTTAGATCGCTCTGTAGAGCTGCCTCGATAAACTCAGTTTTATTTGAAAGGGATTGAACATTATGGTGAAGAATGTTTATTTTTTGCAAGTACCTACACGAATGTTTTTCTGCTGCATCTGACTGTAGTTGCTATACATTTACTCCATTTTTACCTCTGGTGCGTGGTCGAAGGTTGTAGTGTGTCCCGGCAGTGACAGGTTGTAAGGAAAATGGGGCATCAGGTGTAGATGAATTGGTAGTGGGAATGGGAGAAACGGGAGTAGGTTCAGAGGAAGAGGCAACAGGGTTCGAAATAAGGGTGGGGGTGGAGAAAGTAAGGAAGGTGAAAGGGATGGATTTTTGGCAGGAGACTGCGTAGGACTGGAGTTGATGATGTATTGTGCTAGCTTGTTACCGACTGGATGTTTTCCAGCAAGGTTCATGTGAGGACCATGCCGGGTGAAATGTTTTGCTGAGAGGAAATTAATTTCAAAAAGTGTGACATCACTTTTGTACGTACTTACGAAATTTGGCAATGTGGCTACGTAGAATTTCGTCCACTTATGCTGCAACTGTTTAATACAAACAGTAGATTATACTTTACCGTAATTAGATAAAAGATATTATCTGAAAGTTTGTCTTCGATATATAGAATAAGATTTGAAACACAAATTCAAACTATTTGATACACCGTCCTCGTAACGTTCAAAACAACGGAATCGTCACTTGTCACAGAAAATACAATAAATCTTTCAGAAAATTAATTCGCACAGTGATTTAATATCGGAAAATAAACTGAGCTGTGAATATGTTTTTACACTTATCAGCACCTCGTAAATCTGAAAGTTCGTTGAGGTTTCAATATCCGTTTAAAATTCGTAATGTTTGTTTGTCTTGGTTTTAGTAAAAAAATCGGTTGGAATTATATTTCCAGCTAACCTGCAACAAGTAATGAACACACTTAAAACACACTAGGCACAGACAAATCACTAAAAACGGTATATAATCACAAAATATCAAGAGCACAACCAGATGCGTCCGTCTCGTAAGATGGCGTCAACAAGTATTTTCTGCAGCAAACATTCGCTTTAGGAACTTTCCTCTTCAGAATTGTCCATATATGTTCGATGGAGTTCAAGTCTGGGGATTGTGCTGGCGTTTTGAGTAGTTTGGCGCAATTCCATAACAACCATTGCTTATTAATTCCTGCAGTATGCTTGCTATCATGATCATGTTGAAATGTTTTAATCGGTGGTATACACAATTTCGCAGCACTTAGCGACATTCTGAAAATAAATTTGACGCTATGTACATGTTTGTCCATAATGCCTTTTATGATATAAATATTTTCGACTCCTCTTGATCCCGAGATCATAATAGATGCACCTACGTGCCTCACAGTGGGAAGTGTGTTTGCCACTTCATTGTAAGTAATTACTTTTCTCCACACTCTGCGGATGCCGCCTGAGCCAAAAATGTTTATCTTGGTCTCATCCGATCATATGACATAGTTCCAGAATTCTTCATTCTTATTTAACTGTTCCTTTGCGAACCTTAATCTCTGTGTCCTGTTCTTCTTGCTAATATAAGGCCTTTTTGTCGGTGATAACTCCCTTGATAACTTTCCGTGATAACTGTTTAACACCCTTCGAATAGTAGAGACACTTATGGTTTTTCCACTCACCTTCTAAACTAGAGATTGCGGATGTGACATGCTCAAAGTGGGTTTTCTTGCAATATTTCTCATAATTAATCTTCTGCTCTCTCGTTGAGCTTCTTTTTCTTACCGTTTCTCATGGCAGTTTTGGTTTCTCCTCAGTACTTACATTTGTTTACTGTATACTGAACAGTGGAATGCACTTTGTTCAACAATATTCCTATTTTTCATAAAGAATATCCTCTCACGACTAAATTCACAATAACCTTCTTGACATCATCACTAAGTTCCTTCGTCTGAGGCATTTTCACCTTCATTGACTCCAGTGTCGCATATCTATTACATTCCTAGGCATGCACCACAACTCTACTGACAAAAGCAACGTGGGGCCAATTTACACCAAAATTCAAGTGTACGAATAAGAAAGATAGCTAATTTAGACAAACTGAAGAGATTTTCTTTCTTCCTTTATACCCATTCCTTTTACCGGGAGAGGTGGCTCAGAACATTAACTGTTGTCATTTCAGTGGCTTTGACCAGGAGGCCCTAGGTTCGAGTTCCGACGGTGGCAGGATTTTCGACACTAGCTAAGTCGACTTCTGTCGCTATCTGGGGGGAAAATCTAGCGGACTGCTCTGATCGGTAGTTTTCCGTGGTTTCTCCAATCAACACCAGGCGACTGCCGGCAAATGAGATTGATTGTGATTCCAGGCGCGTGAACAACTGAGGTCAATTAGTACCGTAAGTGTAGTGCGTGTTTTTTCATCGGGAGGTGGCGGCGATCTTCCCCCACTGGATGGCGAGATCCGGCACCGACCTACCGTCAACTAGCGGGGTTTTCCCCAACCAGGTATCTCCCACCACCGGGGCACCGCCCCAGCCGGGACAAGTTCAAAGTCCCCGACCGGTCTGTAGTGTAGAGCATGTTAGCGTAAGTGTGTGTGCAAAGAGTGAGCATAGGACAAGGAAGAGGAAGGAAAGATCGCGCGCGGACCGTGGCCCGTTTGTTAGGGTACTGCACCGGCATTCTCCTGGTGTGGATCGGAGAAACCACGGAAAACTACCGATTAGAGCAGCCCGTCGCTAGAATTCTCCAGCCAACGACTGAATTCGACCTAGCTGAAAAGCTAGTGTCGAAAATCCTGTCGCCGTCGGGACTCGAACCTAGAACCTCCCGATCAGAGGCACCGCAGTGACGTCAGTTGATGCATTGAGCCACCGACCCCGACATAGATTCGATCTTCCTTCCTCTTGCTTGCTCTATCTTCATGTCTTACACACACACACGCCAACATGCACTACACTAATACACATGCCGGGAGCTTCGAGCTTATCCAGGCAGGAGTTTTTTGAAATCTGTTGAATCAATTTTATGTACAAAGATCTGTGATGGCTTTGGTTCCGACAGATGCGGTTGATGTAAACATTTATGACTATCTGGGGCATCGTCGAGACTGGCTAATGTGGCGACGAATTTGTTCGGCGAGAACACTGAGTTCAGGTAGTTTCGCGTGTGTTCGGAACTCACTAGATCGAAAAGCTTTCCTTTATTTTTTCAAAAAACAGTATTAAAAATTTCATTAAATTTTCAAAAAATGGCATTAAAAAATTTCATTAAATTTTCAAAAAATGGCATTAAAATTTGATTAAATTTTTTAAAAAATGGTTCCATTTTTTTATTAAATTTTGCAGTCGGATAGCGTTATAGATTCTTAACAGAATAATGCAGTTCTCATTTTCTTTGAAATCCCTCTTTTTCGATAATTACAATTTTTTTCGACGTCTTCCTACAATCAAAATATTAAGAATAGATTTTTTCTTAATGAAAGCATTTCCTTAACGACAGAACATGAAATAATGTCATGTTCAATTTTTCGAAAATTGGAGTACTTTCCCGGTACTTTTGCGCGAAATATAGGCAATTTTAGTTTTTTAAAACATTTTTCCTAAAAAAGTCACCAATTGTTTTATTAAATTGTGACTCGCAAATCGTACAGAACGCTTAAGAGAATGGTAAGATGTCATGATCATTGAAATCACTGATTTTTGAAAATTGCAAACATTTTTACTTTTTCGGTCTCTATCTACAATTACAATTGTGAAGATATGTTTTTCTTAATAAAATGTGTTCATCAAAAACTTCTTCAAATAATTTCATGTTCAATTTTTCGAAAATATGAGTATTTTTTGCGTAATTTGGCGTTAAGTATAGTTGTCCGCTTCAAATTTCCCGCGCTTCGTGAACGTTATTTGAGAAGTGCTCGGGGGCGGTTGGATCAATTGAGAATCCCTTGTCATTGCTTAATTTAATATTGATTAACGTAATATCGTAGAACATGAGGTTCGAAAACATACCTATATTAAGTTGCAATGTAATTCCATGTGTAAGCGTTACAAATATTGCGAGGAAGTACGAGCTTTCTCATATGCAGGAAGAGTGTAATATATAAGATATTACCGGGAGCGGTAACTCAGTGCATCAATTGATGTCACTGCAGCGCCTCTGACCGGGATGTCCTAGGACCGGGAGGTCCGAGGTTCGACTCCCGACGGTGGCAGGATTTTCGACATTAGCTTTTCAGCTATGTCGAATTCAGTCGCTGTCTGGAGGAGAATTCTAGCGACCGACTGCTCTGATCGGTAGTTTTCCGTGGTTTCTCCGATCAACACCAGGCGAATGCCAGAGCAGTACCCTACCAAACGAGCCACGGACCGCGCGCGATCTGTCCTTCCTCTTCCTTGTCCTATCCTCTTCCCTTACACACACACACACACACACATTAACATGCACTACACATATTCCGGAAGACCGGTCGGGAGCTTATAGCTTGTCCCGACTGGGGCGGTGCCCCGCTGGTGGGAGAGTCCTGGTTAGGGGGAAACCCCACTAGCCGACGGTAGGTCGGCGCCGGATCTCGCCATCCAGCTGGGGAAGATCACTGCCATCTCCGGAGAAAAATATGCACTACACTAACGGGACTAGTGACTAAAGCAGTTGACGTGCCCGGAAACAAGAAAAAATCAATCAATCGAAGATATTAATTTGGAATATTCATTAGTTTTGAGTGTTTCATTCACGGCCTAATATGAAAGAAAAATTGAAAAAATGTAGTACCTTAATTTTGAATGAACATTTATTACAAGGATTTGATATTACTATCATAAGCGGCGTTGCCATACCATGCAACCCATGGATATACTGTGGATATTTGAAATGTTTTTCTGAGACGTTCATTGTTGGCGACAAGAAAATATAGGTAAGAGCTAATGTGGCTAATGTGATAACATAAGGCAGCTTTATTTACTCAACGTTAATGTTACAATCATTAATTTCTCGTTATCTATATATATAAAAGAAAGTCGTGTTAGTTACACTATTTATAACTCAAGAACGGCTGTACCGATTTGGCTGAAAATTGGTGAGCAGGAAGCTTAGAGCCAGGAGACGGACATAGGATACTGTTTATCCCGTTCGACAGCGTTCCCGTGTGAGAACGCACGTTTTTTTTTCGCACGTTTTCGCACGTTTTCGCGTGATTTCGCATGTTAGCGGTCATTGTTGCCTGTTATAACCCATTGTTGTAACGCCGCACTGATAACAGAAGGCGATAATGAAAGCCGCCTTTCGTTCGCCGTTATATCTATATATAGTCGTGTTAGTTACACTATTTATAACTTAAGAACGGCTGTACTGATTTGGTGAGCAGGAAGCTTAGAGCCAGGAGACGGACATAGGATACTGTTTATCCCGTTCGACAGCGTTTCTGTGTGAGAACGCACGTTTCTGCACGTTTTCGCACGTTTTCGCGTGATTTCGCATGTTTTCGCGTAATTTCGCACGTTTTCGCGTGATTTCGCGGGTTTTCGTATGTTTGGGTGGAACGGCGTTCTCTGTTAAGGCGGAACAGAGTTCGCCGGGTCAGCTAGTAATCGTTAATTTTATACGGTAGTGGCATTATTGTTGAAATGTCAACTGATTCTTTCATTTCATACAGATTTTCTGCGTTTCTGTTAAGTTGACCTTCTCGGCATGTACGTATTACGAGAATATGTGTCTGATTGTCAAAAAACCTTTGGGATTTGGAATATTAAAAACATTCAGAATTTTCTCTAGACCCTCCTTCAACTACAATATTATATATACAGATTTCTTTAATACATGCAGATCAAATACAACGAAGACATTGTTTAATTCTCTATCATTGTATCATTGTCCTGTTTCCTGTGTCCCTGGACGCGAGGGGAATAAGAGGAAATCAGTTCATTTTGAACTCAAATAATAAAACAAAAGCAATGTGGAATATAATAAAAAATACTACCAAATCAACTAGAAATGATGTTGTTTTAAAATATAACGATATAAATGTAAACGATCCGGCAACAGTGGCTAGTCTCTTTAACCAATACTTTTCGAGAATTGCTGCCGATCTCACTAAGGGTCTTCAGCCACAAAATTCAAAAACAGACAGTTCACCCAAAATTTTAGACACAATGTTCGTTTCCGAAACTTCTTCCTATGAAATTCTCAAAATAATCGGTAAACTAAAAAATAAATATTCGTCCGGTTTAGATGAATTCCCAGATTCTTTGTTAAAGACTTGTGCGTATGCCATTATACACCCGTTAACTCACATATTTAATGCATATTTATGCACTGGAACGTTTCCAGATATTTTCAAAACAGCTAAAATTAAGCCGCTCTTCAAAAACGGCAACAAAAATGAAATTCAAAATTATCGGCCCATCTCTCTTCTACCAGTTTTTTCAAAAATATTAGAGAAACTTTTTTACGTACGAATGGAAACCTTTCTCACTAAACACGACGCGCTTTCAGATTGCCAACATGGATTTAGAAAATCAAAATCAACGGAAACCGCTATATTTTCTTTTCTTAAAGATGTCGCCTCATCATTAGATCAAAACGAGGCACCTATTGGATTATTTTTAGATCTCTCAAAAGCTTTTGACATCATTGATCATGACATTTTACTTTCAAAATTACCTTCATATGGAATCCGTGGTATTGCTCTAGATTGGTTATGTTCGTACCTTAAACAACGATCTCAGTAAGTTGAAATACCTTACTGGAATGATGGAACATTACGCACGCACCTTTCCGACTCTTTGCCCGTTGCATGTGGAGTTCCTCAAGGATCGATTTTAGGCCCTATTCTGTTCCTACTTTACGTAAACGATATGCCCTCGACGATTCGAAACGGAAGAACGGTTCTCTTTGCGGATGATACGAACATTCTTTGCAATAAAGAAACCGTAAATAGTACAATATCAGATGTTTCAAATTGGTTCCGAAATAACAAATTAATAGTAAACGAAAAGAAAACGGTTTTAATGCAGTTTTCCATTTCAAATAAACAATTCTGTGCTCCATTGAAAATGAACAGTGTACCATTGACTGATGTTAAGGCAACAAAATTTTTAGGTCTCTCAATTCAGTCAAACCTTAAATGGAACGTCCATTTAAATGAATTGAACACAAAATTAAGTTCATTATGCTACGCGTTCAGAATTCTTGCAAATTCAGTCAGCCTTCATACTGCTCGTTGTGTATACTTCGCGAATGTTCATTCCCGCCTGAGATATGGCATAATATTCTGGGGAAATACATCTTATAGCTCCCAGACTTTTAGATTACAAAAACGAATTGTACGAATAATAACCAAATCCCACCCACGTGATTCTTGTAAGCCTATCTTCATTAACCTAGGAATTCTACCATTACCGTGTCTTTTTATTTACGAATCAGTGGTTTTTGTAAAAAATGACTTGCTTAAGGGCGGGAATATATTTTCAGAAAATGCCGAAGTCTATTACTATAACACTCGACGTAGAAATCATATTCATCAGGTGACAGTATCAACAGCTCATTACAAAAAAATTCACATACAATACATGTACATTATTTTACAACACTTTGCCAGATGACATTAAACGATTAAATTCAATAGAAAAGTTTAAATCCCAAGTGAAATCGTTTCTGCTGCATAACTGTTTCTATACAATTAGAGACTATACTGAGCATCACAAGAAAAGTAACATTAATTTTAACAATGATACATAATGCATTAATTACCATTTGGACTGTATAAATGAGTATAAACAACCTGTAACAACTATTGTAACACAGCTTCCGGGTCAATGACCCCCATCTCGATCAGGTTTTTCGTCCAGTTTCCCTGATCCATTGAGCAAATGCTGAGATGGCCCCTTGTTTTGCTTCTGGACATAAATGTAACTTCATTTTCTGTGCACGTCTTCTAGAATTCAGTGCGAAATACAATTATTCAAATTATCGTTTCCACGTTGTCGCGGCAGGAAGTAATAAGAGCCAAAATTTATTGCTTATTTATCCTTGAAAATAGATTTTATTACATGGGAGTTTTTTTGTTTTTTTTCTCCCTTTCAAAATTCAAAATTTATTGCTTATTTATCCTTGAAAATCGATTTTATTACATGGGAGTTTTTTTGTTTTTTTTCTCCCTTTCAAAATTCAAAACTTAAGTAGTATATGATTTAGTGTAGGGATCACAGAATTTTGAAAATGTGCACACAATTCACTTTTCCCCATAGCCCGTCATACGCAGTTTTTTAACTGTTTTTTGACGTAAAATAAATAAATAAATAAATAAATAAAGTTCACCAGGTAGCACAGTAGGCCACTAGGAAGCCAGAGATATACATACCTATGGTATAACCTGCGCTTGACACAAAGCTTTATATCTAACGTTGTATTCTGAGTACATGGCAAATAGAATGGAAGAAATCTTATTTCAAACTCACGAGTGTCAAGAACTCCATAACACTAGAACGCCTGGCTTACCAATACTCCCTAGAACACCCCGTGAAGTTTCGACTCCGAGCATCCAACGTTACTTCTTTAAAGAAAATATAGGAAAGATATTTATCTACGTCACTATAACGTTATTAAAAACAATAATTTGGTGTATAATAAAAGTAATATGCCAGAACTTCAATATATTTTAAATATTTATTGACATTTTTGTCCCGCGAAATGAAAGTTAAAGAAACACGTTGAAGGGAATGCGCAAGTAAACGGGCAAAAGTTTATATTGAAAAGTAAATTTTAATATAGTAACAATATTGTAATAATAATAATAATAATAATAATAATAATAATAATAATAATAATAATAGAAAAATGTTGGAACATTTAATTTTAAATAATACTAGTTTCACAGGTGACCCAAAAATTTATTTCCTTACAATCCACTTCCCATCCTATCTCGGAATAAGTCAAATTTATTTTAAATATTTTACGTATGTTTGTTTCACACCTATGGTAACTTGATGTATGTTAGAGGTCAGAGTTCTAAAAGAAATTTAATCCTGTGTTTCAAATAGCAGTACTTCTTGTTCAGGTTTTCATTGTATTTACTTCTTACATTTCTGACCGTAGAGTATAAATATGTATAGTTGTAGATCTTAAACCGAAATACTAGCAGAAATATTTAAAATATTTCCTCGTTGAAATATATGAAACAAAAGCTTGAGGATGGGGAAATCACACAATGAGTTGAAATGACGTCTCCCGGGCGTTCTAGGTGAATTCGATTATTTTTCATAAAATATATTTTTTACACGTTTTAATTTTTACATACTGCAAATAAATGAAAATTATGAAAAGTCACAAAATTACATTTTATCTTCAAAAACAAAGAAGTTACAAGGTTGCGAGGATCGCGAAGCGTCGAAATGATGCCTCTGGGCGTTCTAATGATAAAATACTGGAGTTTGTCATCTCGTGGCTCAAGGTGCGAGGCAGTAATTCTCACTCACCTTCGGATCGGGACCTGCCACTTCTTGCACGGACCTTGTCGTAGAGGATGCCGTTATGCACTGGGATAATGCAAGAGATATTCGGAGAAGGCATCACCTTGCCGACTCTCTGGAGGAGATGCTGGGTAACAACGAATCCTCTCTCCGCAAACTTTCTTCAAGAAAATACACTTTTTAATCTAATCTGGGAGAGGAAGATGATTTTTAACATGCCTTTTATAAACCGATTTTGCATTGTTCATGTCTCTGTCAGTTATTTTATTTCATAATTAGACAGACTTTACTATACTTTTACTCAATTATCTTATAATTAATAAAAAATATTTTAACTCACACAGTGGATCTACATTTTTCATACAATTTGACATGGGTTCCAACGACCATAGATGTTGAAGCACCATTAAACCCTAATTATAGTCATCATCTGATTTAAAATCAATCTATAAATCGACACTTTTTCAGACATTTGCCAAGAATATTGAACTATGCAATTGTCAAGATGCGTAAGCACAATACACGTTTCTTTTACATACTTTAAGAAAATATGAAGTAGCATTTCGTGTAAATAATAAAGAAAGTAGATAATTTTTTTTTGTATTTGGGGGCTTGTGAGTTCATTGAACCTCTGATGTTATAGGTGTCGATCTAAAATCAAACGAATTAAGAGGTTTGATGCACATTATTGTATTGGGATTCTTCTTCTGAGCAGAAAATATTTGTCAAACGTATACCTTACAAGGGTAAAATTATTTCAAAATGAAACAGAAAACAAGGACGGCGTGTTTCTTGTTATATTTTTCTCACCAGCAATGGATAGACCATGAAAAGATTAAAATTATGTATCATATTCTAATATTTTGTTAGTAACTTGAGTATAAAGTTAGACTTTCTGACATGCGATTTTGAATTAAACGGGCAATTGTAACTCTCGCCTACGGGGAAGGTGGCCTTTGCGGCGTCTAGACTGTTGCGTGGAGAGGAGAGACTGAGAGGGGTGGCAGTGGGGGATAAGACGCATAACTACAACAATTTTTGGTTTTGACACAGACGTCACACTGAGATATACCAATTTAAACGATCAGAATGGGAGATTTTTTCCATTTATTTATCTGACATTAACTAATATAAATAAATATCATTTTCAAACTGAACAAGAAGCCAACCACCGTCTCTTCGTTGTTAAATTTCATTTTTAAATAAAATGATCACCATGCAAACCATGCAAATGATCACTTTGCAAACATACGACTGTTATTCATAAATGGAAAAGCAAACTTCCATCTTTTGCCGTGGATTTTCAAGTTTCTGGCAACACTTGGCGCTATGAAGTGAGAAACTCTCTAATCAGTATTAGCAGTCGCCATTGCAGGTATGCATTTTTCTTAAAGTTTGGTAAATTTACACTAATAGAACAGTCGAGAGTATTTCAAAATTTGTATTGCTTTGTTCTTTTGGTACGTGTTTAAATTGAAAGGTTATTAACAGTAAATAATAAGAGAAATTGTCTACCTATCTATTATTTGATGAATTAATCGAGATATTACAATGAAAATCTTTAAGCATTCATTCGCTTCCGATGGTTTAAAATGATGGCTTGTTTCTGCACTGAGCTCGATTCTTGTAAGTTTGAAATTGACCTTCATTCTTATCGTTTTCGCTACAATATTTTTTTTTATTTCGTTCTTTTCGATTATCGTTAATTTGGAATTTTAGAAGAAGAAAATTTCAAATCAGATGAACGTATAGGAAAAAAATATCTCATTCTGACGATATCTCATTTTAACGATAAAATTGATGTTTGTTCATATGTTTTTCGTGTCAAGACCATAAATTGCAGCAGTTACGCCTTCATCCTGCACGGCCACCCTCTCACACTCCTCTCTCCACAAAACAATACCGACGCCGCAAAGGCTACCTTCCCCCAACGGCGACCGTTGCAAAGGCTGCCGTTTACTTCAAAATCTCATACCTGAAAATCCAATTTTATACTAAAATTACTATCAAAATACTAACATACAATACATTAGGCGTATGGAGATAAATGCATTTAAAAACAGAAAACGCAGTACCGAGCATATGAGTATTTTTCGAAATTGTTCAAAAGAATTAGAGCGAGAAAAGAAAATTGCTCAGGAGGCGTATTTAAAGAATATTCAAGACGAAAAGGGATATGTCCGTACATGTATGTAGTACATGTATGTATATAGGATTTTACAAATATGTCCTTAGAAGAAAGGGAAATAAAGAGGATATTTCAGTTCTTGAACATGGAAACCCACTCATCACAGACGATCGGGCAAAAGCTAACGCATTTAATAAGTAGTTCAGTTCGGTTTTCAAAAGCAATACGAACCATCCACTAATTCAAAGTTCTTCGGTTACAAATCAATTTAATATTGAAGTGAACGTTCTACGGAATAAAGTAAAATCTATGAAAGATGGTAAGTCAAGGGGTCCAAACGACATATCTACGGACATAATTAACCTAGGAGGAGGCAATATCACAGTACTTAATTAGAATATTTCACGTGTCCATGAACAATTCAAAAGTACCTGAAGATTGGAAATTAGCTTTTGTAGTACCAATCTTTAAAAGTGGGCACAAAACTATACGAAGTAATTATAGGCCGGGAAGTCTCACGTCAGTGGTCTGGAAACTTATGGAGCATCTAGTCGCGAGTTACATTAAGCAAGAATGGGAAATCAAAAAATGGCTCTATCATGGCCAACACGGATTTAGAATAGGTCATTCATGCGAAAGTGAGGTAGTCACGCTATTTCAGGATCTAGCAGATGAAATTGACGCGGGCGGGAGAGTAGACGCAGTACTTATAGATTTTGCCAAAGCGATCGATGTTGTTCCACACGATCGACTTGTTCAGAAATTAATGAATTCAGGCATTGATCCCAGGGTGGTGGCGTGGATTAGCGTGTTTCTGCGAGATAGGAAACAGAAAGTCCGAATTGGGCAAGAGTTATCTTCCTGTGCAAGCGTCACGTCAGGAATACCGCAAGGAAGTGTCATTGGACCTCTTCTATTTCTAGCGTTCGTTAATGATTTGCCTGCGCAATTCATGTCAAATGTTCGGCTATTTGCAGACGATTGCATAATATATCATATTATAAATTCGTAAGATGAAAAATTCTGCAAAGGGGATCTTGATGCGTTATATTACTGGGCGGAAAATAATGCCATATCCATCACTTTTGGCAGAGGTCATAATTACAGCGTAACAAATTACCGCTTACGTAACGACATTATTCCGAGAGTTTCTTCGTGCAAGTACCTAGGAACCCATTTCGATAGTAAATTAAGCTGGAAAAGTCACGTAGATTTTGTTGTAGGGAAAGCGTGGAGATCTTATCATTTTGTAATGCGTATCTTAAAAAAGAGTATAGTAAACGCGAAGGAAATTGCTTTTTTATCGCTTGTTCATCCGCTAATGGAATATGGAGCAATTTGTTGGGATCCGCACAAACTTATGCAGTGTAAGAATTTGGAGAGGATTCAGCGTAGAGCAGCTAAATTTACTTTCAGGGACAAGAAAATGGCAGGGTGGGATTCACTCGAAAACAGACTAATATTGGCAAGACTCTGTGCTTTGTATAAAGCTTATAGCTGTCATTCAGCTTGGAAAGAAATTAAACGGCGGAAGTATTCCTACATACAGCAGTAGAGGGGATCACAGGCACAAAAAAAATTAAGACCGCAGAAAACAGATGTTGGGAAACTCTCTTTCACAAATCGAACGAATAGATTGCCTGCAAAAACATTTGAACCCTTTCCTCGAAGCGTTCACGAGTTTAGGTAATTTAGGATAATTTAGGGTATTTCTAAGTTTATGAGGGAGTTAACTAAGAATATTAAGTTATACAGTGAAGTGAGGTGTCGTGCAGATTAGAGCAGAGAAATAATGAAGGAAATGTTTTTAGTGTTAAAGTGAAGTGAAGTGAAGGATAGTGCAGTTAATTGTATAAACACTCAGTGCGGCTTTAGATGATAGACGTTTCTTTTCTTTTTCATGTAATTTAATGTTTTAAGAATCAGAAGTTTTTTATATTACTACTACTATTATTATTATCATTATTATTGTTGTTGTTATTATCATTTTAGCATTATTATCACCATTATTATATTATTTGCATGACATTTATTTTGTTATTTATGTAATTAGCTGCCACCAAGTTACACCCAATTGCAGTTTAATTAAATTTATTTTATCTTTATTTATCATTTTATTCCTATTTGCATGATCTATCCATTGCTGGTGAGAAAAATATATAGTTCCATTTAAAAATAAAAGATGATTAAATTTCTCGAAAACTAAAAATATTATAGACGATTTCTCTACGGCATGTTATTTGCCCCATGATTCTGCATTGTTCAGCGAAAACTGCATCTCGATATCCTGAAACGTTTAGACGTTATGGGGGCGGTCCTTAGTTGGTGGGACACCCGTTATATTGCGAGTAATATATACTGATTATGTTATTTACAATATTTATTAACGATATAAATTATTACAATTTTGCAAGTAATGTCACTGAGAAGCGAGAGCGGTAATCTCTTCAGTAGCGTAATAGAAAAATGGCAACTTTCGAAAAATGTATAGGAATTTCGATAACTATATTTTTTCAAATATATTTCATATGAGAGTTTATCTAATTCTATTCTATAGATTATCATTACAATATTCCAACAATTTTACAAGTTGTATACACAATATTAACAATTACGATTTATAGTTGGGACACCTCGTTAGTGATCTTTACTCACGAAAACACTGTTTGCATGCACTTGATTATCTAAAATAATGGTCGATTATTTTCTCAAACACATAACAAAATATTGCATTGCTTATACTTCGATAATAAAGGTCAGAAAGCAAATTGTTTTAAAAACATGAACATGATTAACAATATGCTTATATGCGGGCAGCGGCAATGCTGCTGTGGAGACACTATGCAATGGAATCTACTATTGTCGTTGATATCACACGTTGTTGACATACCTACCTTACCTCCGAGCAAATGGACTCGCCCCTCCCACGTCACCGGCGTGCGCAAAATCGAGGGAAACACAGTCACTTTTGAGCGAGCGGTCTAACGTAACGGTGTCACTATGTTTTCGAAACAGGAACAACGGAGTTGGATCAAGATTGAATGTGCCAGAGGTCGTACAGCACGACAGTGCCATCAAGGTCTTCAAGACACGTGCGGGGAATCGGCATTGCCGTACAGAACAGTGGCACGTTGGATAAAAGCCTTCAACAAACGTCGGCTGTAGCAGACATGCATCGGGTAAGTCACCCTAGCATCTCTGAAGAAGAAGAAGAAGAAGAAGAAGAAGAAGAAGAAGTGCATGCTGTTACCGCGTTAGTGGACAGTGATCGAGAAAGAGGCGTGCGGGGAATCGGCATTGCGTCAGAGCCCCAGTATGGTGAAAGTTACGGTGATTCTTGTGTACGACTGTGGTGGTGTTATCCTAACACATTACGTTCCCCCACTGCAGACCGTATTACTGTTCGTTTTTGGAGCATCACCTGCGACCAGCTTTGCGAAAGAAGCGGCGACACTTTCTGCGCAACCTACCCATCATTTTGCCAATGCGCGTGGCTGCTCTGTGGCTGCTCTGTTCGGTCGATGGGACTGGGAAGTACTGTACCATCCACCATACTCCCCGGACTTAAGTCCTTGTGACTTTGATTTGATTCAGAAGATGAAGGAACCACTTCTTGGCATTCGCTTCAGAACTGTTCCAGAGATTTGACAGGCAGTAGATCGCTCCGTTCGCACCATCAACAGAACAGGCTCTGCTAATGGTATACTACGCCTTCCACATCGCTGGCAACGGGTTCTACACAACGCTGGTGACTACTTTGAAGGACAGTAGCAGGTGCAAACCTGTAAAACTTTTGCATCGGTTGTGAATAAGTAGTTGCCAAAATTTAAGTTCCAACCCTCGTAGTTATAGACATCGCCGTTTTCTGAAAATATATTCCCGCCCTTAAGCAAGTCATTTTGGGCAAAAACCACTGATTCGTAAATCAAGAGACACGGTAATGGTAAAATTTCTAGAATTTACGTATTGTAGGAAGAGAATGAGGCCTAAAATCGAACCTAGAGGCACCACGTGCAATTGGCAAAAGAGTCGGAAAGGTGTGTACATAATGTTCCATCATTCCAGTAAGGTATTTCAACTCGCTGAGATCGTTGTCACTTTAATCCAGAGGTTTCGTAAGCTGCATATTTCCTAAGCTGCATTTAACCAAACATATTGACAATGATACGAACGTAACCAATCTAGGGCAATACCACGGATTCCGTATGAAGGTAATTTTGTCAAGTAAAATGTCATGATTAATGACGTCAAAAGCTTTTGAAAGATAATCCAATAGGTGCTTCGTTTTGATCCAAAGATGAGGCGACATCTTTAAGAAAAGAAAATATGCTGTTTCCGTAGATTTTGATTTTCTAAATCCATGTTGACAATTTGAAAGCATGTCGTGCTTACTGAGAAAGATTTTCAGTCGTACGTAAAAAAGTCTAATATTTTTTAAAAACTGACAGAAGAAAAATAGGCCGATAATTTTTAATTTCATTTTTTCTGCCTTCTTTGAAGAGCTGCTTAATCTTAGCTGTTTTGAAAGTATCTGGAAAATTTTCTGTGCATAAGAATACATTAAATTCGTAAGTTAACGGGTTGTGAGTTAGTGGCAGGTGCCCAGGTCTTTAACAAACAATTCGGAAATTCATTTAAACCAGCCGATTACACTGATCAACAAAACAGAAATCTTTTTTTGTCTCAGAAAGAAAAATATCTGATTCTGGTAGCATTTTTTTCCTGAATTCAAATATGATATCGGTTTTTCTCCATCACGCAAGGTTTCCGAGAGACAGGCATTTATGATTTCAAACACTTTAATATTTTCTACATTCTTGAGTACACTACATTCGAACAATCGGACTCACCTAAAAACTCAGAAATGACGGTTTTCTACTGTATTTTGCTTGTGGAGCATCCCTCTTGATGGTCCAACAATAATCGGCCAGCATATTAGGATTCCATTTGCCTTGATATCTTTTTTCTATAGCTGAAATCTCCTGATGAAAGCGTTCCCCGTGCTCATCGCTCACTGCGCCAAGATTTTCCGGGAAGAAATCTAGGTGCGAGTGCAGGAAGTGTATTTTTAAGGACATATTACAGCCCAAATTTTTATAAGATGTTATAAGTTCATTGACAATATCACGGTAATTTTCTGCCCGTCGATTTCCCAAAAAACTGTGAGTTACTTTCTTGAATGCTTGCCAAGCTGCTTTCTCCAGTGTATTCAATAGTTCCTCAAACTTCTAATCATGCATTAGTGATCGTATTTGTGGACCCGCAAATATCCCTTCTTTAATTTTCGCTTCACTAATTTTTGGAAACTTCTGTTTTAGGTACATGAAACCAGGAGTATTGCTTATGACTTTCACGAAATTCTTCATTAATCCTAGTTTGATATGTAACGGAGGTGGAGACACATTTTTAGGATTAACACAATGAGTCATGTTTCACATTTTTCTGTCCAGGAATGAATGATTCGCGTTTAGGCCATTTTTTTCTGGTGTAATGGTTTTTTCTGTCCCTACTATCCCAAAGACACAAAATATAACAGTACTTTGTGTAACCAAGCTGCAGAGCAAGAATAAGTGCAATTACCTTCAAATCACCACAAATATTCCATTCATACACTGCATATTGAAGCTTTGTCAATATAAATTGAAAGTTTTCATATGTTTCTTTCATACTAGCAGAGTGAGCCAGAGGTATTGATGGAAATTTATTTCCATTATGCCGAAGCACTGCTTTTAAAGTTGCTTTGGAGGAATCAATGAACAAGCGCCATTCTGTTGGGTTATGTTCAATACCAAATGTCTCCATAAGAGAAGAAAAGTCATTGCAAAACACTAAGCCATTTTCTTCAGAAAAATGTCTTTAAATAGAAAATGACGACTACGATAAGTACAAATCTTTGTATTCTTTTGAAGAAGATTCCATCTTTTTAGCCGGGACCCAAGCATTTCAGACTGGATTTTGGATAACTTTAAGTCTCGTGTGAGATCGTTAAGATCTTCTTGAGTCAACAAATGAGGCTCAGATGAACAGGTTTGTTCAAAAGTTGTATCATTAAAATCTGTTTCTTCTTCTTTTTTACTTCCATGGGAATCTGAGCTCTCTTCATCTAATGTCACATGTTCTGGAGGCTTTAGTATACGCAATTCTTTGCTGTGTGGAATGGGTCTCATTGCAGATTGCAAGTCAGGGTACAATGTTTTGATTTTGACGTAATCCCTTTAATGTTTGTTAAGCAGAAATGACAATCAGAGGAGTGATCTTTGGGTTCCCTCCAAATCAGAGGGATAGCAAATGGCATGTGGCGTGTGCCATTCTTCCGAGCAGTTAGAAGCCTACTACATGATAAACAACAAATATATGGGGCCCAGGTCCTTGTTTGGTCCCCCATTTTACACCCAAAATAAAATTCATAACACTCTTTTACTAATTGAGTAAGGTTTCGCCTTTGGGACTTCAGCGTCACTTCACCACATATATAACAAAAGTGGTTATGATGATTTAAACAAACTCTAGGCATTTCGTAACTTACAACAAAGTAAAATCCAGACACAAAGCACTCACAATTAAGTGTTTACTGGTTCACTGCTATCTCGCAACTGACATCGTTCGAATTAATGCATGCTACCCTAGATCATGTTTGTGCCTGTCTGTGCAGGTTTGAACTTACACAACAGTAGCAATGGTACAATTGGAGCTAGCAGATTTGATTCCATCACATTTACAATGCTTGAAGAGTTTTTATTTTACAATGGAAAAATGGACGTTTATTAAAAAAATTAAAACCATTAATTGAAATGAAAAATTTGAAATTAAAAAAACTGTGGGTGATGGATAAATTCCGAATACATATTTGAAAACACAATAAAAAAACTGCATTAATTACAACTATTGGTACTCATGAGACAAAAATCATGTTGACCAGAGTTATTTCTTCTATAGTTTACCGATTATTTTGAGAATTTTATAGGAAGAAGTTGCGGAAACGAACATGAATTTCATAGGAAGAAGTTTCGGAAAATGTTACAATGATCCACATAACGTATTTTTGACTATTTCACTTTCTCGTTGTTTGGACACAGCAATAAAATAAGTAATCGAGCCAGTAATTCAAAGAAATGGATACTTTACCAATTCTGAAAATATGATGTTAGTAATGATGACAGACGAAGTTTTGAAAGAACGAATGCGTGCATTACGCAAAATCCTTCCTCGCAGACAATCGCAAAATTCACAATTGCGTATTTATGAAATTCCTGGCATTACTATCGATGCTGAAGAAAACTATAATCCAGAGGATTGGTAAGCTGCATTTAATCAAACATACTGACAATGATTCATTGAGTAGATTAATCATTAATGATTCCTTAGAACTAAAAGCGTTATTAATTTATCCATGTCATATGCAAGCCATCGAAAGACGTGTGAAAATAGACTCAGAAGCATCAAACAGTCTGGCTCTATTATAGTCGTGGGATCGCTCCGCTTACGCTGTGTTCCGGTGCTCTGCGCAACTAGTGTTTAGAGAAAGTACAAACGGGCGCCGCTACCAGCGGCTCCCGAATTTTCTAACATTGTTATTTCTTTTGTATCAATATTGTTTATTGTGCCCAACGAAATATTTATACTGATAAGTGAAATTTAGTGGTGCAGTGAAAGCTGTATGTTCGTAACAAATCCCCCCACTTTTGGGCGTTAACTGGTGGCTGCAGCCCACATTCTTAATGGTGACACGCCAGAGCAGTTCACAGCAATGAATCGAGGTGCTATGGAAGATATTCATCCCCAGGAGCAATTTAAAACATCACAACCGCCCGCCCAGCAGCTGGATGGAGAAACATAAAGAACGCTGACCAAACTTCACTCAGTAAGCACTAGCGATGATGACGTTAATAGGTATGGAGGTGCCCCACAACGGTCAGGTTGCCAACAGTCAGTATAATAGTGATTATAATGAACATAATAAAGGTCTAAAACGTATGCACATAGCACTAAAACGGCGGCGAATCTGAAATACCTAGATCACGGGAAGGGGTCATTTTGACACCATGAATAGAAGGTATTGAAATTCGAATTATTTTTCAAAATAGAGCTTTATTTTGGTGAGCATATTTTGCTTACACATCTAAAAAGTATCTTAAACATCTAAATGAATTTTTTGCAACAGATTTTCCATTTTTAGCGCATTTTTCAAAAACGGCTTTATGGCACTTCTCACACAAATCGCTGGTTTTATTGCCTTTGCATAAGCCGATCTGGCACTTCTTTCGCTTTTTGGAAGGCCCCGGTACTACATACTCTTCTTCTCCGTTGTGTACATTCTCTGACAAATCGCCTCCTTTCAGTTCACTAGACAGTTGACGAATGAACTTGTTTCTTTCCATCTTTTCATTAGTTACATTATTGTAGATAATTCAAGCATAGATTGCTGCCATGTCCAATGTATTATAGAAAACACGCATCGGCCATCTTCTGCATGCTGCTTTGGTGCTGTATTTCCGAGTCATTTGGTCAACTACGTCTACCTCATATTTTGTGGCGTTAGAGGCCGTCACAGTTTCTGACTTCTTTTTTCCTTCAACGTTGATTGCTATATCACGATGACGTTTCCTGAGAAGCATGATGTTCTTTTTCTTCTTTGACTGGTACACTGTCAAGGTGCAGTTTATGTTGCAGTAAAATAACAGACGAATGAAGTTCAGCATTTCTCTTCAACTCATCAGGGATTTCACGACGGATCGGATTGGTCGTTTCCACTAATGATGTTTTCTTCTCTTCAAGCTTTTTGTTTGGTAGAAAAGGAGGCCGTGTATGCATTTGCACAAAGCAAATTTTGAATATTGAATTTTTATGTTTAAACTCATGGTAGAGCGTGATAGCAAATGAATGTGATATTACCGTAAACTTTGGCACATATTGCCGTATCGTTTTAATAGGAAATATCACAGTGAATAGTATTCAGTTGTGCTTGGACCTCAACGCAGTGCACTAACAGCTGCGCTCCGCTGCTCCGTGGCAAAAATTGTGCGTGGTGTTAGTGAAACTAGTATTTTGGTTGTTTGAAGCTGTGATAGTTACTAGTCGGAATACTGTATCCTCTTTGTTATTAATAAATGAAAAGGTTAAAATCATTTGGCGAGCTAGAGAGACTCTGGTCTCGGACAAAGTGATATACGACAGACATGGGGGAAGCTAACGAAGAAGAATATGTATCTAAAGCTGTTAAATATCAACTACAAACCATTATTCAACAGCAGGAACTACAAATTAATTATCTACGTCAAAAACTTCAACAACTTCAGCACGTCCAAGGTAACCAAGAAAATTGCCAACAACAGCAGCAACTACAGCAAGGACAGCCTGTTCAACATTATGGTATGCAATCTATCATAAATGACGGGACAGCAACCTCAACTTCAGTATTTCAGAGCAGTAGCTCTTCATCACACTGCCCACAATTCGAATAATCATCTTCTGTAAGTATTAATACCAATTAATTATGGAAAGGAATCCAAGATACGGAAAAATGATGCAATCAGGTAAAAGTGAAAGTGCCACTGAGTACAATATCCCAGTCAGTTCACCATATGCTACTCTAGAACAGTTAGATCATGCAACAATGAATGTCTGTGAACCGGATCCAGCCCAAATTAAAATTCACCCCATAAAAATTCACACGGTTGATAATTAACTATTAGAAGACATCAAAAATATAGCCGAAAATGATTTCACAACTAAGCCAAACAAAGACTCAGTTAAAATAATGTTCACCGCTATTGACGACTTCCGAAATGTTAGAAATTTTTGTGATGAAAGAATTCAATACTATTCATATAGAGATCCCACCGAGAAATATTTATCTGTGGTAATTAAAGACTTGCCCGCCACTCACTCTGAAAAAGAAATCAGCAATGAACTAATACGTAACAAATTACCAGTAACCAAAAGTGTGTAGATTGTACAATAAAACAAGAAAACCCATTCCAATCTGTGCAGTGGACCTAACAGACAATAGAGAGGCTCGGAATGTATTTAACCTAAAAAACTTTTATATAGTGTAGGTAGAGTTCAACAAACAATGAAATCTAGAATTATGTGTCATAAGTGTCAACGACATGGCCATTCACAAGCTAATTGTGGTTTCGAAGCCATATGCGTCAAATGCGTAGGGAAACATCACTATTCCGAAAGTAGAAAATTAAAAGACGCACGCCCTCAGTGCGTAAACTGCAACGAATTTCACGCAGCTAACTACAGAAGTGGCACCTATTAACAAAAACATGTCAATTCCCTTAAAAATTTTCCTTCAAATCTAAACTTAAGCAAATCGATTAATTAAAACTCCAATTTGACAAAGAACACCCCTACACCACCAACATTTTCCAACTACAATTCGCATCACTACCACAACGTCCTTATTTAAAAAGTACTCAAACAAATATCGCAGCCTCGAATATTAACTGGCCCAATATAATATCCTCCATTGTCTCCCAAATTATCAAGGCGATTATTCCTCAAGTGCACAATATGATTAATTCACTGGTTTCTTCATACCGATGTAATGGTAAATACAAATGAAATAAATAAAATTTTAAATTGGTTTGATTGATTGATTTTTTCGTGTTTCCGGGGGCATCAACTGCTTTGGTCATTAGTCCCGTTAGTAGTTTTTGGTCATTAGTCCCGTTAGTAGTTTTTGGTCATTATTCCCGTAGTGCAAGTTTTTCTCGGGAGATGGCGGTGATCTTCCCCCGCTGGATGGCGAGATCCGGCGCCGACCTACCGTCGGCTACTGGGGTTTCCCCCTAACCAGGACTCTCCCACCAGCGGGGCACCGCCCCAGTCGGGACAAGCTCTAAGTTCCCGACCGGTCTCACGGAATATGTGGTAGTAGTGTAGTGCATGATAGTCTCTGTGTGTGTAAGGGGAGACGACAGGGCATGGAAGAGGAAGGAAAGATCGCGCGCGGTCCGTGGCCCGTTTGTTAGGGTACCGCTCCGGCAATCGCCTGGTGTTGATCGGAGAAACCACGGAAAACTACCGATCAGAGCAGCCGGCCTCTAAAATTCTCATCCAGACAGCGACCGAATTCGACCTAGCTGAAAAGCTAGTATCGAAAATCCTGCCGCCGCACAGTGTGTAATTTCTGGCATCTAGCTCGTAAAAAATCATTTCTCGACCCAATTCCTACACATTTTTGGATTGATTGATTGAGTTTAAGGGCGCTTCAACGGCTAAGGTCATTTGCGCCCGTGTCAAATTATTTTAAGACCAGTGCATAATATTGCAGTTCTAAGTTAACAAAGAAAATTAAAATCTTTAATAGAAAGCACAGTAAAACTGAGAAGGGACGTATCCCAATAAAAGGGTTTGGCAGAAAATTGCCAGATAGTTTTTTTTGTTTAAAATCTCGGGCTAAAAGCCAATAATTGGTATTATCATCTTCTCTCGGATAAGGCTGCACAAGCCAGTCTCTCACAAAAAACCAAAAAGCTTGCAGAGAGAAGATTCGTCATTACTAAGAATCTCCGCAAGGGAGCTAGCAAGGTCATGCCTTCGGCGGCTCTCTCTTATCTTAACACAGTGTAAGAGAACATGCTCCACGGTAAGATCTATTTTGCAGTATACGCATATAGGGGGTGGGTCCCCGTGGAGGAGATAACCGTGGGAGAAATGGCAGTGACCGATTCGGAGGCGTGTTAAAATGATCTCCTCTCGCCGAGCATCACGAGATGAGGAAGACCAAGGATTTATGGAATCCTTGATTCTCGTGAGCTTATAATCTGAGTTATGCCACTCTGTTTGCCATTCACTGCGGATAGAGCGTTTTATAAACAGCTTAGTGTCTTACGCGGGGACTGTGAAGATGTCTAATTCTCTTTTCTTCGAGGCAGACTTTGCCGCCTGGTCAGCTATTTCATTTCCTCTTATTCCCACGTGTCCAGGGACCCAACAAAGGACTAAAATATAGCGGCGGACCAAGAGATGGTGGATTTGGTGTTTGATGGTCATTGTCAGCAAGTCACAAGACAAGGAGGAGATGGATTCAAGAAAGCTTTTTGAATCACTGCAGATCACTACTTTCTTTAGTGACATCGATCCAGCATATTTAAGTGCCTCCAAGAGCGCATACTTCTCTGCGGTATAGACGCTGCACGAAGAGTCTAGTCGAAAACCTTGCGTGGATCTACTGCAGTAGTAGGCACATCCGACTTTGCCGTTTTGGGAGGAGCCATCGGTGTAAATAAAGAACTGGCCAGGATACGTAGATTTTATCGCCTCAAATTCCGATAAGAATGTACGGGGGGGAGTTAAGGATTTAGGAAGGTTAGACAGTCTAAGATCTATTATCGGCCGGTGTAGTTTCCAAAGGGAAACAAGGTTTTGGGGGGGTTTCACAGGGTTGGGTAGTTTTATATGAAGCTTCTGTAAGAGCATACGGAGACGCACACCCAGGGGATGGGGTAATGACGGTCTAAGCGCATGTGAAGTCAGGTGGGTTGGATGGAGGACTGCTTTACGCGAGGGAGTATCAACATTGGATAATTTCGCGCCATACGAGGCAATCAGAATATCCCGCCTTCGGCTCAGGGATGGTTCTCCAGCCTCGGCCAAGAGATATTCGATGCGACTCGTGCGGTAGGCGCCTGCACTAATCCTTATGCCAGCATTGTGTATGGTATTTAATGGCCGGAGGGTTGATGGAGACGCTGACCCATACACTATGCATCCGTAATCCAAGATAGGGCGGATGAGAGTTCTATACAAACGCAGAAGACAAACACGGTCTGCGCCCCAAGAGCTACCAGTAAGAGTGCGAAGGAGATTCATAGGTGATATCGGCCCTGTAGTTTACGGATGTGTTTTCGCCAGGTTAAGCTCTTGTCGAATGTGAGTCCAAGGAAGGTTGCGGATTCAACGAATAGAAGCTGCTGTCCTCCAAGAAAAAGGTCGGGGTGATTATAGAGGTGACGGATTCTGCAAAAGTGCATGCAAGTGGTTTTTGAGGTAGAGAACTTGAATCCTGTTTCTTCGCTCCATTCCTGCAGTTTGTTGAGCACAAGTTGTAGTTGCCTCTCAATAACTTGCACGCTCTTGGAGGAGCAAAAAATTGCAAAATTGTCAACGAACAGTGATGTTTTCACAGGCTCCCGGATAACTGATGCAATACTATTGATGGCAATGGCAAACAGAGTGACGCTCAAAATGATCCCTGGGGAACACCGTTTTCTAACTGGTAACTAAAGGATAACACGTCGCCAAGGCCGACGCGGAACGATCTTGATGAAAGAAAACCTACTAGAAACAAAGGGAGCCGTCCCCTAAGGCCCTAAGTATGCAAGGTGCAAAGAATACCGTACCTCCAGGTGGTGTCATACGCTTTCTCTATATCAAAGAAAATTGCCACCAGGTGCTGACGTAGCACGAAAGAAGTGGAAATCTGCGTAGCGAGGGTGACTAAGTGGTCCATGGTTGACCTGTGCTTCCTGAAGCCACATTGGCGAGGTGTAAATAGGTTCTATTGTTCCAGGAGCCAGACCAGACGTGTATTTACCATTCGCTCTAAAAGCTTGCACACACAGCTTGTGAGCGAGATTGGGCGGTAACTTGAGGGGGTTGTTCTGTCCTTTTCTTCTTTAGGGATTGGGAGGACGATGGAATCACGCCAAATCCTTGGTATAGCATGTTCAGCCCAAATCTTGTTGAAAATGCCGAGGAGAAACGAACGAGCGTTTTCAGGTAGGTGTGTCAACATTTGGTTATGTATCTGGTCTGATCCTGGAGCAGAATTTTTCGCACAAGCGAGGGCACCGGAGAGTTCGTCCATAGAGAAAAAGGCATTGTAATCTTCCTCCACGCGACACGAGAAATCTAATTTACAGTTTTCCATTTTTCTTTTCGTGTTTTGAAAGCCAGAAGAATAGTGTACGGAGCTGGAGATTTGTTCGGAATGAGAGGCCATTTCTTCAGCAATTTCTTGAGGAGAGGTTAGGAGATTGCCATTTACCATAATCCCTGAAATAGACGGCGAAAGGAGTCTTCCACCGATCTGTCGGACCTTTCTCCACACAAGTTAAGAGGATGAACGGCAAGAGAGTGATGTAGGCTCTCCAGGACGCAGCCTTACTTTCCCGTATCGTTAATCTAGCTCTGGCTCGGGATCTTTTATAGTTTATTAGGTTTTCCATGGTTGGGAACCTACTAAGTTTTGCCAATGCCCTCTTACGATCCCGGACCGCGGTGGCACAATCATCGTACCACCATGGCACAGGGGAGTGTCGTGCATGGCCCGACGACTTGGGGATGGCAAATGAGGCCGCATGAAGGACGGCGTTATTAAAATGGGCAACCATAGCATCGATGTCGTTTGCGCAGTTTTCCGATATTCGTAATTCTTTCTTGAATGTTTCCCACTCAGCTCGGTGGATTAGCCAGGAATATCGAGGTTGGACGAGCTACATTCAGATCGGGAATATCGAGGTTGACCCGAATGGGAAAATGGTCACTGCCATGCAGGTCGCCAAGGACAGTCCACTCGAAGATTGTAGAAACGGAGGGACTACAGAGAGCTAGGTCCACGGACGAGAATTTGTTAGAAGCTACGGAAAAGTGTGTGCTTTCGCCAGAATTTAGGAGAATTAAGTTTTGGTTATCTATGATATTTTCAAGTAACCTGCCTCTCGTGCACGACCTTGTGCCACCCCAGGCAGGGTTGTGGGCGTTGAAGTCCCCCACAATGAGAAAAGGTGTAGACACCTGAAAGAGCACATCTTCCAGTTCTTTTTTTGACACGACTTGTCCAGGCGGGATATAAATGTTGCAAATGGTAACAGAAATAGTTCGGAAATTTACACGAACTCAAGATATCTGCAGAGTGGTTCGTATGTCTATTTCTTTCGATACCAAAGAGTTTGTGATACCGCCATGGGCGCGGAGGCCATCGTCTACGTCTTGCCTGTAGCAACAAAAGCCGCGTAGAGAGAGGGAGTGCCCAGAAAGGAGATGTGTTTCCTGCAGGCAGATAACCACGGGTCTATGTATAGACATTATTAACTTCAATTCATCCAAACGGGTTCGAAAGCCATTTATGTTCTATGAGAGTAGAGCCATAGTTTCTAGTTAAGTTTTTGGTTCAAGGGTAGGTTATGTATCAGGTTTCTTTTTCTTCTTTTTCCTTCTTTGTTGGAAAGTAATGGCTTTGTTCATGCGGAGTTCCTCATTCCCAGCAGAGTCATCTTGACTACTGCTGGAGAGGGTCGCATGTATTGAGACACCACGGTCCCTTGAGACAGGCGACCTAGATCTAGCAATAGGGCCTGTCGGCCTCAGCTTCTCTTGATTGTTTGGGTGTTGGTTGAAATATTTATGGTTTTTGTTTCCGATTTTGTTTCAGGTTGGACAAGAGATTTGGGATTTGCATCTCCGCCGATGTCATCAAAGGACGCCTGGCAGGCAGCATCGCGCAAAGTGGAGGCTTAGGCGTTTGGGTTTCCGAATTGACTGTCTTATGTTGACCCACGGTGTCAGCGAAACTTCGGGCCATGTCCACGGGGTTTCGCGACTGGTAACGGCGTCGTGCCCCCGAAAGGAAACTTTCTCAGAGACCCTGATCTTCTGGATCTCTCTTTCTCTTAAGAAAATCGGGCACTGGTTGGAATTAGATGGATGTTTTCCACAACAGTTTACGCACTTTGCCTCGGCGGAGCAGTTAGAGTCATTACAAACCTCCCTTCCACAGTGCATGCAGACTGCGGCGCTCATGCAGCGAGGTTGCGTATGGCCAAACCTCTGGCATTTAAAGCAGCGCAGAGGGTTTGGAACATACTGCCTGACACGGAGATTGTAGAAGCTACACGATATCTTCTCTGGTAGCGATGGACGGTCGAAGGTCAGTATTTGAGTTGAGTTAGGAGTGGGTACCCCATTTACTCTCCGCTCTCTCTGAATCCTGTAACACCATATGGCTCAAAGAAGGCTTTCAAATTTTCTTCCGATTCGGTAGAAAAGTCTTCATGATTTTCCACACCCTTGCAGAGGTTTAGGGTCGGGTGGGCGGACACATGCACCTGGAGGCCGGCTATTTCTTTGAGGTCGAGGATCTTGCTGATCTGTTCGTCAGAGCGACATTCAAAGAGAACTGTGCCGTTTCTCTGACGGACCACCAACTGAAATATACCAAACTTTTCAATTTCCCTGGCAAGTTTGACTGGGCTGACACTCTTCATAGTTTCATTTTCTCTTTTACTCGACATGACGAGAAAGCGGGGCTTAGTGGGTCTGTGTGACTCATTACAAAAAAACTCTCAAGATTTACTGTTTCACCAACAAATCTCCTCTTCCTTATGGAAGAGGGCGGGGGGGTTTATTCATTAAGAGGATATCAGATTTCATCCCCGTGGTCCCCACCCACCACGGAGCCCAACAAGGGGACACTCCATCGGAGTGCCAGGGTTGCTACGGGGATATAGTGTGGGGATGCCACAGCGCTGCACCGCCGTGGATCCCCCCGCTCACCCTGGAGTTCAGTACAAGACCTAGTCCAAGCCGGTTGATCGGGAGTGGGTTAGCTCCCGACCGCCCGTCTAGAAGAGTCCGTAGCCAAAGCAAGTGTATTGAGACCTACAAGAAATGTTCCCCAAAATACGTAAGAGCACGTATCCCTGGATGCCAAGAAAAAAGGAGCACGAGGAGAGTAATTGGGAAACAGACAGGCCCCTCAACCGCCAGGACATACATTCCCTCCGACACCGGTCGCCAAGCACGGCAAACACATGGGTGGGCGTTCAGCATACAGAGGGAGCCAGTGAAATAGAAGAGGGAGAAGAAAAGAGACAGGATGGTATAGAAGAATGAGAATGTACAATGGGGAGAAGAAAAGTGACATGTGAAGGAAAGGAATACTTGAGAGCCCTCTCTGTATCCCCCCGTCAGGACGTGGACCAACCCACCTCGACGGGCACATTTTTGGAGTTGCTCACACTATTTTCCAATATCCAGAGCATCTGGCAACACAGTTAGTTTAACGTTTGGGATCGCCTTAGCTCCGTTGAAACCCTTGGATTGTTTGGGTTCGGAGAACGTCACTGCGCGCCCTGACCAAGAGAGACCATACTGCGACTTTTCAACACGTGTTCTCAGGGGGGTCCGCTGCAGAAGTATTCACATCTTTGCTGAATATCAGAGCGTAAGGTACGTACTTTACCATGAAACTTTCATATTTCATGTTCTGATTGCAGAACACATCATTAAACGTTTTTGAATATGAGATAGAAACATTTCCACAAAATTCTATGGCTTCATTTTTGTCGAAATATATAAAAAAAGTTACACGGAGTTACAGCGGGAAACTGGCTCACTTAATTTGTTTTATTATCTATTTATAAGATACAGTTAGTTCCAACTGCCCGAAATTGCCCCAATTCATAAAATAATATTTTCAGAAACGATGCAGACCATCGGAAGACGTGCTTTGTTTGCCGTGTGACGAGCTTCTGCTAATGCACAGCAAAATGAGGAAGTATAGCGATTCATTATAAAAAAATTGTTTACAAGACTGCTCAGATGATGTATCTAAGTTGGTTGAGACCATCATTAATGTATTTTTTCGTCATATCTCCCTTACATTCTTGGATTCGATGTTTTGAATGTTTGTTGCACATTGCATATAGTTTAGATGTAAAGAAATGGGCCATATGGAATGACAGTGACAAAGAGAAGGCGGAAAGAAGCAAAAAGGAAATATAAGAAAAATTCAAAGTAGAAATGGGTTTATAGGTAAGTATCCCTTAAAGACGTCCCGGGACCACAAATGACGGAAACACTTCCAGACGGTTTTTTAAGACTGCTACTGTCTATGCAACCGGATCACGGGAATTAATGAAAAGTTAATAAGTAAATTTAGAGTTATTTTAGAAACACTGCCATTAGGTTATGCTATTGATGTGCAAGCATTCAGTGACTACATTGGACAAAATAGAGAGCTTTATTTAAACTTGTACAGTTGGTTTCATATGCAAGTGACTGCTCACAAAATTTTAGTGCATGGTATTGCCATAATTCAGTCAAGTGTGTTTCCAATCGGACAACTGTCTGAAGAAGCGCAAGAGGCTAGAAATAAAGACAATAGACATTTCAGGGAAAATTTCACCAGAAAATCATCCAGAATAAATTCGAATCTCGAACAAACTGCTGATATCATCTGATCCATATATTACCAGCTTAGGAAAATCCCATAAACCGAAAACGCATGATACGCCACGCGAAGTCATGAAATTGTTGTGATGCAAGTTCTCTGGAAGACAATGAAAAAATCTAACATAACGAGGTCAGTTTACGTATTTAATTTACTTACTCAATGACAAAATTGTCGAAACTGCATGCGTTATTCTGAGGGGCAAAAGTTATATTTACAGTTCACAATAAAAAAAATTCTGAATGCTCATCATTTACTCAGAAAACCAATTAAAATCGAGAAGTAGTTAGTAGTAGCAAATATTTAAATTTTAAAAAATTGCAATATAAATTTTAAAAAATCATACATTAAAAATTAAAATGTTTAAAATAAACATACTCTATAATACAAGAATAAATATTTTAAGCTCGAAACATATAATTAAAAAATTACAAATTGATAATGAGATGAAAATCGTGGATAAAATGAACTTTATTCAACAGGTTATCCACGCACAAATTGTTGTGCACACGAATTGTACACAACTTTATAAAAAATTAGTACAATTTGGAATACTTCGCATTTCGTATGTAATTTACTTAAAATTGGTAGAAATAATAAACGTATGTTATTGGAATTTCACATACTTAAAGAATGCCGTAAAAGAAGTACGTATACCAAATTTCATTGAGATATGTGCAATACTTTCCAAGGTATTAATTTTTACGAGCTAGTTGCTCGAAATTACACACTGTGCGCCGTCAGGACTCAAACCTAGGACCTCCCGGTCAGAGGCGCTGCAGTGACATCAGTTGATGCACTGAGCTACCGCTCCCGGTTTTTAAATTGGAATGCCAAAGGTTTAAAACGACAGGAAAATAAGTTTTCGTACACCAGCGTAAGTATTCGTACATAAGTAATGTATGTAACGTCGAGTATTCGTACACCAACGTAATGCAACTGTGATGCACGCGATTTTTATAATCGCGTGCATCACAGAAACACACCTAACGCCTGGCGACAGGTTTAATATTCCAGGTTACAGCTCTTATCGCAACCCTGGAGTGACCTCTAACATAGCCTCAGGTGGAGTAGCAATATTCATATCAAAAAATCTTAAACATGAACAAATTCCGACACCATTTTCCGCAAACCTTGAATTAGTCGGAATTAAAACAAATAAATTAGTAAATAGCAGCTTATAAGCCCCTCCAAAAGAACTTTCCCAATAAATTCAGGTAAACAAATATTCGTTACCAATAATACAACCATCCTTTTAGGAGACCTCAATAGCAAAAATATTACCTAGGGTTGTAATACTACATCTTGGGTAAAAAATATTAGAATTCGTGAATAATAACATTGAGATAATGACACCAAATTAACCGACACGATATCCATCTAATACAAATGTCGTACCTGATATCTTAGATTTTATCCTCACTAAGAACATCAATTTCCCCTTCTATCAAAATATTCTAATTGAACTTCATTCAGATCACTGTGCAATAGTAGTGTAGCGTCGTGTCGCTAAAACAGCGTGGGCACGTGGCGCGTGGTGTGCACCGGATGCGTAGACAAAGGCAAAAGCTATGACGCACGGGGTTTTTCCGACAGGGTGTGCGTGTCGTTAGGGCGGAGGCAATGGAGGCGGTGGGCAGCGTCGCGAGGGCTATTTAAGGGCCGTGAGAACAATAGCTCGCCCTTCTTGTGATCCTGGCAGCAGCAGCGTAGGTCGACCGTGATAGGTGCTAACGTGCACGCGGCGCAAGAAGCCGGCAGTTATTGTCGTGACTAGTGAGACATGTAGTCGGTCTCAGGGCAGGCGGTACTACGCACGGCGAAACATTTGGTAGTATGTTGCGGTGTGGTAGCCGTTGTAAATATCTCTCCTAGCAGTGGGGTCTCTTTAGTTAGTTAATTGTATACAGTGCATTGGTTATTTGTAACTACGGTCTAAATTGTGAATAAACCTGCTGTTAGTACAACCCACTCTCGTCTGTGTACTGACTACACCCGTACGCCACAGTAGTATCATTGACAGCCCCAATAGAGAAACTCACCACTAACATTACACGAGGAATCACAAATTGGAAGAAATATGCTAATTTAATGACCTACAATTATTCGTATCCGTATAATATTAAAAGTGTTACTGATATCGACAACGAAATTGAAAGATTCTCTAATGCCATCATTCACTCATTAAAACAATTTACCATGCCTTTCCGCCAACCAAAAATCAATTCATTACCCATAAACATTATTAACCTAATTAAATCTAAAAATAATCTGAGGCGTTACTGGCAAAGAACTAGGACAGACATTAAAAGAAAAGTTAATAAATTAACAAGGCTCATTAAAACCCACTTAGATCAATTAAGTTACTCCAATTATAATACTTTTATTGACGAAATACACCCTAATTCCAGACATCTATGGACTACGGTTAAACGTATCAACAAGGACAAAACAAAAATTCTCTTATTATCATTAGAATCTAAAATAGCTTATTCAGACAAAACCAAAAGTATAGCTAAACACCTGGAAGATACGTTTAAACCATACCCAGTGATAAACATTGCATTTAATGCTGAAATAACAGAATACTTAAATAATGAAATCCCAACCGCAGCGTCACCAATCAAATTTATATCTATCCGAGACAGCGCCAATAATCAAATGCCTTAAATTTAAAAAATCCCCAGGAATTGACGGAATCAACAATGTTGGCGTTAAGATGTTAAATAAACATAGTATTGCAGCATTAACGGCTATCTTTAATGCTTCCTTACGTCTTAACTATTTCCCAATAGCATGGAAAAAAGCAATTATATTTCCATTTTGCAAACCTAGCAAAGATTCTAGATTAGCTGAAAACTATATCCCCATCAGTCTTTTATCTACACAATCAAAAATATATGAAAAATTGATATTAACTCGGTTGAAGCTTTTTCTAACCTCAACGAACGCTATACCATCCGTTCAGTTTGGTTTGAAAGCGAATCACGCCACTACCCATCAACTTCTTCGATTAACCGAAGCAATCGCTCAAGTATTTCACGATAAGAAATACACAGTTACAGTATTTCTAGACTTACGCCAGAATTATGATCGGATCTATCTATAGGGTCTATAGGAATCATATACAAAATGTTTCGACCGGGAATCTCCGAATACCTAATAAAAATCATTCAAAGTTTCATATCTAACAGAACATTTACCGTTAAAATCAACAACTCAACTTCAGAATTTTACCCAATAACTGCAGGAGTACCACAAGGATCAGTACTCTCTGCAACATTATTCAATATTTATACCCATGACATACCAATTCACGCTGATTCCAATATTGCATTAGACGCGGATGACACAGCCCTATTTTCTACAAATTCTGACATCTTAGTAGCGAAAGATTACATCCAGAATCTAGATGAGTTCATAAACTGGACACTGAATTGGAGAGTTAAAATTAACCCAGATAAAAGTGAGGCAAAAATCATACTAGGAACGAAAATATTATGGGTCTCCTCACCAGTAGAATACCTTGGCATTTTATTTGATAAAAGGTTAACATGGAAACCGCACATCAATGCGGTAGCAAATAAAGCAAAAGCAAAAATTTCAAAATTATTTCCAATATTAAACCAGCACTCTACACTGAAAATCGAATGCCGACTGCTAATATTCAAATCAATTATCCTTCCTACCATAACCTATGGATGTCCAATCTGGGGAGGTGCAGCTCCTAGCAATACTAACAAAATTAAAGGAATCCAAAATATATTTTACCGGGAGCGGTAGCTCAGTGCACCAACTGATGTCACTGCAGCGCCTCTGACCGGGAGGTCCTAGGTTCGAGTCCTGACGGCGGCAGGATTTTCGACACTGGCTTTTCAGCTATGTCGAATGCAGTCGCTGTCTGAAGGAGAATTCTAGCTGCCGGCTGCTCTGATCGGTAGTTTTCCGTGGTTCCTCCGATCAACGCCAGGCGAATGCCGGAGCAGTACCCTAACAAACGCGCCACGGACCGCGCGCGCGATCTGTCCTTCCTCTTCCTTGTCCTATCCTCTCTCCTTACACACACTTACACTAACATACACTACACATATTCCGGGAGACCGGTCGGGAGCTTAGAGCTCGTCCCGGCTGGGGCGGTGCCCCGGTGGTGGGAGAGTGCTGGTTAGGGGGAAACCCCACTAGCCGACGGTAGGTCGGCGCCGGATCTCGCCATCCTGCGGGGGAAGATCACCGCCATCTTCCGAGAAAAACATGCACTACACTAACGGGACTAATGACCAAAGCAGTTGACGTGCCCGGAAACATGCTAAAATCAATCAATCAAAATATATTTCTAAGAAATACTCTAAATGCCCCTGGTTCAATACAAATGAACAAATTCATCGAGAAATAAAAATTACAAAATTAGAAGAAACCATAGCTAAATTAGCTAACAATTTTTACAACTATCTGCATAACTCACCAAGTACCATCATTTTTAACAAGAAAAAAATGCTGTCCACCCACGCATAAAATCAAGATTTCCCAAAGACAGATTCAAACCTCCGTAAACCACTATACCCTCAGCTCCTTAACATAATCATATTCCTTCCTCTTCTTAATTAACAATAACATTAAATCAATAATTATGTCAGAGTTACCTCATAAGTGTTACCTCACTTATTTTCTGGATGGCCAATCCAAAATTGTCATATAATAATCTTATGTATTTTTAAAACCCTTGAAAGACTGTATTGTCGAAAAAGAAATAAATTTTAAAAAAAAAGCATTTTGTTAAGTTGAAGAGACATGAAAAATTTGTGAGTTGTAACGTTTCTTCCTTGGTTTAGAAATGGCTTCATAAGAACAAATTCATCCAATGGTTGTTTATTTGGTCGAGCATCCTCTCTGCCAAGATTGGGAAAGGCATTGTATATGTACTTCTTTAATACATCTACAATACATGATTTCAAAATTGTAGGGTAAATGTAATATTTTATATCGCTTTTTTAACAGTTTTTTCTCTATTTCTTGTATTTTCTTAAGTTAGTTTTTAAGTTAGTTCAAAATTGTAAGGTAAATGTAATTTTTATACAGCAGTTTTGAAGTTTTTTTCTTTTCTTGTATTTCTTAAGTTATTTCTTAATTTAATTAACAATAGTACAATTAGTTTAAATTGAGTATAATACAGGGTTAGTTTTTTGTGTTATCGACTAGTAACTTCTAATAAATTATTGTTTAACTTGCCATGGCTCTGACTGATGAGTCGTTTCCCCTAGTACATGACGTTGTAAACTAAAATCAGCCCTAAGCCGTCGCGTCGTTCTGGTCGGGTGGTTGTGTGCACTCTCATATTGTTTTTTATGAGTTTTTAATGTACTTGAGATTTTTTGTTAACATTTTATGCGTATTCGTAAACTAATATATTTCAGAATTTATTTTTGGACACACCTTCAGAGTTTACCAGTGTCAGTAATTTTTGTTTGTTTTTAAAATTATTTTAAATATATTATTTTTTGCAATGCGCAATACATTGGCCAGACCGGATCCTTTAATCAAATAATCAAAGAACACATGCATGCTCTTACACACGAAACAACACAATCACACTTTGCCAGCCATCTCTTAGAACAAAAACACTCTTTTAATCCAGGCAGTGACGTCAAAATTTTGGAGATGGAAAACAGATACACTCACAGACTTAAATTAGAAGCCATTCACATCAATAATTTATTAAACAATCCCCAACACACTATTCTCAATGAATAAATTCCTTCCCTCTCACCCCTCTTGAAACTCGTCGCTTCCCACGCACATTAACCCATCTGCGGGCCTCTTTTCCGCTACCCGGCTGGGCCTTCCCCTAATGGCCATTTCCCAGAAAACCCTGCGGTCTCTCCCCTCTCCATTGAGAGCTGTCCTTTAAATAGCGGGCAATGCCCTTCACCCTCGCTGTCTTGTTTGGACCGAGGCCCCCAGCCGCCTCAGAATCGGTATGTGAGTTTGCTCATCTCAATTTATTTAAATTTAATTTTTTTGTCTACATTATTAGTATTAATTTCATTTTCTTCTTTTATTAGTACACTCTATTCAAAATTATGTTTATATATACTCCAAATATTCTATTATATATTATTATTATTATTATTATTATTATTATTATTATTATTATTATTATTATTATTATTATTATTATTTGTAGCACTGAAGATGGTCGCAATGCGGCCGAAAAAGCTTTATGCCAAAATATATACATACGACGAAACAATGCCTCAAATTCATTTACATATTATTTTTGTAGCTCAATGTTCAAGAGCATGCACGCATCCTTTGTTTTCCCTCGTTTTACCCGGCCGCTTAAGACAAATGCTGGGACGTTGTATACTTTTCGCGTTTGTGAGCCCAGGGGCATGACATCAGTAAGTTGTATTTTATTTTTATTTACTAAATGTATCTATGAATAATGTTTCAATTTTTTATCTATAAATGTATGTAAACGTGGTTAGGCGGAAGAGCGGGTCTGGTGGCCCGAGTCTCGCCACATATCATTATCGCCACCATTATTATTATTATTATTATTATTATTATTATTATTATTATTATTATTATTATTATTATTATTATTATTATTATTATTATTATTATTATTATTTATTATTATTATTATTATTATTATTATTATTATTATTATTATTATTATTTATTATTATTATTATTATTATTATTATTATTATTATTATTATTATTATTATTATTATTATTATTATTATTATTATTATTATTATTATTATTATTATTATTATTATTATTATTATTATTATTATTATTATTATTATTATTATTTATTATTATTATTATTATTATTATTATTAGTATTATTATTATTATTATTATTATTATTATTATTATTATTATTATTATTATTATTATTATTATTATTATTATTATTATTATTATTATTATTATTATTATTATTATTATTATTATTATTATTATTATTATTATTATTATTATTATTATTATTATTATTATTATTATTATTATTATTATTATTATTATTATTATTATTATTATTATTATTATTATTATTATTATTATTATTATTATTATTATTATTATTATTATTATTATTATTATTATTATTTATTATTATTATTAATTATTATTATTATTATTATTATTAATTATTATTATTATTATTATTATTATTATTATTATTATTATTATTATTATTATTATTATTATTATTATTATTATTATTATTATTATTATTATTATTATTATTATTATTATTATTATTATTATTATTATTATTATTATTATTATTATTATTATTATTATTATTATTATTATTATTATTATTATTATTATTATTATTATTATTATTATTATTATTATTATTATTATTATTATTATTATTATTATTATTATTTATTATTATTATTATTATTATTATTATTATTATTATTATTATTATTATTATTATTATTATTATTATTATTATTATTATTATTATTATTATTATTATTATTATTATTATTATTATTATTATTATTATTATTATTATTATTATTATTATTATTATTATTATTATTATTATTATTATTATTATTATTATTATTATTATTATTATTATTATTATTATTATTATTATTATTATTATTATTATTATTATTATTATTATTATATTATTATTATTATTATTATTATTATTATTATTATTATTATTATTATTATTATTATTATTATTATTATTATTATTATTATTATTATTATTATTATTATTATTATTATTATTATTATTATTATTATTATTATTATTATTATTATTATTATTATTATTATTATTATTATTATTATTATTATTATTATTATTATTATTATTATTATTATTATTATTATTATTATTATTATTATTATTATTATTATTATTATTATTATTATTATTATTATTATTATTATTATTATTATTATTATTATTATTATTATTATTATTATTATTATTATTATTATTATTATTATTATTATTATTATTATTATTATTATTATTATTATTATTATTATTATTATTATTATTATTATTATTATTATTATTATTATTATTATTATTATTATTATTATTATTATTATTATTATTTATTATTATTATTATTATTATTATTATTATTATTATTATTATTATTATTATTATTATTATTATTATTATTATTATTATTATTATTATTATTATTATTATTATTATTATTATTATTATATTATTATTATTATTATTATTATTATTATTATTATTATTATTATTATTATTATTATTATTATTATTATTATTATTATTATTATTATTATTATTATTATTATTATTATTATTATTATTATTATTATTATTATTATTATTATTATTATTATTATTATTATTATTATTATTATTATTATTATTATTATTATTATTATTATTATTATTATTATTATTATTATTATTATTATTATTATTATTATTATTATTATTATTATTATTATTATTATTATTATTATTATTATTATTATTATTATTATTATTATTATTATTATTATTATTATTATTATTATTATTATTATTATTATTATTATTATTATTATTATTATTATTATATTATTATTATTATTATTATTATTATTATTATTATTATTATTATTATTATTATTATTATTATTATTATTATTATTATTATTATTATTATTATTATTATTATTATTATTATTATTATTATTATTATTATTATTATTATTATTATTATTATTATTATTATTATTATTATTATTATTATTATTATTATTATTATTATTATTATTATTATTATTATTATTATTATTTATTATTATTATTATTATTATTATTATTATTATTATTATTATTATTATTATTATTATTATTATTATTATTATTATTATTATTATTATTATTATTATTATTATTATTATTATTATTATTATTATTATTATTATTATTATTATTATTATTATTATTATTATTATTATTATTATTATTATTATTATTATTATTATTATTATTATTATTATTATTATTATTATTATTATTATTATTATTATTATTATTATTATTATTATTATTATTATTATTATTATTATTATTATTATTATTATTATTATTATTATTATTATTATTATTATTATTATTATTATTATTATTATTATTATTATTATTATTATTATTATTATTATTTATTATTATTATTATTATTATTATTATTATTATTATTATTATTATTATTATTATTATTATTATTATTATTATTATTATTATTATTATTATTATTATTATTATTATTATTATTATTATTATTATTATTATTATTATTATTATTATTATTATTATTATTATTATTATTATTATTATTATTATTATTATTATTATTATTATTATTATTATTATTATTATTATTATTATTATTATTATTATTATTATTATTATTATTATTATTATTATTATTATTATTATTATTATTATTATTATTATTATTATTATTATTATTATTATTATTATTATTATTATTATTATTATTATTATTATTATTATTATTATTATTATTATTATTATTATTATTATTATTATTATTATTATTATTATTATTATTATTATTATTATTATTATTATTATTATTATTATTATTATTATTATTATTATTATTATTATTATTATTATTATTATTATTATTATTATTATTATTATTATTATTATTATTATTATTATTATTATTATTATTATTATTATTATTATTATTATTATTATTATTATTATTATTATTATTATTATTATTATTATTATTATTATTATTATTATTATTATTATTATTATTATTATTATTATTATTATTATTATTATTATTATTATTATTATTATTATTATTATTATTATTATTATTATTATTATTATTATTATTATTATTAATATTATTATTATTATTATTATTATTATTATTATTATTATTATTATTATTATTATTATTATTATTATTATTATTATTATTATTATTATTATTATTATTATTATTATTATTATTATTATTATTATTATTATTATTATTATTATTATTATTATTATTATTATTATTATTATTATTATTATTATTATTATTATTATTATTATTATTATTATTATTATTATTATTATTATTATTATTATTATTATTATTATTATTATTATTATTATTATTATTATTATTATTATTATTATTATTATTATTATTATTATTATTATTATTATTATTATTATTAATATTATTATTATTATTATTATTATTATTATTATTATTATTATTATTATTATTATTATTATTATTATTATTATTATTATTATTATTATTATTATTATTATTATTATTATTATTATTATTATTATTATTATTATTATTATTATTATTATTATTATTATTATTATTATTATTATTATTATTATTATTATTATTATTATTATTATTATTATTATTATTATTATTATTATTATTATTATTATTATTATTATTATTATTATTATTATTATTATTATTATTATTATTATTATTATACATTGTTTTTCTCGGTATTCACCAGATTTTTATTTGACTTTGTGTCGGGAACCAAGACACAGGTCAATTCATGTTTCGTCCCAATTTAGGAATTTTCGAACAATCCTGCATGTGTTTAAGATGATCGATTTTTGCATAATTTTATAGGTATATTTTGGTATTTGAATAAGTTCCAGATTTTTATGGATGTTATTTGGTATAACTCCTGTGCACGAAATGACCAGAGGAACAATATGAATTCTTTGGAGATACCATAGTGCCTTGACTTCAGCTGCTAGTTCTGTATACTTTGTTATTTTTTCTGCATGTGCTGTTTGAAGATTAGCTGTTTGTGGAACAGTTATGTCAATCAAGAAGCCAATCTTTTGCCGTTTGTCTACGAAAGTTTGTCTAGTCTGTTATGATGAATAGTTTTATCTGTAACTAGCTGAAGTACCCAGCGTTGCTCGGGCATTTATTACAGTAAATTATTATACAGGAAGAGGAATTCAATCTTTTCATGCCCTACGGCGGGACCTATCTCTATATCTTCCATTGTATCCTTATCCCTAACAATATTAGCATCATTATTTTATCTCAAGTGATAGAAATTATGGATCCTGAAATATGAATAATAGAAACCAAATACTCCCAGATATTATTTGCTTAGACAAAAATATTTTTAGACCAATTAATTTTTACTTATTTTTTTAGAAATATATAAATTAACTCATTCATTGTGAGCAATTGATATGCAAAACAACTTTACCCATTAGTCTTAATATGTAAATGATCATTCCTAAATTACATACCACTGCAAAGAAATTCATCCCATATTGAAGAAAAACTTTTACTGGGTTTACAAAATCATAAATTACTTTCCATTTTTCCAATTTGTGCAGGAGAGCTGAATAATAGAAACCAAGAACTCCCATATTTATTTATTTGCTCAGACTAACTTTTTGTTAGATAAATTACTTTCTGCCTATTTTTTATAGAAAAGTATGGATGAATTCAATTATTGGGAGCAATTGATATGCAAAACTAAAACACATATTAGTCTTAATAAATAAATTATCATTCTATAATCATCATCCACTGCACTAAACTTCTTTACATATAGAAGGAAAAAGTACAACAGCAATTGATATGCAAACAACCCTACAGATTAGTCTTAATATGTAAATGGTCATTCCTAAAATATATACCACTGCACAAAACTCCTTCAAATGTTGAAGAAAAACTTTTACTGGGTGGACTGAAGACAAATAAACATTTTCTATTGTAGCAATTTTAACGTGAGAGCTGAATAATAGAAACCAAGAGCTCCCACATTTATATATTTGCTCAGACAAACTTTTTAGATAAATTAAGTTTTTCTTATATTTTATGGAACAATATGGATGAAATCATTCATTGGCAGCCATTGATATGCAAAACAATAGCGCAGATTAGTCTTAATATGTAAATGAAGTTATTGAAGAAAAACTTTTACTGGGTGGGCCAGTAAAACCAACATACCAACATTTTCCATTTTACCAATACGAACATGAATACTGAAAAATAGAAACAAAGGACTCCCAGATTTGCTTAGACAAAATATTTTTAGATAAATTAATTTTTTTCCAATTATTTATTGAAAAATATATATGAATTCATTCATTCATTCATTCATTAGGAGCCAGTGACATGCAAAACAACTGCACATATTAGTCTTAATATTGTAATGACCATTGCTTAATTACCAACCACTGCACTAAATTTCTTCGCATGTAGAAGAAAAAAGTACAACTGCAATTAATATGACAAACAACTGTACAAATTAGTCTTAATATGTAAATGATCATTCCTAAATTAAACACCACTGTTCAAACTGCCTTTGCATATTGAAGAAAAAAATTTACTGAATGGACTGAAAACGTACACACATTTTCCATTTTACAATTTTAAACCTAAGAACTGTGTAAATAGTCAAATTGAGAGTACTAATGAACAGCTGCCCTATTATTTAGAAAATTATTCACATTTCTCCCCTTCTTGCAGTATTGTTTTCAATGGGGCGAGTAAGTACTTCAGCAAGTCGATCTTCCCTCTGAGTAACCGATTCAAAATTTTAATAGACTGCCCATCTCTTGGCATTTGTAATATGTTTTGACAATTGTGACAGTCGTTTAGTCAAACAATTCAGTAGTCACAAATTTCTGTAAAAGAAGACGTTTGGATTGTATACGATATGTGCATATTGTACATTGTACATTACTGTATATTCTGTACTGTATATTATTGTACTTTTTATTCTCTCAACCTACCTCAATTATTAAACACTTTCAAACTCACAATGATTTCTTGCCACTTAGTATATAACACGGACAAAGAGCAATATATGAACATTGACATTATTTACCACTTCAGTTACGGCTTTCTTTCAAATATTCACATAGGGACATTACATAACCTTATTCAAACTCTAATGAATTTCGCAATAATTCTGGACATTGATGAAATCAATAGTAGATCTCAGACGTCATCCTCTGCTGGCGCGCAGCTTAACTATTGACATTGATGCACTCTTGAATCTGTGATGTAAGGCTAGGCGAAAAATGTCCAGAAAAGTAATTATTTTGAAAATATATTACCGTTTATGTTTGTAAATCATAGCCTATAGTACTCCAGGTCTTTAAAGGATGCTAGCACAAAAGTTTCATCAGCATTGGTTCAGTAGATTCAGAGATTACCGCGCTGGAAGACAACGCACTTCTCAGAAGAAATAAAAGTCAACATGTTGACGAAGATGACCTCTTTTATTTCTTCTGATAAGAACGTCAACAACACCAAATCAGAATTCCCACAATTCAACGCACTTCTGTCTTTATATATTAGTATAGATAATTTCTCTGTCATAGTACAACCTATAGTTTGAATTTTCAAGTACAGGATCGGGAACATATTTTTAATACGGACAGGTCATTTCTTGTAGGTTGGATTTCGCTGCTAGTTTCTGGTAAATAATATTTGCAACTTGATTGTGCCTATAGGTGTAATCTGTATGGGCCATTAATTTGCATCCTGATGTGATGTGCTGTGTGCTCTCAACTGTTGTATGGCATTTTCTACATTTGTCATCTATTGTTTGTTTGAGGATATGCTTCCTGTAACTTTTAGTGTTGATCACTTGATCCTGTATAGCAACCATGAACCCTTCTGTTTCGCCAAAAAGACCACCGTATTTTAGCCAAGTGTTTGAGGCTTTTGAGTCTACATGAGGTTGCTTGAGATCATTTGCATGGCGTCCTTGGAGTTCCTTTCTTGTCCACATGTCTATTTTGCAGTTATTGTCTGTAACCCGCGACGAAATGTCCAGCTGTTTGTTGTTAAGGTTAAGTGGGGTTAATTTAGTATCTGCATGAACTATTGCAGCGTGTAGTTCTGAGGTTGCCTGTTTCTCATAATAAAAGTTCCTTAATGAATGAATTTATTTGTAGCACAAGTTCTTTAGATCTATTAGACCTCTTTCTCCCTCACTTCGTGGGAGTGTCACTCGTTCTATTGTGCTATTTGGATGGTGATGTCTGAATTTTGTCAAAATTGTGCGGGTAAGTCTCTGGATGTCTTCGAGGTCTGTGCCGCTCCACGGTATAATTACAAATGAGTACGTATATACTGGTACTGCAAATGTGTTGATTGCTTTTATCATGTTATTACCTGTTAATTTGGTTTTCAGGAGTGCAGTGATTCTTGATTTGTTCAGTTTTGTTAGAGATTGTTTGATTGCCTTGTTGTCTGTGATTGCTGCTTGATCGAATCCTAAATACTTGTATATTTCTTCATCGCCCATTGCCTGTATTGTTGTTTGATCACAGAGTGCGCTGTCTATCTTCTGTAACTTTCCAGTTTTGTCTACGTGAAGCGTCTTACATTTGTCAATACCAAAACTCATATGAATGTCTTCAGAAAAAGTTCGTGTTATTTCAAGGAGATATTGAAGCTGTCTGTCTGTTGAACTGTAAAGTGTAATGTCATCCATATACATCAGATGTGATATGGTGTGGATAGTTTTCTTCTTTTTTTTTCTAGGGCTTTTTATCCAGCCGACAGCCGGTTGCCCTTTACGTCCCGAAGGGACGCATATTCGACCATACACTAGACAAACACTTGCGGGCTCCTCTGATCTGGAATCAGCAGAACGCGAGGCCCTCCGCGACAACACACACACAAAGTCAAGGGACAAACAGCTATGCCCAAGGCGGGACTCGAACCCGCGACCCTTCGGACCGAAGCGCTGAGTCGGTACTCGCTCTTAGCCACCTCGGCCATCCAGGTCGGCGGATAGTTTTCTTATTTTTACGAATTTGGAAGCCATAGTGAGTACTGTTAAGTTGTGTTGATAGGGGATTTAGAGCCAGATAGTACAACAATGGGCTTAAGGAGTCTCCTTGGAAGATTCCCCGCTTAATTCTGATGTTTTTTGTTGAGATTGTTAACTCTTGCTGCCTTAAGGACAAAATTGTTCTCCAATGAGTCATGATATGTCCCAGAAAGTTGATGACGGTTTCATTAATTTTGTATATGCGGAGAACTTCAATATGCCAACTGTGAGGAACGCTATCAATGCTTTCTTGTAGTCAATGTATGCCAGGTGCAAGTTTCTATGGTTTTTATGTACTTGTTGTAGAATGACCATATCTGTTAGAAGTTGTTCTTTACATCCTTTATGTAATCGACTACAACCTTTCTGTTGTTCTGTCATTATTTCTCTGTCCTCAATATAATCTTGGATTTTACTTGTAATGCATGAAGTCAAAATTTCGTACATTGTGGGAAGGCAAGTGATTGGGCGGTATTGAGATGGGTTCTGTGTGTCTCTACTTTTGGGTTTCATGTATGTAATGCCTTTGGTTAGAAATAAAGGCATGTCTTCGGGGCTGTTAATGACTTGTGTGAAGCACTGAGCCAACTTATGGTGAAGCGATGTAAACTGCTTGTACCAGAAATTGTGAACGTGTTCTGGGCCAGGAGCTTTCCAGTTGAGGGTTTTTGCAATTGCAGTGCTGACGCCTTTTACTGAGATCTCATGATATAACATTGGATATATATTTTGAATATTATTAATTTCGTTCTTAATCCAGTGTGCCTCACTATTGTGATGACTAGTTTCTGACCATATGTTTGACCAGTACTGTTCTAAATTTTGTTGATCTCGTGCATCGTTGTTCTCTTGTTGGAAATTGCAATTTTGTCTGAGTTGTTGATAGAACACTTTTTCATTCTGATGAAATACTGAATTTTGTTGTTTACGTTCTGTTGTTTCTTTGTATCGTCTAAGTCTTTGTGATTTAGCTGCAAGTTTCTGTTTCAATTCATCTAAATGTTCAGATATTAAATTTGGATCAATGTTCCTGGTTCTTGTGTTTTCTTGATTCATGTTTTCTGATCTTTGCAAGTGTTTTCTTTGTTCTGCTGTTTGCTAATTTCTTGTTGTTTGGTTGGTTCAAATATTGTGTTACTGGACCTATTTCTTGTCTGAGATACTGAATTTGATTTTCGAGTCTTTGCTGCCATGGTGGTTTCGTATTTTTCTTGATTGACTTCTCTTTTTCACTTTTTAACTGATCATTTAATTTAAAACCAGATTTTACAGCTACGGTAGCAGCTGCACAGTAAACTATAGCATGTATATATGTTAATGTATATTCTTCTTTGATCTGACAGGGCAAAACATGTTCATTTATAAATCGAATAATTTGAACGAGCCTCTTGTTTCTATTGCTGTTGAGTTTAGGAATTCTGGGGGGAAGTGTTGGATCTAATCCTGAGTACTTGAGAAAAAGTTCCTGGTATATGTCAATTACGTCTGATATGTTGTCTTCCTTGGCACCTGGCGTTGATGGATCCTGATTTGCTTCATCTAATTGGGTTGAATTTGGAACTTCGTGTGAATCTGTGACAGTTTGTGTCAAGGGGCATCCATTACTGGAGGAAGAGATTTCTGCTGCTACTTCCTGTTTAATTTGTTCCAACCTTACTTTTGGGATTAGATTGTTTTTAAGTATAGCTCTTCTCTGATCTACAAGCCTCTGACGCCAATACGAGGAAACCTTTCTCTGAATTCAGCATGCAGAGATTGTCTGTATCCGATCATTTCTGTTTCTAAACGTGTGGCTCTGTAGTAGACACGCATAATATACTCATTCAAGTTATTTGTCCACTTCATACGTTGCCTCACTTTCCCCACCTTGGTGGTTGCGAGCAGCTGCTCTGGCAAAACACTGTCGGCAGGTGAAGCCACAGAGTGTTGGTTGCTTCTTTGGGATATGGCTGTAGTCTGTTCGGGTGACCCGGTAGGAGCTCGCCTGTTCAGCATCCTACCACCGGTGGCTCGCATGCTGTCACGCCCGACACCGGCTCCAGACGTGCCCCGGCGCGCCCCGGACAGCGGCTCTTTTTCCGAGGCTTTATGACTTCTTAAACGTCTCTCCATATCAGTATGGGTAATTGCCATTGCCCCAAGCACCTTTATAATCGGAAGACAATTGCTTGTCTTCCACGTGGCACAGTTGTTCTTGCTCACACGTAGGATTGGAGTTAAGAAGACTTGCAGGAAGAGGGGAAGGGAAAGAGGTGGGATATCATGGGGAGTTCGTATTTCACCTGAAGAAGGTAAATGACGAAGGACAATTTAGAACAGGGGCAAGAGGGATAATGAGAGATGGATAAATTTCACAGGAAGGGACAGCGGACAGCTGCTCCGGTTAGTCGCCTCTTACGACAGGGAGAGATCCCGTGGTGCTATTCTACTAAAATCCCCGGCCACAACACGGGATTTATTATTATTATTATTACATCAGCCGTGACCCAAAATTTCAGTCCATATTTGTGGAGTTTCTCTGGAATAAACAGGATATATCTGTACCTAGGTTTGCTCGGAAGTAATTGCTCATCGATTTTTACATTTTCTCCTGGGCGATAGCAAAAAAAGCAGCTGTCTACAAACCTCTCCCACATTACTGACACTAGAGCAAACTTATCCTTGCATCCAATTCTTCTAGAGACACGGATTAGTTGTTTTTCAGTACTTTTTGTGCTTCTGATTCGGCGTGTCTCTTCATGAGACGAAGCATTGGTTCATCAAATAGCAAAAGGAAGGAACTTATCACAGATCCAGTCGTTCGCTGGCTGCTCACTAAGTGAGACCACATCGTTCTTTCAAGACATTCATAGCTCTTCTTCCAGCTGACGAGGAATTGGCGCTGATGACCTTCCACACGGTTCCGTCTCTGGCAACCATTTTCACTGTTAGGGTACTTGTCTGCTCGTATTGAGACGATCGAGGAGAAGATTGGGAAAAATCAACTATCGCGTCTTCTTCCGCCGACAGTTCATCATTGGAACCACAGGCTTCATGCTCCTTGGCACAAAATTTCCAACTGAATCGGGTATATCACTTCCTTACTCGAAATACAAATTTTCTAGCATACGGGACAACTCGTCAACAGAGAGACCAGTTGAACCTGACATTATGACCGCATAAGCCAAAAAATTCTGACAAGGAAACTAAAATGAGAATAGAAAACGGAAAGAAATTTATCACAAATCAATACTCGTTGAAACTTGCCCTCATTTCATTACTTACTTTCCGGGAAGGAAACGAACTTGAATCGTGAAATCAATCAAGGGAACAATTATCGCTTCTAAATATAGAACACCGAATACGGTGTAAACTGTACGACAATAAATATCGCATCATTCCTAGAGCAAAGGGATATCTTCTACGATTGCGATACTGTAGTATCTTCATGATAATGAAACGATTAGACCTAACCAACACCAATCAAGTTCAGAATACGGTAGTTTTACAAATGAAATAATATGGGTGTCAACTGACCCCTTCCGCTGTTCTAGGGATATCACATGATAAAACAATAAAAAATAATATTTTATAGATTCCAACAATATCATAAAGAGAATAAAAAATGAGGAAAAGACACGTTGTTTGAAAAAAAACACTTAAAAACTGAATTTACTATTGAAGAAACAACTGATGTTGGTGTCATTTTAACATCTGCCGCCGTTCTAGTGTTAAATCTGCCAGAGGAAAACAGTGGTTCTAAAAGAATAGTATACAATGTGCCAACTAAGAAAATGCTCCATGTTTTTCAAAATATGCCCGAAGAAAATTCGCGAAACAAAAGTTCTCGAAATTGAAGAAATAATCATTAAAATACCTTCCTTTTATGTTCATAAAGTTCTCGCCTATCCCTTATTTATGAGCAAACTGGAATCTATTGCAAAAGACAATTTTCCCACTAAATTTGAAAAATATTAAATTTAGCTCAATAGAGGACTATAGAGAATACCGGCAATTTTGTGAAAAAGAGAAAATTGATCACCACACATACATACAGGGATCCTACTCAAAAAACTTTTTCAGTTGTTATAGAAGATCTTCAAATCACCTATTCAGAACCGGAAATATTTAACGAACTTTCGAAAAACTTTCAAGCCTTTCTCTGTTCGAAAGAGAACGTAAACCGTTAACTACCGCTTCAGTGGATTTAACTGACAATGAAAATAAAGCAATTTTAAGAATTAATAAATTTAAATATAGCATTGTTAGAATTAAAATTTGCTATAAGCCTAAAACCCCATCATGTGTAAAAATTGTCAGACTTTCTGTCATTCACAGGCAAATTGCGGAAGGCGACCTAGATGAGTGAGCTCAGTCGGTCATCATTACTCTCAATGTGATAAACCTTAAACATAATGTACCAAAGTGTCTAAATTGCAATGTGGGGAACACACGGTTAACTATAAAGGCTGCAAAGCTGACAAACAAGCCGTTAAAAAAATATAACTGGAATCAGGCTCATCATAAATTTTCAACATATAATTCGCCAAATATGCAGTACTCCAATCACGAACTAAATCAGAACGCTCAACCTTATCACTATGTCCCTCAAAAGTTCCCTTCTCTACCACTTAACCCAACGGCCTTGCATTCTTTCGCTTATCGCACTAGTCAACCGCCTAGGCCAGATAACAGGAATTTTCCTCCAGTTCTCCAAAATATGAATATAATAAACGAAAACCTAATTCAAACAATTATAAACAATATTCTTTCTTCACACGTTCCTTAGTCACAACAAATGGTTGAATGACTTATTTCAATGCATATTAATAGCACAAAATAAAATAGTAATCTTTTAACTTCTGAAGTGGTATGCAAATGGCGTAAAGCGCCAAGAGAACGAATTAAGATAATTTCTATAAGTCCATGACATAGATGTTGCATGTACTTCAGAGTCTTCTAACATAATTGTAATTGCAGCATATAAACCACCCAACAAAAAGTTTCCCAGTGCTCGTTCAGACTCGGCGGTGTGCGACTGCTCTCCTATGCTTCCCTTGCGCGCTATGACTGTTGCCGTTCAAATTAAGCGTCAAGAACGAAAGCTGTTATAGTTGTTTTTTTTTTGTCTTTGTGGTTAATAGTCCCTTAACTGTGTGCAAATTCGGGTGACGAGTTTTTCTAGATTTGTGAAGTTCAGTGTTTTAGTGAGTGTTCTCTTCACTTTCACGCACCGAGAAGCTCGAAGCGCGTATGTTTCCAACCATCGTGTTGCTGCTTGGCAACCGAACAACAGATTCGTAATCATCATGGAAGACCCTCTTCCCAATCAACAACCAAACATCACTTCAAGTAAGAATTATGTGCCAGCTGTTCCCTGTTTCCAAAGAAAGAAAATGCAATTGTTATTGACTTTGCTAATCATGCAGCGACAGTTGACTTTATCGAAGTTCTTGCAGGAAAAACTAATCCTTCTCATAATTGGTTTGCATATAATATCTCTAATAACAGGCTTTGTGTTTATTTGGCCACCAACGAAATTGCTGATGAGCGTGTCTCCAAAGTTAAAGCAATCATTGTATCTGATCATGAATTTACTATAAGACGTCTAATTTCACGCAACAAAAGGATAATTCTTTCCAATGTTTGCCCGAGTATCCGACACAATCTCCTAGAAGCTATGTTATTAGAATTTGGCGTAAAACAGTGGCATCAATGTGTTTTATTCGTGCAGGTTTCTCTAATCTAAAATTGAACCATATCATGAGTTTTAGAAGACAAACCTAACTCCAGAATCTAAACTACTCCCGGAGTCTTTCCAAGTAACATTGGATGGTTTACATCATTGGATATACATCGTATCTGATATCCCCACATGTTTCCAGTGCAAGCTACACGGGCATTTTGCTAAAAACTGCCCAAATCTCAACTCCTCCCTGCCGCAAGCAGCTATCAGCCCGAAGGTAACAACCTTTCCCTTATCAGACGTCGACCTTCCCTCCTCTCTAGCCCCCTGCCCCGTTCCTGTCGATAAGTTGAACTCCAAGTGTTTCGCAATCAGTTCCTTCACCGGCATTTCCTACAACTTCAGTTCCGGAATCTAAGCCAGAGGAGTCAACGGAAGACATGGTGAAGTCAAGAACGAAAAGGCCACTCTCCTCTAGTAGCTCCCAAGCGACGACTCTTCCCGCTAACGTGACAAGTGATCTCGTTACTGAAAAGCCTGTCCTATCTGATTCGGAAACATCCTTAGACTTAGACAACCCTCCTAATTGCTATGGCAAAAAAGTCCTTTAGTGGCGCACCGATGTCCTCCATCCCATTCATGCTAATGGACTTAAACGGTAATAAATATTCACAGCCTCAAGACACCAGCAATTTACTTGCTGTATCTTTTGCTAAGAATTCCAGCCACTACAACTATGATCCTGAGCTTTTTAAAACTCTTGAATCAAAATTTCTTATGCCTCAAGACATTATTTCTTCATTGGTTGGTTCCAACGATGGCCATTATAACAGAATTTTCACCTTGGACGAACTTCTCTATGTGTTGAAGAAAAGTAACAACGGTGCTCCAGGCCCTGACAACATCCCCAACAGTTTTCTTAAAAACCTACCAGTGAAGGCTCTGGATCATCTTCTTCAGATATATAATGTCATATGGTCAACTCAGACCTTTCCGGACCAATGGAATGAAGCTATAGTTATACCGATTCTCAAGCTTAATAAGGACAGATGCAATCCATCTTGTTACCGCCCCATATCTTTAACGTGCAATCTGTTATGTCCACAAAACACTGCGTTTGTAAAAACATAATTTATTTGTCATTTACATACAAGGCAAATTCTCTTGTTACAATATTCCCCTCTGTTTGCCTTCTCGGCTGACGTCCTGTCTTGGGTACAGCCGCTGCGGTGATCCATGTGCCTCAGACTCCGGGCCCGCGCCTCCACTAGGCCGGGCGTCACGACGCCTCCATACGGCGTAGAAAGAGAGGGGCGGTAGGTCTTCCGCCACTGCCTCTCGCTGCTCCCGTGTGCGCTCCTCCGCCACGGTTCTGCTCCCGTGTGCGCTCCACCGCCACGGTCCTGATCCCGTGTGCGCTCCTCCGCCACTGTTCTGTTCCCGTGTGCGCTCCACCGCCACGGTCCTGCTCCCGTGTGCGCTCCTCCGCCACGGTTCTGAACCCGCTGTCTGGATCCCGACTTCCCCGCTGACTGCCTTGCTTGCTGCGAGGGGGCCCGCTAAATACCCCTAGGAGGTCGCGGCTCGCCGGCTGGGCCCGCCGCCGAGGACGGCGGCGAGTCTCTGCCCGACCATTCTGGCGTGACATCCTAAACCGCTGAGTGTTAGACTTGCCAAGTACCGTGATGAACTTAACATTGAGTCTCATGATATCATCAAGAGGAAACTCAACCCTCTTCCCCCTTGGGATTATTTCTCCCTGTCAATAATACGGAAGCTACCAAATTTACAAATCCTGATATCCCAAAGCCTACCCTTAAGCAACTAATCCTGGAGTTTAGCACAAATTTGCAAATCATAGCCAATTTTTCACGGATGGATCCAAGCAACAATCAAGATCTAGTGGAGCTGCTATTTCCATTACCCACCCCTTAAGTATCTTTACCGCCTCCCGGATTTCTATTCCATATTCTCATGTGAAGCTTGGGCTATTATCAAAGCTATTGATATTAGCATTAAGACCATCTAACTCAGATATTGTTATTTTTTCTGACTCACTATCCCCCTGTTCTCTATCCTGTGTTTCCCCTTGTGAACCAACCGACATTCCTTAAAACGCCTGGTCCAAGAAATCCAAAGAAAGCGCTATCACTCCTTCCTTAAAGGATACCCCATTACAATAGCTTGGCTTCCTTCTCACATAGGCATCCAGGGCAATGAAGAAGCGGATGCAGCAGCGAAATCTCTCTCTCTCTCTCTCTCTCTCTCTCCCCTCTCTCTCTCTCCCTCTCTCTCTCCCCTCTCTCTTCCTCTCTCTCCCCCCTCTCTCTCCTCTCTCTCCTCCCTCTCTCTCCTCTCTCTCCCTCCCTCTCTCCCTCTCTCCCTCTCTCTCTCCCTCTCCCTCCCTCTCTCCTCTCTCTCTCTCCCTCTCTCTCTCCCTCCCTCTCTCTCTCCTCTCTCTCCCTCTCTCCCTCTCTCTCTCCTCTCTCCCTCCCTCTCTCCCTCTCTCTCTCTCCCTCTCCCTCTCCCTCTCTCTCTCCCTCTTTCTCTCCCCTCTCTCTCCCTCTCTCTCCCTCTCTCTCTCTCCCTCTCTCTCTCCCCTCTCTCTCTCCCTCTCTATCTCCTCTCTCTCTCTCTCCCTCTCTCTCTCCCTCTCTCTCTCCCTCTCTCTCTCCCTCTCTCTCTCCCTCTCTCTCTCTCTCTCTCTGAAATTGAAACTGAAGCTGGCGGCCATCTTCCTGACCTTAAAAACTACCTCTTACTTGCGGTTAGGTATCGGACATTTTAACCTTGGTCATAGATACCTGATTAAAAAGGCTATTCCCGATCCTTGCCCAAATTGCGGGCTTCCAGTATCCACCAATCACATTGTAATTGATTGCCATCTGATGACGAATGAAAGAGAAAACCTATCAATAATCAACCAAAATATCAATAGTGATCTCCACTGTATATTCAATTCCCATTCTGGTCAGATGAAGATTATAGGACTCCTCACCAAATTTAATCTGATAAATAGTATTTAGCTATTGATTGTCAACTCCATGTTCAAGATCTATTTTAAGGATTTATGTGTATGAGTATTCCATGAAACTCTGTAACCAGTGTGTGTATTTGTAAGTACATTTGTAACTCATGTATTTTTGTTACTGTGGTCGCCTAAGACCTATCTGTTTATAAGGCGACCTTAAATAAATAATTTTAAAAAAGTTTCCGTCCAGTTTCATGAAAGCATTGTTTGATGGCAGATCGCAAAGAGATCTGAATTGTAAAAACCAAATTTACAACTGTAATACTACTTCATATAACGACAAACTTCTTCAGAAATTCGCACTGCAAAGAAAGCTTAATATATTAGTTCCATCAGAGCCCACATACTACCCCTATAACCCAAAAGTAGTTCCTGACATTCTAGATATAGTTATTACACAAAATTTAAACGTACCGATTTACCAAAATATGAAACCAGAATTAGATTCGGACCACAATCCAGTAATAGTTTCATTCAAAGCTGAACCTGTCACATCAAAACGAAAAAATTATCGAGGGAAAAGTAAATTGGGTCATGTATAGAAACTTTCTAACTAATGAATATCAGTATACGAAGAGGCTAAAAAAATCATCAGAAATAGACAATTGTATTAGCTCCCTAAAAAACGTAATTAAACATGCTATCAACAGATCTATTAAAGTCAGAAATTTCACCAAAAATTATACTCCGCTTCCGAAACCACTACTAAATTTAATTCAAGAAAAACATAACCTTCGTAGAATGTGGCACTATTCACACAATAAAGCTTTGAAATAAAAATTAAATAGCATATCTTCTTATATATTATTTCTCAAAGGGCTGTTTGGTCTTTTCAATAAATTGGGCGACATACGAAACCGATCTGTATAAAAAAGCAATGGATTGAAAAATCGTGTTTCTTTTCACCTGCACATGGGACATTCGTATTGAAAAAGTGCGTTAAAAATACGTAAATATTAAAAAAACGTAAATTTCGGGATCAGCAGTTACTGATTGCCGCGCGATCTTTCGGAAGAAAATTACACTGTCGGACGGTGGCGGGAGCACACAGCGTTCAGCTGTGCCAGAACCAGTGCCAGTGCGCGTTTCGTGCACGTTAATGTGATTTTTTACATTGAATAGAAATCTTGAAATAGAAGAGGTTAGTAAATCTTAATTTTTGCATACATACAATAATTATTTTATTAACTGATTCCATCAACTTATTTATACATGTAGCCTTTGGATGAAGGTTAGAGAAATTCAGTATTATTTTTTCACATATATTACGTGTATTCAGAATGTTCACGTTCACAGCGATTTTGTTTGTTTCTGTTTTAGTCTAGGTTGTATAAGCATGTGAACGTGATCGTCTACATTGAATAAAAATCTTGAAATTGAAGAGGTTAGTGATCTGATTCCATCAACTTATTTAAATGTAGCCTTTGAATGAAATAACTATTCACTTAATTGCCCTACATTATTAAAATGTGTTGTTTGGTAAAGTGAAAAATTTGTTTTCTTCTGCAGTATGGCCATAAATGGTTGTGGAGTAAATTGCAGCCACATTGGGGTATTATAGAAAAGAAGAAAAAATTAGTAGATACATAGTTTAATAATACATATAGTGTGAGTGGTAATAATATAATTATATATTGTGTATGAATGCTGTTAATTGCACTACATTATGTACATAAATTAAATGGAATATCATTTACAATAACATTATTAATAAATGTGTGTGTGTTTGGAAAGTGAAAATTTTGTTCTCTTCTACAGTCAGTATGCCTCGAGGTAGAAAGATGATGGCTTCGGAGCGTAGAAAGAGGAAGCAAATTATGTCGGAAAGAACTCCTGAAGAGATAGCAGAAAGTTCTGAACGCCATTATCAAAATCGTGCCAAACGCCAATGTCTTGAGACCGAACAACAACGCAGGACCAGACTTGATAAACAAAGGCAAAGACAGAGGGAGCTGCGACAGAAGGAAACACAGGCGGAATGGCAGCGGCAGCTACGCATGTGTAGAACCCAAAAAAATGCACGCAGGTTTGTTAACAGATTGTGTGGAGCAAGATATTGGTTCGGTAGAACAAACCATAGTGACTATAATGTAGATGAATTTTCTTTGGGAGAAATGAATGAACAGTGTGAGTTTTGTGGGGCTTTACATTTTGCAGCTGAGAAAACAGGTGGGGGATTCAATAGCTGTTGTCATAAAGGGAAAGTGAGTGAGGAAGTTCTATCACCCATTGAAGTGCCTGATCTATTAAAAAATTTGATAACACGAGGTGATGAAAAATCTAAAAATTATCTGTTGCATATTAGAAGTTAAAATAATGCTTTAGCATTTGCATCAATTCAGACAAATTTATTACAATTTTCTAATAGTAGAGGTCCTTATTGCTTTAAAATACACGAGCAGATTTATCATTCTGTTGGAAGTTTGCATCCTGCTACTGGTGAGCTTCCATTGTATGCTGGATTATTTATTTTAGATACTGAATTTAGAATTGAAAAGATAGAATTTCTTAATTCATTGAATCCATCTGGCTTACCTCCTCACAAACTGACTCTTAAAAAAGGAGCAGTAGTGATGTTGGTTAGAAATCTTAATGCCAAGAAGGGATTGGTGAATGGCACTAGAATGGTTGTGCACAAAATGCACAACAATTCCATTGAAGCAAACGTTCTGACAGGAGAGGCACAGTCTACTTTGGTGTTGATACCTAGAATCGATCTGACTCCATCAGACCACACCATGCCCTTCAATTTAAAAAGATGGCAATTTCCAGTAAGGTTGTCGTTTGCCATGACAATTAATAAGTCGCAGGGGCAGACTTTCAAAAAAATTGGCATCTATCTTCCCTCTCCTGTGTTTACACATGGGCAACTTTATGTGGCATTCTCTAGAGTAAGTTCGTTTGCTAATGTTAGGTTACAAATTGAAGATGGCACAAATCAAGGAAAATGTAAAAACAGTTCTAAAGCTTTTACATTGAATATTGTTTATAGTGAAATATTAGATTGATAGCTATTTTAGGATCAATAACTTGGTGGCAGAAATATACATGGACTTTATGGTGACAGATAATAAGTACTGTAAGGGAATGAAGGATGGGTATGTGTAATAAAATTTGTGTAACCTGAATTTATGTGATCCGAAAGGGAAACAAATAAAACCTTCAATTCAATTGTTGTAGCGATTCTTACTTTATTTGTAAAGTATTACCAAGAAACAAATTTTGGAAATTAGCTGATTAATAATTTCCAAATACTAGCCTTCAGTTTTTCGCGTGACAAAAAAAAATGCATAATCTTTGGATCCTAACTAGAAAGAACCAATCTCTTGCAATGGATAACCTGTGAATGCATTCTTGAATCTTTGTATGTATCTGAGTAAGCTTCAATTTGCCTCTTCTGTCAAGGAAATGATTTTGCACTGATGCTGCTGACTACTGACGTTAGCACAAAGTGAATTGGTAAAATGTTTTGGATATTAAACAATGTTCATTTCAGGAAATATAGTCCAGGTCGTGGTGCTTCTACAATGAAATCTTGCATTACATTCTCTGTGGTTTATAATAGGACTCTGAGTAAAGGTTTCCACTTTTAAAAAAATCCTAACGCACCATGGAATTTACTCCTTGGGTGGTGGGGAAACTTTTCCTTTGTACAAAGTTCATGAATCTGGAGATATTGGTAAATATTGAAAATGTAATTAAATTTTCATAAAAAACTAAGTGTATATTAACCATGATTTGTTATTCTATTTTTGCAGAATTTGAAAATCTCGCTGTTTTTTATTAGTCTTGGATAGTTGTTGCTAAAGGATTTCATCAAGAAATTATAACATATGGAAAATACAGTTCTCCAGACAGCACTGTGTTGAAAAAGAACAATATGTTCAGCAAACCGAACAAGAAGGCTATAAGCGTCATAGCTTATGTATTAAACTACATCACAACTTCGAATGGATATAACAAATGTATTGTTTACTTTAGTTCATTCATTTATTTCTTTTATAAATTGAAATTGTACATTCTTTAATTATACACAAGGAAATATTGTATGAAGCGTCCCATTTACTTTCTCCCTCATATACTTAACTCCTCCTGTGTGTTACCTAATACAGAACCAAACGTACTTTGTTTCCTTGAGTTAAGCAATATTCAAATGTCATGTTACTGTCAATGATAACATTATATACCTTAAAAAAAGAAATCAATGATTGTTTGAGGTGTGCGTGTCCAATTGGAGCTATTTCCATCAAAGAAAAGTTTTCAGGAAATGGTAAAAAAATGTATCAGTAATATTTTACAAGAAAAATGGAAGTAGTCGGTTTTGTTCATGTTTGTTCATTAGAGCATAGTTTTTGATTGATTTGCTATTGATTTCTTCATTGCCAGTTATGTTATTAGCCACTTATTGACAACACGATATTCACATCGCCTAATTATGATGAAAATTATGGCATATCGCCATTTTTTAAAAACATTTAACTCGGTTCACAGTAATTAGTATTCAGTTGTTTAAAAACTTACATCATTTCTTTATTTATTGTGTATATACAACAAATGAAATGAAACTAAATTTTTGGGGTTTCAACATTTCATATGTTCTGTTGTAACTTCCTACAGGTTTCCCTTCAGTGCGATGTAATCGCACGGGTTCAGCTAGTCTGTAAAAATTCAACAAGTGCTACATAAAGTTAGATGTACACATTTTCAAAACTTTCTAGGCAGCATCCCCCCCCAAGCTCTGGGACAATGTTACAGTTAAAATTATTACAAAGTAAATATCTTTCATCTCCCAGTTATTAACTACCACAGGATTAGCAACGATGGATTTCACAAAAGCAGAAACTTTAGCAGAAAATTCCGAAAAATATTTATAAATAACCCTGTAATCGACTCTGATTTCCAATTAGAAGTGGAAGGAAACTTATCAACACCGCGACATTCTGTCCCAACAAAAACTAAATTTATAGATCCGTCCGAGACATATCAAATCATTAAGGCATTAAAACTGACAAAATCAGCACGCCATGACTTAATAAATAATAAAATGATGAAAGAATTACCTGGCAATGCGATTACAGCATTAACAGCTCTTTTCAATGGATCTTTAAGATTAGGATATTATCCAAAGACATGGAAAACTGCTATTGTATATCTTCTGTTATATTTGATTAATAGCGTGAGTTAATGTTATGATATTTGCTGTAATGAATGAAATTTAGAACAAATAGAACTCTGAAATGAAATTTAATTGAAGAATCATTACTTCAGGAATGTAAACGTAGAATTCTAAAAATTAGTACAATAAGAATTTTTTATTTACAATCCAATTAATGTAACATTACTTATGATACAATGCAATTCGTTTTTTTAAAGAATAGTTGTAGTAATACGAGTACTTCTTTCATTTCAATGAGTAATTTTATTTTGTTATTGAGAGTTATTCATGGAAATTTAAAATGTTAAAGATCAGCTTCTGATTTATGCATTCAAAATGTCAATTTCATAAAGCTAAAAATCACACCCTGGATATATAAGTATTTTTTTTTTCTTAGAACAATTTATCTACTATGTATAATTTTCACATTTACAGTATTACATAGTTACACATAAATCTGTATAAAGAAAATTATATAACACCAATATGCAAGCCGAATAAAGATCCTAATAGCTACCGACCAGTTAGTTTGTTACCGACCTTTGCCAAAATATTTCAAAATTTATAAAATCACGTTTATTCAAATTATTCACCGAAACTAATGCGCTATCCAATACGCAGTTATGATTTCGTTCAAACCACTCCACAAGCCGTCAGCTGCTGAGAGTAACGGAGTACATCACTAAAGGATTCCACAACCGAATCTACACAGCTGCAATTTTTCTCGACATTGCACATGCGTTTGATAAAGTCGGCATCTTGGACTACTTTACAAGCATTAGGAACACCAGATTATCTCCAAATTATCTTCAAAATCTTATCAGAGAGGGATTTCAAAGTTAGTATTAATAGCACTAAATCATATATATAATATATATAATATATATATATATATAATATATATATATATATATATAATATATATATATATATATATATATAATATATATATATATATATATAATATATATATATATATATATAATATATATATATATATATATAATATATATATATATATATAATATATATATAGAAAGAGTATAATATATATATATATATAATATATATATATATATATAATATATATATATATATATATAATATATATATATATATATAATATATATATATATATAAGTTAATATATATATATATATATATATTTCATATATATATATATAATATATATATATATATATATATAATATATATATATATATATAATATATATATATATATATAATATATAATATATATATATATATATAATATATATATATATATATTATATATAGACTCTCTTATATATATATATATATATATATATATATATAGACTCTCTTAAACCATCGTAAATTAGAATCAATCCACTCCCCGCATTAACCAGTTCGTCTGAAGAAACCGTTAAATAACTAAATATAAAACTTATAAGAATTTCTTCTGACTTGCAGTTCTGCAGACTTTATTTACAAGTAAGCCGTGTGGTCCTCCTCAAATACTGTTGGTCGAAAGGCCAAAATTATGTGTAAATATACTTTATTGAAAACCCTTAACGGCATATTATGCCGAACAGGCAGAAAAAGAAGCATTAAAAGCCGTATATTGGACAAGCTAGAATCATTTTTGTTCTTCAATCTAGAACAGGGATGCTAACATTTGATACCCCTACATATATTGATACAATTTACAGTAATATATTACCATTATTATTACTACTACGAGGTAGGGTCAAAAAGTTCCCGGAATGGTCGCTTACAGTCAGGTATTTGTTAGCTGAAAGGGAAATTTTTGTTTGTGAGGTTGGCATAACTGGTAGTGAATGTGCTTTTGAGGTTAGCAGGCAGTTGTAGTTGGTTCCGTGCGTTGTAGATCGTAGTTTCTTTCTTTCGTCGGATTGTGCAATGTCGTCATTAGAGCAGCGTGGCAATATTAAATTCTGTGTGTTGCTGGAGAAATCACCCTCGGAGACTCTTGAGATGCTAAAAAAAGCATACGGAAATTCTGCGATGAAGAAAACAGCAGTTTACGAGTGGCATAAGCGTTTTCACGACGGTCGCACAACAATTGAAGATGACGTTCGGACTGGGCGGCCTTCCACTTCCACTACAGACGACAATGTTGAGCGCGTTCGACAAATTGTGCGTGCGGACAGGCGAACAACCATCAATACTATTGCCTCTGAAGTTAGTATTTCACATGGGAGTGTTCACAGCATTCTTCATAATGACTTGAACATGCATCGTGTTTGCTTGCACATTGTTCCAAAAATGTTATCCCCTGAGCAAAAGGAAATGAGAGTGACCATGTCCAGGGACTTGATTGAAATGGCTGATGCAGATGACAGCTTCCTGCGCAAAATTGTTACAGGTGATGAGACATGGTGCTTTCTTTACGACCCTCAGACAAAACGGCAGTCCGCTGAATGGAAGTCAAAAACTTCACCAAGAAAACAAAAATTTCGCATGGACAGAAGCCGGGGTAAGGTGATGTTGGAGGTGTTTTTTGATTACCGTGGAGTGATTCATTATGAATTTATTCCTGAAGGGAGAACAGTAAATAAAGAATTGTACACAGAGATCTTAAAACGGCTACGAGATGCAATTCGACGAAAACGACCCGAAAAATGGGCAGAGAATGACTGGTGTTTGTTGCACGACAATGCCCCAGCACATCGATCCCTAATGGTGAAACAATACCTTGCCAAGAATAATGTTACCACTCTGGAACATCCTCCATATTCTCCCGATCTCGCACCACCAGATTTCTACCTGTTTCCAAGGTTAAAAATGGCATTGAAGGGACATCGTTTTGCTGATTCGTCAGAGGTGATTGAAAATGCGACGGAGCGGCTGAAGGAACTTTCAAAAAACGGCTTTCAAGAGTGTTTCCAACAATTATATGAACGGTGGAATAAATGTGTAGATGCAGGAGGAGAGTATTTTGAAGGGAAATAATGTAAGAATGTTATAAATATTTTTAATAAATTTTTAATAACCAATTCCGGGTACTTTTTGACCCTACTTCGTATATTTGAAACATTTGATAAAAAGAATGTCATAAAGAATAATTAAACCTTGTAAACGTTGTTGGTTATAAGTACATTGTACAGAATAAACTTATGTTATTAACGTTCTCATGTATTTTCTCAGTTTTCTTCGTTTATTTTTCATTATTTTCGATTTAGAATTATGCTTTTCATATTTACTGCTCTGCCGTATGTTCAGATGAACACAGTAACAAATATATTTATGAGTGTTACACGCAATGAGCTGGCTAAAATTCTCTGCAATAATCACCACCATAGATTCATTTTTTTTTGTTAACCGGAAATGAGCTTGTTTTTTACTTTCTCGCCTTTGGAAGGAACTTCGGGAGAAGAGAAAGTTATGGAGACGTGCGCCGGAAAACGGCGAATTTTCACCAGAAAAGAGTTTTTCACCTTTCGAATATACCGTCACCATAAGTATATTTCGTTTCAAATAGAACAGGCTTGCCCAATTTTCTTTCTTTAAAACAATGCTAACTGTAGACTGTAGAATGGTATGGTGTTGTGAGATACCATCGTAGAAGAGCCACAAATTACTTCTCGTTATCAACCAGCACGTGTATTTATCTCCACTATTTGTTGTTCTGTGTAAGGTATAATCCGTTTATAATAGTTTTTTCAAACTCTAATTGGCATTTTAAGTAATTGTTTATAATTATTACTACTATAATCATGTGTAGATAAAACTGACTTGTTTTCAAAACATTTGCTTTTGATTTTATGTACTATATGATGATATACTTATATGATGGAAATACATTTTCAGAAATGTGAACAAACAAATAATTAACACTGTACTTTATTGATCAAGAAGCATGAACCTACTGCTACCGTACTACTATAATACTGCGTTTAAAAAAACTCAAACGCTATGGGCCTTCTTATTCATCAAAACGACGACTAGCGATCAGATCTAGGCCTACGAATGTTCAAAAAATCAGGTTTTGCTCATGATCGTTGTCATTCGGCATTTTGCATTTGACAGTCTTTAAACATTTTACTGTAATAAAACGAGACCACGATGTGTCGCAACCATGACGGACAAGCAGATTACCTACGCTTAAATGGACGATCTCAGGCGTAAAACCCCATGTGAGTTTAATTTCCAATAACTGCGTTTAATGCACGTGGTGAAACTCCCTAGAAACTTAAACGCGACTAAACACAAAGATAAAGGAAACAAAGATAAACACATAATCGAAGGTGGTGAAACCGGGCCATAATAATTTTTATACAATAATAACGGTTTGCTTCAGGTAAATAGCTGTATGATTAATGTAACCAATAACTTTTAATAATTTAAAAATATAATATTCTTTAAATTTCATTAAATCCTTTAGGCTTTAACGTGAAATATACACAATAAGTAGAAATTATAAAAATAAAAACGAATTTTCTTTTCTTATAGAAAACATCACTTTCAGAGGCCAGCCAGACAAGAAAAATTTCGGCCCACCCTAATATATAAAAATTCGTTGCGAACTATTAAGTATAAATTTGAGAAACAATCATATGTTTCCAAATGAAGTTTCCCAATTATAAAGAACCTCTCAAAACTACTCAAGCTATATTAGTAATTTCTGTATTTCAAGAAAACTGGAAAATATTTTTAACTAGTAGTGCTACAACATCATATACTTTGTTGCATTCTTATGCGACTTTTAGATGTTTATTTCTGATTATTTGTAAGCTGTAAAGAATATCTTATTGGTAATATACTTTTCTTTGCTTTCAAGACGGTCGATTATTTGTATACTATTTTGGAAGAAGTTCTTTCAGATTGTTTCAAAATTTCGAAAATTATTTGGCTTTGCTACAGATTTTGCGCAATATAAATGAAGAAATAAATTTACCAAGAGTTGCCAACATGCAAAAGGTAGGAGAAAATTATGAGTCCAAACCACCCGAAGATTATTAACAACAGTCTATGATCATTCAGTTGCTTGATTCATTTTAACTCACAACGAAAGGACATTTTTGTGAAAGACTGTAGAATTTCTGAAACTGTTTTCAAAACTGTAGAATGTTCTACCCAATACTGGTCTCGGTTTGTCTGAAAATTAATTAAACCAAACTAGGAGTAGCGTTAAAAGCTAAAGGACACGATAAAGAATGCAAAAAATTGGACGGAAAACATATTGCTAAAAAAATCTGTTATCGAAAAAAAGTTGCTGAAATATAATCGTGAACGTCCCGTTTCCTTCATCGATGCTGTGAATAGCTGCGATGAATTTTGATTTCCAAATGCGTACCGATTTTACTTTCTCGCGCTCAGATCTTGAAATAAGGACATATTCAATTTTTCGAAAATACGAGTAGTTTTCGTGTAATTTTGCACCACATATGTTTCGAGCAAAATTGCCTATAGGCAATTGTAAATCTTTAAATCAATTTTTCTCAAAAAACGGCTTCAATTTTTTTAAATAAATTTTCTTCTCGTATGTATCAAGGGAAGGTAATGGATAAGTATGGTACTTGTCCCATTTTCGGCGAATTCTAATTTTCGGAAATTGCAGAGTTAACATTTCAAAACTACAAAATTGAAGATAGAGATTTTTGCTTTAGACACAGTCTGTGGTAAAAAATCAGCTCTTTAAAAAAGGTCATGCACAATTTTTTTTGAAGAAACTAGTAGTTTTCGCCTAATTTGTGCTGGAAATTATTGCAATTTATATAAAAATAATTTTCTCAAAACCCGTTCCAAATTTTTTCTTTGTATTTTTTCCACGGATAGAAAAGGTCCCGTCCACGTCACAAAAGTTCGAGCCTACGTGACGTCATTTCCGCCTTCGAAGGCTAGCCGCTCTCTATCACTTGCGCCTTGCCCCCTTCTCCCCCACCCCCGCCAGACCAACAGCGCGTTTGCTGGAAGGTGTCGGCATTGTAGTCTCTAAACCCCAAAGCACATCCTCCAACGTGCACGAACACAGTCTCTACGGCAAAATCTTCGCCTGTGGGCATATAAGTAACTCCCCTATCCCGGTTTATTCTTCTTTATGTATCTCAACGAGTGTCATCGGCCGTGTTGCTGCCGTCTACAAGCGGACTTTCATACCTCGCTTCTTTATGTTTCCGTACGGATAACTATCTAAATCTGCGATCTTCGACCGTCAGATTTCCGCAGTGCATTTATGCGCGTTCGATCTTCAATACGACTTATGCGCGTTTATCTTCAATACGACACCGGGAGCGGTAGCTCAGTGCATCAACTGATGCCACTGCAGCGCCTCTGACCGGGAGGTCCTGGGTTCGAGTCCTGACGGCGGCAGGATTTTCAACGCTAGCTTTTCAGCTAGGTCGAATTCAGTCACTGTCTGGAGGAGAATTCTAGCGGCCGGCTACTCTGATCGGTAGTTTTCCGTGGTTTCTCCGATCAACACCAGGCGAATGCCGGAGCAGTACCCTAACAAACGGGCCACGGACCGCGCGCGATCTTTCCTTCCTATCCTCTCCCCTTACACTAACATGCACTACACTGCCACATATTCCGGGAGACTGGTTGGAAGCTTAGAGCTTGTCCCGGCTGGGGCGGTGCCCCGGTGGTGGGAGAGTCCTGGTTAGGGGGAAACCCCACTAGCCGACGGTAGGTCGGCGCCGGATCTCGCCTTCCAGCGGGGGAAGATCACCGCCATCTCCCGAGAAAAACATGCACTACACTAACGGGACTAATGACCGAAGCAGATGACGCGCCCGGAAACACGAAAAAATCTATCATTGAATACAACTCTACATCGGCACGTGTGCGGCCTTCGGTTTCCCGGCCGACCCTTGGAAGCCGGCCATGTGAACCGCTGCTTTCCATTTGCTGCCGTTTGTGCACGTAAGCCGTGATGGTCATGTTTCGGCGCTGCATCCACGCTCGTCCATCGCTGGATCCTGTGGGAGCGAGCATTCCAAGCCGTCTGTGCAACACTCACTCACCCCTTCGTGTCGTGAGACCTGTGAAGTTACGTGCCAGAAACAACAGTTATAATTTCACAATGTAAGAGACGCATTATATAAATCGCCTTCATCTACGTAAGTTTCATTTCCTTTGCCACAAGACATGTATAAAAATAATTCATTTAGTCACGATCAATTTTAAATTGTAACTTTTGTGTACATACTTTAATGAATGTGTGCAAGGTTAATCATCAGAATTTCGTGTCTTCGGTCAAAAACTGCTTTCCTTTTCTAGGTCAATTGCCCCTCTCTCCGTACAGACGGGACACTTAAGAGAATGGCGCGGGCCACGTTTTCGTTGAACTCTGTGAGTGACAGAAACTTGATTTAGCAATAATGTGAGGAACTATGTGCTGTTTGTAGCACTACTAGTTTTCTTTTTTCATTTTTCTTTTTAATTATAAACTTTATTCACGTAACTACCCTCTATCTCTTCCTCTCCCCTCCTTTCCACTCACCTTCCCTACTAACTGCACACTGAAAAAAAAGATACCATAATTCCTAACAAGGTTTCAATAGTTACACAAATCTTCGTATGCGAAACACAGACCTTATTGCTTTACTCCCTTTCCTGGTTACAACAGTATCTACGATTGCTGATCTTGATGGACCAACCTCGATGGACCAATTGGCCTGTGATTTCTGAGAGGTTGATGTTGCTTCATAAACGGACCTGTCGGCCTCATCAAGCCTAATCATGTTGCAGAGCACTAGCTGGCTACAGCAGCCAGATACCTTGTCAGATAATTACGTATTGAAGAAAATATACATTGAAAAACATTCAACTTCTGTTAAACATACACACACACATGTGTGTATATATATATATATATATATATATATATATATATATATATATATCACATTATTTCAATTACATAATAGAAGCATAGAAGCATGATGCGATAATTATGACTTTATCAAGCAAAGAAAACATCTGTCATTCTTGCTCAAACCGGGAACGAAGTTTGAGACAAACTTTAATAATTATATTATTTTCCGTCCGCGTTGTTACACATGTAAATATAAATATCGAAAGACTGACTAATTACGTTATATATTTATCAGCTACCAGTCCCAAGGCATTCGGCGGGCTCTTGGAAGTGCATGAGGGGGGGGGACAGGAAGTTGCGCGCGCGCGCCGAACCTGGCTGGAACGTCACCGCAACCCAATATTATCGGTTCATCATAAGAAAAATTCTGATTTAAAGAAGTACAAGTGTAGGTTCACTACATAAGAACTAATTTGAACCATCGGTTGTTAAATTAACCTTGCATCAAAACTACTGCAAACGAAGAAGGAGACAGTGCGAACTGCACGCGTGTTGCTGTGCGATAAGGACCTGATATCAGCCGAGGATTGACGAAGGCGCGTGACACGGCTTGTTGGTCCGCAGCGTCGCGCCGCCGACCGGCCTGCAAGAACATTGTATTCACTTAATTTTGGAAGGGCTAAGAGAGTGACTGGCTCTTCAGGAAAATTTCTTCGAAGTGGCGAAAAGCGCATCGTTGTGAAAGTTTTCAATTTGTTGTTGTTGAAAAATACGTCGTTGGCAAAGCAAATCGTTGAACGTACTATGAGTTCACTGGTAAGTACTGTATTGAAACTTATCGTGCTGCATCAGTGTGGATTATAATCTAAAGGATATTGGTGGATATCTTTTAATAGGTGCCAGACTACAGAGTCTAAAATACCTCTTTGAAGTGAAAATCTTATTTCATTGGAAGTAAACGGGCGAATGAAGTTCGAAAGAAAATGATACCTTCATTTACACCGCCTATTTGAAATCAAACAAGAATTGTCAACCAAGATTAAAAGAGAATGGTGGAATGGAATTGCAACTTTTAGGTACGTATATACTTCTGTCATGCGTTGTAATAATAGAAAGGCATATATTAGTTTATGTGCATTTTAATTGCACGTAATTGCACATTTTAATTGGACATAACCTACAAATCTTGGCCATGAATCTAGCTCAAAGTTATTTTAATGTAAATTGTAAAATTCCTCTAAAAGCTTATGTCGAACAAGATAAACAATTATTTCGTTTTACATCATCGGTTTGAATCCTTTCAATTCAAATTCTAATGTTGTTAAGTGGATATAGAATTCAATTACTTCCAAACTCTTTATTTACCTATTAAAAAAGTTTAAGTTATTTGATTAGTTTTTAATACTCAATTAAGCATTGCAAATTCGTATTAAAATGTAAAAAAATAAAATTTATTATGTTGCCAATTCATTGAAATAATTTTAATATAGTCTTGAAGTGTCATTAATGGCAATTAGAAATTGTAGAATTAATTGTTGTGTAGTATTTCCATATGTTATAAGTGTACAGAATTTTGATTACTGTATTTAAATTGAGACTAAAGCCTATCATGTTCTGTAAATAAATAATTGAATAAAATAATAATGCATTCCTCAAAAAAACTGCTGTGAAACACTTTCTATTTTTTTTTTTTCAATAATTATCACTTTAATTATATTTTCAAATACTATTGTATTAATTTTATTTTTCAGGTAGTTTTTGGCACAGGTGATGGAAATTGGTCATTGAAACAGGTGATGGTTCATCGATACAGATATTCATGGATATTGTTAATTCTAAATGGCTATTGCATTCTATGACAAGATCATGAACATGTATTTGAAGGTGATGCCAGTATACATTTTGCTAATTTTGCAAGCATCATGGACTTTTGTGATTTCATTCGTATTTAACATTCAGAAAATGTGTATACATTAATGGATCAATTTTTTTAGTGGTATCATTTTTGACCAGGCAAGTTATTTTAAAATTCTCATTAGGTAATATACCTTGTGTTATAATTCTGTTATAGTTTCAATGTGTACTATGTAGTAGTGCTCTCAGAATTACTACAAATGAGTATGAATAATATAAAAAATACACATTCTCACTAGAAAAGTGTCATTAACTTCAAAATGCTGTTTTTTCAGGACATTGTTTTACAACTAGAGTTCTGAATCAAGTTCATGGAGTGTGACAAATTGTAATTTTCTTTTGAAAGATTATTCTTTTTTCCTTGGAAACCAAAGTAAAAATTATTTCAAGTCTTTCATAATTTAGGGTTCACTGTGTGCTGTTTCATATAGTATGGATAACACTGCATTCTCAAATATGCAATGATTTTGTCTATTATTCATCTTCAAAATTACCAAGGAAAAATATCTCAGATTGTGTTAATGATTCTTGGGCAAAGAAATGTCATTACTGTTGTAATAGTGTTGACCTTGATAATTTTCTGAAACATTTCCCTTGCCAAGTGAACAAAATACTTTCCTCTTGAAATAAAACAATTCAATATCACTAGACACGATTCTCGTGCCCTTTCAAATGCTAAAACCTGGATACATATGCCAGATAAAATTTGACAAAAAATGCACTATCAAATTTTAGCTTGGTATTTTTTTCATTGTCTTTTGAAAGAGGAACACTATACAATTTTTCAAAATTTTACTTAGTCAAATTCATCCTTTTGTGAGAAATGAATCTTTTTGAGCATTCTACTACCTCACCAGATGTAATTGGAGCATATTTGTAAGATGAAATCTGAGCCAATGCGAGGTCAAATTCTGCATTTTCTACTCTTGAATCACAATTCTTTTTTCTTTAAATTTCATAGAAGTTTTAAATCAGAATTAGAATTTATTGGTTTATATAATTTTTCCTTGGCAGTCACACTTGCATGTCCAAACACTAATTTCAAAGACATTGTAATATCTTCAACATTATTTAATGACTTCAATAGAGGTAATCCTGCTGTTTTCAATTTCTGAATTGGTATTGGCAATTTAACAAAATTTAATTAAATATGTATTTTTTATTTTATTTTTTTATATACATGGTTTTATAACATATTTTATTTTACTTTTTTGCATGCAAGCAGACTAAGAGTCTGCACCTTATTATTTTCCCCTCCCTTGTATCACTGTCAGTTACCAGTGATATGGAGTAGTGATCTATGTGTATGTGAAATTAATCAATAGTATTCGGAGAATATAATCCTAAATTTTGAAGCAATCCAGAAAAGTATGCATTTAACAAAATAACTTGGCAAATTTAAAAGACACTTCAAAACTGGTTATTAATTTGCTAAGAAAACTTATTATTTGACTCCTCCAATAACATGAAGGCCAATCATTTCGTTTCACGCTAAAGTGATGAGTCTTCTGCCACCTTACACAATACTAAATTTATGATTTATCCCAACCTCTCACTATATTTATTCGCTGTTATTGAGTGCACATTCTTCTCTACATTTTTTTTATTGTTGCATTCAGGTGATAATAACAATAGTTAAGTTATGACATTTACTTGTTGGGAGTGTAGGATTTGTAAATGCAGGCCAATGAGCTTATTCATTGTCAAATGGGCAAAGAGGTTTCTAAGCAACGAGATTGATTCAAATTGCAGACCCAGCAGGTAAATCAATGCTGGGCAGTACATTTTAATTCCAGTTTTTAAATTAATTTAACTAATTTGATTTGATTTTATAGTTTGTGTGTACATTTACATTACAGATATTGAAATAACAGAAGTAAAAAATATAAATATGATTTATGTTGGTGATTTCTTCCATATACTTTTTTGATTTTAACAGTATGTAAACTATTTATGAATTCATTGTAATTGTAAACTAAGTGTTAATTTTATGTAGATGAATTTTGTGCTAGTGAATGCAAGAACCCTAAGTTTAATGAAGGGACTAATAGAATTGAACCTTTAGTAACCAAAATTAATATAAACATAAAACAAGAATTTTAAATTTGTAAAATGAAAGGTTAAAAGAAATAAACAACAAATACATTCGAAAATAATTTTCAGCTGCATATTTAGCCATAATTTAAATAAATCTTGGCGTTTTTATAAAATAAATGTGAATTAAATTTGTTTTTGGGAGATCAGTAATAAAAGTTGCTATTTAAATGTACTTGTGAATTTTAAAATAGTTTTGAAACAGTTATAAAACGTTTTTAAAATAATTTTGAAACCGTTATAAAATATTTTTGAAATAATTACTGATGACTGTAAACATGTTCTTAGTCTCCTTGTGTATTTAATCCACCTGATCACATAAATGATTAAGTGGTACATCAATGTTTCATTATCATTTGTTAACTATTAAGTTTATGTCAATATATTTCACTCTATTGTGTTACGTTATATTTTACACATTTTATTTTACTAAATAAATATTTTAATGTTAAATTCTAATATTTTATTTTTAGGTACATGCTATTTCAGAATATTCATTGTATGTATGTATGTATGTGTGTGTGTGTATATATATATATATATATATATATATATATATATATATATATATATATATATAAAACTTTCATTCAACAACAATGCAGGCATATTGATGGATGTATATCTACTGTAATAACAGTCAGACTGCAGAATTTAAAGCCTTTTGAGGCTTATTGTGAAATTTAATTATCACTAAATGCGTAATTTTTATGCAATTATATTTACGGTGCTTGGTTGTGTAGGTAAATATACAGATCTGTTTTTGGATCAAAAATAAATAATGAATATTCTATTAATAGCAAGTACCACGTATAACCCATCCTATACCCGTCAACGCTCAGTAATTGTAACACTAATAAAAAATGCTTAAATAAGGCAACACGTACGGCTGGTCCTTCAACCAGTATAGCTGTGCAAGCCGACACGGAAGGCCGGGTCCTTCTATCAGTTTCGCCCGGATGCGTCATGACGGTAGGCTGGATCCTCCAACCTGTGTTGCTCGCTTATGCCGAGCAGATAGCCAACGCTTCCAACAAGGTTGCTTGAACTCGACAGCTTCTACCCGTGCACTCTGACAAGGTGAATTCAGAGGAGTGCAACAAGGGACTCTTTACGATGCAACTTTTCGTTCCAACTATCTCCGTCACGGAACAGCAACAGTGCACCTGGTTGGGCCTATATTATCATGCATTCCCTTGATACAGTATAATGGATCATGCAGTAGCAACTGTTCTTTTTTCTCCGTGCATTCTGACTTGATTCAGAGCTTTCCTTCTGCCTTTGATGAAGTATGCGTTTTCTCCAGTAACGGTCGGTGCGGAATTCTATTGGTAGAGCCAGTTAGTGATGTGACATCCATAACAAAACATCGGTGTTCAAAATTAAAACAAGTGTTAATAAAACATCGATAAAAACTATCGATGTTTTAAAGCTGGTTTAGTAATTTCTAACTTTAAATTCGCGGGCAACAAAACTTCATTTTACAGTGACCGTGTTTAATAATTTATAATGAAGATTAAACTGAAAACTAACTAAAAATAATAAGAACAAATAAAAATACTCAGCCTGAAAACATGAGCGCCCACAGTTATCTCAAGATGTCATTTCTGTACTCTACGTGATAGAATGTAAACTACTGCGCCAATTCGATTTTGGCTTCGTCTCATCCAAAAGAGACGCATACAAACCAACAGAATGTTATTTATACAGCTTTAAATGGGCAGAGACAGAGCCAACCCGTGGGTGGCTCAGCGGTTGAGACAGATGCCCAGGGCGTTCGTAGAGAGTACTGATTAACCACTAAAGAACTAATCACTTGCTCAAATGAATTACAATAAAGAAAAATATTTTGAAGAAATTATATTTTATGCACATATTTGTGGTGAAAATTGTCCCTTCCTTCCTTTTCGTTGGTGGTGCCATGGCACACTGGCACTACCCTACAAGCCGCCACTGGTTTACTGTGTGATGTCTATTCGCTTGAGATGGACGAGTTCCACCAATCATTCTCACCCATTCAGTCCTCTCTGATTCTTAGGCGTTTGTACATTAATGTCAAAAGTTTTCTATTGAATATTCTAGGTTAAATTGAAAAAGGTGAGTTTACCTTTCGCTGCTACTTATCCACACTTGCGATCACTCACATCCAATCGCTCCTTGTAATTTTTTAAAATGTTTTGTTTCTAAAACTGTATTGATATTTTAAATAGTAATGTTTGTGTTTAATTTACAGTTCGGTATACGCCTTACAGTTCAGTATATGTTTTTCACATTTATTGATGGTCCTAAATAACTGCAAGCCTTTCAATCTAAAATCACAACGAACATGGAATGGAATGTATGTATTTATGAACGTAATGAATATATTGATGGGCGTGCGAGTATGTGTATATGTGGGTTTCAGAGAGAGAGAGAGAGAAAGGGAGGAAGGAAAGAAAAGGAGTGGGGACGCGAAGAGATAAGATAGGCAAGAAAAGCCAGTCATTGCACACCCTAATGGCAACCACGAGCCGCCACTGGTGTTGGATGGTCAGTGGAACGGACAACATGCCTCAATACACAGGTAAACAATCATGTCATAAAGGAACCAGAACACCCCAGCCGCCTAAGCGAACTCGCTACAACACTTGTGCCTCAGCTACCTTGGCCACCAACTAATCAGCTTCTTCATGTGAAAACCAAATACTGATAGCACGAGCTGTTACTTGTAAGAAAAGAAAACTTAAGTGGTATAATCATCACCAATCATAACAGATGCTGAAACTGTTGTCTCCTTCACTTTTTTCCATAAAATGGTCACCACCAACGTAAATACAATTTGTAATCGGATTCTCTCGGAGGACGTCTCGGCGCGGAGACACTTCCTGGTGCACTATAGCTACATCAAGAAAGAATGCGGAGGATAGGAGTGCTTGTTTCTGGGTCAGCCCGTTTCTGGAACTGCTCCTCATTCGAAAGGAGCTTGCTTCACTTCTGCAAGCTATAGCAATGAAATTGATGATGGAAGTGTTGACGTGATATTAATCGATGTCACAACATTTGATGTTGTTCTACATGATCGTGTTGTAAAGAAAATAATAGATTCGGGTATAGACACTAGGGTGGTGACATGGATACACGAATCACTCTGTGAAAGGAAACAGTCTGAATTACAAGACAGTAATCAACCACCAGAAGCGTTATGTCAGAATTCCACAGGAAAGTGTTATTGGACTTCTCACGTTTCTCGCGATCGTTAATGCTTTGCCTAATTACTGTGCTTCATATTGCTCATGACTGTAAAATTCATTGGATTATCAAATCAGAGGGGCACGAAGAGATTTTACTACGAGACTTGGGCACATTACACATCCAGATGGAAATAAAAGGCCTGACAAAAGAACAAAGTCAATACGTTTGGTAGAGGATCGAAATTATAGTGAAATTGCATACAAATTGAACAGCAACGGTACATATCGAAATACCTCTCGGAAATACTTAAATCTAGAAATTTTACACTACATCGAGAAAGAAAATGGAGCTGAGAAATCAATTAAATTTCATTGTAGGAAATTCCTGAAGATCTGAACATTTTTTTATGCGGATTCAGGGAAAGAATAACGAGAGAGATAAAAAATTAGCATCTATGTCACTAGTGCATATGGCATGTATTGTGCACGGTGCGGGTGTCCCGTAACAGCACTGCTCCTGTTACCATGAGAAGCGTCTTGGCAAGGGTGAACGGTTGAGGGGCTATAGTGTGACAATGGCTCTCATATTTTCAATGAGAGACATGTCCACCAAAGCCAGTGTTAGCGGGGGAGAGAATGTTTAAACGACAAATGTTTTCTATACAAAGGCGTCCTCTGAAACGCGGAGGGGCAATATTTTCTAGCACGGTGCGAGTGGCACTAACAGCCCTGCAAATGTGGCCGGGAGTAGCGTCCCTTTTGGGCGACAAATGTTTTACGATATAAGAGGCCAACCTCGTGAATTCAGACACTAGCTCTATCCAAATTCCATCTATTGAAAGAGAGAAGGGGGAAAGTTTCTTTTTTGATACAAAGGCCAACCTCTTGCCTTTTCTGAAAGGCGGAGGGGTAACCTCTTCTTTCTCTATATCCTTGAAGCGGGGGAGGGGGTTACGACCACCAGATGATGGCATCACGTGACTGGCCACGGAGTTTGCCTCTGGCCGGGCGTCTTGCGAGTGGGGTGGCTTCGGGCGTTCCGAGGAAGGCAGCGTAGGCGGCAGATTGGTCGCCGGGGGTCACGTAGTTGCCCTCCGGTGCTTGGGTGGGGGCACACCGCGAGCCTTTAAAGAAGCGTAACACGGGAACATCGAGGCTTTATCGGCTTTTTCGCGCTTTTGCGTTTTGATGTTGGCTTTTAGTATTGGGCTCCTTTTTACTTTGACTTGTGCTAATTGGCTTTTGCTGGGCGGCTTTAGCATTTTTGTGTTTTTGACTGTTTGCTTTGGCTGGTCAAGTATGGAGACTCTGGTCGTTGACTAGGCTCGGCGTTGCCGTCAGGTTATGTTGGGCATCTACCATGAGCTTGAATTTCGTTATGTGAATCGTCGGGTCGTTGAGGTGTCGCGACAGAAACGGCGCTCCGCTGACATTACTATAAACGAGGCGGGTTTGGACATCGATCGCGATCGCAGGCGACCGACAGGACCAAACGGCCGACGCCAGGGAGCCGCCGCAGAGAGCCGCCGCTGGAGCCCAGGGACGACGCAGGATCGCCCGCGCTTGGCCGGGCCTAACTGCGACAAATGCGGCATTGAGAAGAACGTCATCGCCTCAGCATCGACGCTACACCCAGAAGAGTGGAGGGAGGGCCGGATGGCCAAATTCTTAATTGACTCACATCCCTGGGCTATCTGTTGTAGTTATGGCGTCATTTGTAGGAACTTGGGTTCAATAATAGTAATAACTAAATGTAATGTGTAAACCAGAAACTCTGGTCGACGGACCAAAAGCTCATTCATGCATGCGCCCTGTTGGCCCATCAGAATTTCAGGTACAAACAGCAATGACCTCTCCGAAAGCAACCGGGCAGCCGTAAATTGGAAGTTGGCCGTAAATTGGAAAAGGGTGATCGTCGGTGGTAATCACCGACGAGCACATGGCAATATGTATCTAGTGCCACGATATATTGGGATCCATACAGAACTTCGCAGCAAGGTAATCTAGAAACTGATCAAGCGAAGAGCATCAAAATTTACTTTCAGGGATACTAAAAATACAGGGGGATAAGTTACTCACAAAAAGGAGAGTAAAACTGCGTCGCTGTGCCATCTATTGATCGTACACAGGTTATCCAGCCTGGAATGAAATTCATCGGTTAGGAAACCCTACATCCAATGCGAATCACATAAACAAATTTTAGAGAAGATTACAGAACAAGGATGTTTGTAAATTTACAAACAATCTACTAAGTGAAGAAATAATGGAAGACATCTCCGTCAACTTAATGTACCGTCATCACGGGCTACTTGGAGCCTTCGGGTATTACTTGAACCCACGAGAAAAAAATGTTTTCAGTGGTTGAAGTTACGGTACATACTTATCATATCAAAGATATATATTTGTTAATATAACTGCTACGATTTCTTCGTCATTAGTAGAATGCGTTCCCCGATTTTTTTAAATTTCCGAATTGTGAGCACATAATCTTAAAAATCGGACTACTTGGACCCATGTTTACAGTGGGGTCAAAAGCCCGCAAGTTTCTTTTTTATCTTTTTAATACATTAATCGCTTTTAATGCGGTTTATTGCGATATTTAAAACTTCAACAATATTCATTTTCTCTTTCTTCTTCAGTAACTGACCGTTCTAATACACAAATACAAAAAATTGCCTGAAGCCGGAAATATATGGAATATACGGACCACCTGCATTGGGAACGTTTGGCAGCAATTCAGTCGTGAATAAAGTCACAAATGCAAGCTGAAAATTCCTTTAAAATAAGACGATCTACTAAAAAAGGAGACTAAAAAAATACATTCAGAAACCGGGCCAACCAAAAGTTGTTACTGAAGATGAACTAGCCTATGCAAGTCACCTTGACAAAATCTGTACAGTAAAACTTACTTATCTGTGCATGGCAGAACTCTCACTGCTTTCACAGAAAATCTCCAAGGATGAGATTGGATAAAATCATTTTTAATTAGGCACTCACAGTTAACTATGAAAAAAATGGATAATAAAAATTGTCTTTCAGCTAATGAAGTTATCTTCGTGTTCATATATATCTACATTTATTTACATTCATGTATCAGAAAACCCAGGAAAATCCCAGTGCCAATCTGAGTGGTTTTATAAACGAAAACATCGTGTGGGCTCAAGTAACCCACACCCCAGTGTAACTTGAACCTAATTTTTTTTAATTCCTTGGTGCTTTGAGTTGAATATATCTTATCAAAACTACTCTCGAGTATTTTACATTCAGCCGTTAGATTTAGAGAAAAAAATCTAAAAAAACATTTTTTAGTTTGTCATGGATTAGTAAAGAAAAAACCACGAAAGAATTGAAAAATTGGGTCCAAGTAGTCCATGTTTACGGTTTTTATTTAGAGAGCCGCCTTTCGACGGCTTTGAAGTGATCATCAGTCTACAAATATACATTAACAACATAAACAAAATAAAATACAAAATAAATACAAAATAAGACGAAGTGAGAGGATTAATTTAAATAATAGGCACATTTAAAATTATAAGAAGTACAGACCAAAAACAAATGAAATTACAAAATATGAAAAACAAATAAAGAAAATACACATAATGAAATTGCAATAGATATATTAAAAAAGGAAATAATAATAATAATAATAATAATAATAATAATAAACCAATAGCAAATGATATTACAAAAAGTGATATTACGAAAAGAATAAGTTGAGCCACTGTGATTACTTCGCAGTGTGTGGCAAAAGTCGCAAGACTGCGCAGAGGGAATATGAAAAGGGGTTTTAATAGCTTTCTGGAGATCCGGCGAAAGGCCGGAGGAGGTCTGTTTAGTGCCTTCTTGGAAATGCCTTGGGGACGGGGGAGAGGTCAGTTTGTGGGGGACGGGTGCGTAAAATTATTAGCCGACGGGACACAGGGATATTAGTTTGTTCATTGACGAGAGCTTCAGGTTTTTGCTTCGATTGAAAAATATGAAAAATTTCTAAAGCGCTTCTGTTCCAGAAATTATGTTCTAGAATTTTAATGTCAGGATCGTAGTGGAAAGTGTGGCCTATGTTTATAAGATGTGTAGCAAAGTGCGATCTGTTTGTATTGTGTTTCCATGCAAGTAAATGTTCTTTAACTCTGACATTGAAGCTTCTTCAGGTCTGGCCTATGTATTTAGCTTCGCAATTGTGGCAGTGGAGTTCATAAACTCCTGACTTCGCCATGAGTGGGGGTGGTGTTGCGAAGTGAGAGGTGGTGTTTGATGGATTAGTGCGTGGTAGGGAAACGTGAAAATTGTATTTGTGAAGAATATGAGCTAACTTTTGTGATATTTTTCCAAAGAACGGAATATAAATAAATTTTGATGAAACTGAAGTGAAAGAAGACTGAAGTGAAATTTTTCAGTTTTTTCTCAATTAATTTGCGGTAGCTACGAATTTGATGTGTGTGTTTGTTTTTGAAAATTGTCTTGTGATAAGGGAAGACTGACAAGTCTGTAAATGACGGGATGGAAAGCCGCGTGTTTGTGAGCAGATGGATGTTGGGATGTGTTGTGGATGACGGTGCCTGTGCGTGTGGGTTTTCTAAAAACATTGAAGATGTGTTTGTTGTCTACCCTAGGGATTGTTAGATCTAAGAAATTAATGGATTGATTTTAATTTTCAAGTTTCGTAGTGAATTTTATGGATTTTTGTCTGGTGTTAAGAAACTCAATGAAGAGATCGAAACTCGACGATGATAACGGCAAATCCGTCGAGAGCCGGCTGTCTAAATAAATATATTAAGTTGACGGAGATGACTTCCATTACTTCTTCTTGTAATTACGCCAACAATACTACATCAGAATTCCCACAATCTATTATGTATTAGACACTGGAAACCTGCTATAGTATATATTTTGCTCAAAAGATAAAACAAATTGAAGAGCAATAAAGTAAGATTCTCAGCTGTAAATATGTACTGTGAAATCTCCGTACAAAGTACATCATAAAATTATTTTATTTATACTTTATTTTGAAAAGTATATTTTCTAAAAAAGTTCTGGGAAAAATCTTGTATTATGTAATAGAGTTGTTGCAATCCTACCTTTATCTACGCTCATGGCGGTTTATTTATTTGTTTTACGTCAAAAAAAAGTTGAAACTGCGTATGACGTGCTATGGTGAGAAGTGAATTCTGTGCACATTTTCAAAATTCTGTGATCCCTACACTAAGTCATATACTACATGAATTTTGAAAATTAAAAAAAAAATGCATGACAGTCATTGAATAATTAGCAGATTAGAGAGATTTCCAAGGCATTTCCTGTACTGAATATACTAAAACATTAGGAATTCAAAATAATACAACCTAATGTTAAAACCAGTGGTACTACAACACCACATATTTTCTCGCATTGTTTCTAAATTTGAAATTTTATAAAATACAGAGTGTTCAACGAAAATGAGATCTGCGCCATTCTTTTAAGAGTTTCTTGTTCTATCCCTAAAAATAGAGAGAAAAAAATCTCGTTCTTCAATATTGTAGTCGTAGGAAGCCGCCGGAAAAATGGAACTTTTGTAATTTTTAAAAATCAGGAATTTCAGCAAAACTGAGACTTGCGCCATTCTCTTAAGCGTCCTTTACGCTATCCGAGGTGAAAGTTAAAACAAAAAATTTATAGCCATTTTTGAGAAAATTATGAAAATATTTTTGAGGAATGTAAAGTACCTTCAAAAATTAAAATATCCGTTTCAAACTCAGAGGGCCTCGGGTTACTTTATATCGTCCAAGGAATATCAATTTTGGAGAAAATCGGCAGAACGATTTAGGCGCTAGCTTTGGCCAAGGACGGATGGGCAGACAGTCGGAGGTTTTGCCGTCAATCGAAATTTCTCTTCCCACCATCCACAAAATCTGGATTTTGACTACACAACGTGAGGAATACTAGATTCTGAAACAGAATTTATCCACTTTTTCGTTTTCAGGGCCCGACAATAAGAGTTTTGCTCCTGAAAATTCCCCGGTTTACCACGCACGATTACAATATTTCCTCTTCATACGCAGTAAAGGCGAGAAAGTAAATAGACTTAAGAAAAAAGTCTTCGTTTACAAAATTTATAAGATACAATTAATACGACTTGAAAATATATATTATACTTGTTGGCTTTGTTGTTGTTTTTTTCAATAAATTATTTCCACAAACTGTTCTATTTCAAATAAGGACTCTCTGGAAAATCTTCGGAGACTTAAATATACACTTGCTGTTTTTCAAGATGCTTCTCTGCCTCTGCCTAATACACCCTTTCAGCTTTTTCTTATTCCTCCTCTTCACTGCTTTCTTCCATTGGTACTTTTCCTAACTATTTGAGTTTTTTGTTAAACGGTTCTCCAGCAGTTGTACGTACTCTTTACTTACGTACACCAAACCCCAATTATCAAATCACACAAACTTATGGAAACTCATGAAAATTCCACGTCAAATGGCATAAACGTATGGAAAATTTGACCTTGATGACCCTGATTTTTAATCTTCTTTTCAATGAAAAGTGTAAGCAAAAATTGGAAGGAATTTTTTTTTTCAAAGATTGTTTTTCAAGACGGTATTAATTTTCATTTTTTTCAAAAAATGATCGCACCGCTCAAGTTAATTGTTTGCAGCTCGTGTTGTAATTTAGACAAATGTTGTAATTTAGACGTAACGTTGCCACGTTAAAGAACATAATACTTTTTTCATTTGATGTATTATTGAATTTATTAAATTTTTAATGCATTTTTGGCTTAATTTTATTTTCAATTTTTAAATTTCTTCGTTAACCTGACAACTTAAAAATGCGCAAAAAATACTATATTTTCTGAAGTATTCTACACAAGTCTGCTAATTTTCAAAGTGGAACTACGAGAGGATTCTGAGAAAATAAATACAATAGAAATCTCTACGTCTGGCAAGTTTGAAAGTGGAATTGCGAACGGATTCTGACATATTAAATACAATAAAAATGTCTACTTCTGGTAATTTTCAAAGTAGGACATTTTCAAAATTTTCCCAAAAATGACTCCTTCGTTTTTGATTAAATTTTGTTGTTGGATAGTGTGAAGGACGTTTAAGGGAATGGTGGAGGTCTTAAGTTCGTTGAAAACTCTGATTTTTCGAAAATTGCAAAAGTTCAAAATTTTTTTCGAAATCTTCCTACAACTAATATATTAAAGATTCTTTTCCTTAACAAAATCTGTTCCTTAAAGGAAGATTTTGAAATAAAGACATGTACAATTTTTGGAAAATTTGAGCACTTTTCGCGAAATTTTGCGTGAAAATACGGGCAAGATGTGCTGTTTCAGCATTACTAAATTAAAATATAATTTCTGTGTGTCCCATTTTGAAATTTGGCAGATAGGTACAACAATAGTGAGAAATATATGAGTATTTTTTTACAATTAATTTAAGTGTCGTCCTATTGTGAAAATTCCTACTTTAAAAATTAAAATTATTTTAAATACTTAAATAATGTGCGTACAAAAATTATATTTACATCAAATGAAAGTTCATCTTTCTAGTTTTAATTTAGGTGTAATTGTGTTTTTCTCACAGAAAAGGTTAGTGCGTGAAAGTGATTAAACATTATCGCGCGCAGGATTCTTCCTAAAAAAAAATTGGTAATACTTCTGAAAGAAGTGGGATTAGAGTAAAAAATACGTGTGACCTTTTTTTTAATTTGTTGGGTCTACAACTTGACGCAACGCGTCTCCAACTTGAAGCAACGCGTCTCCAACTTGACGCAACGCGTCTCCAAGTCCCTTAAGGGGCGTTGAGCGCTTTGCGTTGGGGAGTAATCCTCCATTGATGTGCGCTATTGGGGAGTAATCCTCCATTACTAATATGTCATGTCACGTCACGTCGCAGTCAGTTGTCAAGAGGACCGCCAGATAGCATCTCCGCGTACGCGCCTCTTGCGTCACTACCCAGCGGCCAGAATTGGGAAGGAATAAAGATGGGGGTGGGGTTTAGGACACTTCTCAGGGGGTTGGACTAGACTTGTGAAGCAGCCAAACTCGATTTTTCGAGGGGTAATTCCCTATCTAGCATTAGCACACTAACAGGGTTATGACGGTCTATTTTTTCTTCATAAATTGTAAAAAAACGTATTATATCCGTATCAATATACAGGGAGAACATCCCTTGATAATACTCAAAGGTGAAGAACGTGAGGAGCAGAAGGGTTTAGCGAAAGACAAAAAATATTTTCAAGCATACGTTTTCAAAATACTCATTCCACTAAATGTCTGCATAACAGTTTATTGCAAGCTCCTTTTTATTTATGGCGACATAAGTTCCTGTAAAACAGTAGCATTACATACGCAGTTTAACATTTGTCCGTATGTCACAAAAAAATCAACATGGACAGCCGAAGACCTTAATGCTGGAGGGCTGTGGCTGCCCCCTTCTAAGGTCGCGGGTTGGAATCCCGCCCCGGGCATAGATATTCATGTCACATTGTCCGTATGTCGTCCCCTTACAGGTCCCCAACGTTAAAAACGGGAGCGGTAGCTCAGTGCATCAACTGATGTCACTGCAGCGTCTCTGACCGGCAGGTCCTAGGTTCGAGTCCTGACGGCGGCAGGATTTTCAACACTAGCTTTTCAGCTAGGCCGAATTCAGTCGTTGTCTGTAGGAAAATTCTAGCGGAGGAGAATCCGCGTGCGATATTTCCTTCCTCTTCCTTGTCCTATCATCTCCCCTTACACACACACTTACAATAACATGCACTGCACTACCACATATTCCGGGAGATCGGTCGGGAACTTAGAGTTTGTCCCGGCTGGAGCTGTGCCCTACTGATGGGAGAGTCCTGGTTAGGGGGAAATCCCGCTAGCCGACGGTAGGTCGGCGCCGGATCTCGCCATCTAGCGGGGGAAGATCACCGTCATCTCCCGAGAAAAAAACATGCACTACACTTACGGGATTAATGACCTAAACTGTTGAACCAGGAACCACTAACCAACTAACCAATCCCCAACGTTAAAAATCACATTCGACTAAGCAGTTAAAAATCGACCTAAAATTAAAAATGGTCAAATATTTTGGATGGCCTGAAGATGGAAATAAGCTCTCGCTCCCGAAAGATCTATAAGAAAATAAAAGTCAATTACCAAGTACTGTAATGTTTATTTAAATTGTCAAAAAAAGCTATGGACCTTATATAATCACAAAGAAAATACACCAATCGTCACACAAATTAAAACACATCTATTTGATTCAATATTCAAATCCCGACATGGAATTTTGTATTCTACACAGTTGTATTATTTGTGTATTATTTATTTTGAAGAAGTAAAATAGAAGTGCGCTTCATGTTAGCACATGGTCGTCAGAAAACGCATGTTAAAAAGAGCATTGCATCACAAGCGCCACATATTTTTATATATATATATATATATATATATATATATATATATATATATATATATATATATATATAAATATATATATATATATATATATAATATATATATATAATGTCCACTGTTCGCAGAAATTAAAATAAAACTATAAAGCCCGACCATGTGAGAAGTGTATACGGCAAGTGATACCCAGAAATTCGGGAAAAATACAAAACAATCAAACACTTTCGATTTTGTCTCAAAAATGCAAATTTTATTGAGTTATTCGCCGTATTCTCATACTGTGCAAACCGACTGAAGCTCATACTCAGAACATCCCTGCTTACGACACAACTGATGACATGAGGACTGCAAGGCTCCAGGGAAGACGCCGCTAGCTATTAAATATTTGCTATCCACATGTTGTGTTATGGAACAGTAATTTTTTAAAATTCTAAGTATGTAATGAATATACAATATGTTATTCTAATGTTTGTAAAGATTGTTTTTCTAGACATCCTTGTGAGTACAAAGATCCATACGATTTTATTTTGAAACATTGTACAAGCTGCTACTTTTAAAAATAAAGTCTCCCTGACAGATTAAAATAGCAGTCTCTTCGAGGGCAGCCGTACAAGGTCCAAGCTACTGTGCGTGGAGTATTATTAACCCCACCAATTCGGCTTATTGCCCATTAGAGCATTCTTAGAGGTAGGAAACGAGTAGAATTTAATAGAGTAGACGACGTAGCAACCTCTTCCACATTCCGTCGCAAACAATCGATCCATAATCGTGCAGGAACTAAAGATATGTTACTTTCTACAAACGGAAGACCCCATTTCTAAATTTAAATGTATTTTGAATGAAACCAAATACTAAATGATTGCTTTTTGGCAAAGTAGATACGATATATAACGATCGAATGTTGAAATTGAAAACGTACACACACTGATATCTTTAGCTTATCAGCTTCAACGTCTTGGGTGTCACAGTTTTGAAGTGTCACAGTTTTCTAAAGCCAACCCGGCTCCAAATATGTTTTTTGATTCACAACTACAACTGGTTTGATAACAGTTTGAATTGGAAATTTGTTTCTCTGCATTCCGTAAATGGTCATCAAGTACATCATTATGAATGGCCATCAAGTTCAATGGATAGCCATTCAAGCCTCAGTGTCAAAAAATGTTTTGCAGACTGACTAGTGCAGCTAAAATATCACATATTTTCTCTATTATCGGTAACAATTAGGTAATGTAATATTGCAACTTCAATTCTACTAGTAGTTCACCCATAACTCGAAAAATTCCTAATCAAACGAAACACATGGGCATCGAAATATAAGTAAAACTTAATTTTAATTACTTTAATACTTCAAAATTCTCTTTACTTACAAAACGTTTAATGAAAAATATTTACTTAGGCGGGATTCGAACAAGTGCTACAAATCTAAAATAAGTAAAGAGACATATCACGGGGCAGAATCATCAATTTATAATACTATAATGAATTCTCAATGTTGCTGTGAATCTAATAAAACTCAAACCTAGTGGTGTTACAACAGCATATACTGTCTCTCATTATTTATAAGGTTTACGTAATATTATAACACTACATGAATCTGCAAAAGTTATTCCAAACCGCAAAAATTATTACCCACATTGGGATTCGAACTCGCTGGGATTAGATATAGTAAGCAATTACAGCAAGCAAAAAGTCAGCACATAATCCTGGAAGTTTTCAAAAGTTAAACATTTGCAATTCTCGAAAATTCGGACGTTCAGAGGAGTTTCATTAACAATTAAGAACACGTTTGCAGATTTGAGAATATATTGTTCACGTTATTTTTAAAAGTAGTTTCCTCTTCACTCAAAACTGCAAAAACTACTCATATTTGGAACAAAATTACAAGAGAATATTTAAAGATCTAATTTTAAACAATAGATTTCGGTTGAAAAAATAAGCGGAAATAATTTTAAACTTTTCCAAGTTTCGAAAATTCAGATAAACCAACAAACTTCTATTAGCGCGTTTTTATAAGCATACTAAATTCTATTAGAGAAAAAATTAAAGGAAATATCTGCATCCATTTTTGAGAATATTTTGAAAATTTGAGTTGAGGCTTCATGTAAAGTACCTTCAAAAATTAAAATATTCGTTTCAAATTCAAGGGGTTGCGACGTAAGTTACTTAGATTGAGAAATACTGCATTTGGTAAAAATCCTATTCACGGTTTAGGCACTTGTTTAGTTGTTCACAGACAGGCGGACAGACGGTTTACCATAAAGCAATACATTTCGGTATCAAGGTCTCGCAAAATGTGAATTCTTACTACACAACGTATTAGAGGAAGTAATACACTACACAGAGGAAGAAGAATTATCTACTTTTTTCGGCGTTAGAGACAATATTTTTATGTCACAAAATCGCCGTTTATCGCTACAGTATTACGAAACTAGGGTACGCAGTAGGATGCGACAAAGTAATTACGGGAATAGTGCAATTATTTGAAAAAAATACATTACATGATTGAACTCTGCTTCTCCATTACTTACGTGGATTCTGTTTGGGGTCAGCTAAGACTCTACACGTTTTATACAATGTTTTACAAGTATTTCATGCAGGGATCATACTTGGAATTATTAATAGAGAAAATAATCAATTTATTTGAATTTTAAAGTAACAGATTTCATTAAGGGAAAATAATTTCTATCTTTAATATTTTAGTTAAAGGAGGGCAATATTCCAAATTCAGGGTTTTCAATGAACATGAAACCTGCACCATTCTCTTAAACGTCCTCCACACTATCCAATAACAAAATTTAACTAAAAACTTTGGAGCCTTTTTTTGAAAATGTCCCAGGGTCTTTACGTAAAGTACCTCCCAAAATTAAAATTTCGGTTTCAATTTTAAAGGGTCGCGACATCGGCCAGATCGATTGCGGAATATCAATTTTGGAGAAAATCGGCTGCACGGTTTAGCCGCTAGCGTTGTTCACAAACACGTTTTGCAACAGAATAGGTACTACACAGGAAGGAAAGCTACCCACAATCCGTGTGCCGATATTATGCGAATGGTCGCAATATTGAAAGTGTGTAAGCAGCTGTACGGGCATTTGTAGTGTGGTGAACGGTGGTGAAGGTGCCTTTTATTTCTGTTTTACTCGTATTTGGTGTGTGTATAACGAGCAAAAACCTACGTAACCCAAGAGGACATTTGCTTCGTATAGGCAAATAATAATATCGCACATATGCAAATGTTAATAAAAATAGAGATAAAAGGATAAAGAATTATAAATACATAACTAGAAGTGCTACAGAATGGCACATACTGTAGCACTTCCTCGTATTCGTGTTCTATTTTCTTTGGCCTGGGCTAGTTTATCGGACTTGCCACATAGTCTAGCCAGCTGCCGTCTATCTCCGCCTAAAATACACTTTTTTTACATGTTCTCAATTCTTCGGTTTCCTAATAGTAGAACCGAAATATTACTTTAAGAATATTAAAGAGTAAAACCTCGTCCTAAATGACAATTCTCATTAAAAAATTTGGACCCGTTTTTAAGAAAATATTGTTTAAGCGGTACTAAAAATGAGAAATTGAAGCTCTTTTTCGCAGAACATTTTGTGAGTTTTCGGAAAACTTCATTTGAAGTCATTTAAAGCACTATAACTCAGAAATGCAATATTGTTCAAAAATCGCTGGAAATGTGCATATTAACGGCATGAGAGATATTTCAAAAAAATTACATTTGTGTAATTTTTGAAAAACAAAATACAACAAATGAATTTTATGTCATAATAAACAGTGCAATTAGCACTACCCGTTAGAAAAGTTAGAAGAAAGAAATCGGAGCCTTTTTTTGTTGTTGTTGTTGTTGTTGTTGAGAAAATGGCGTTCGAGCTGACTCTTGCGGTTCCTTCGCAGTTTTAAGACGACGGTCCGCGCTGCGCGGTGGCCCGCTGCAGATCAAGGGAGCCGCCATCTACTTACCTTTCTGTGTAGTATCTATTCTGTGTTTTTGCCGCCATTCGATTTTTCGGTGTCAAGGACCCACAAAACATGGATTCTGGTTGCACCAAATGTGAAAGGATTCTTTTTTCTAAATTAAGCAACTGGATTTATCCACTTTTTCGTTACTAGGGTCCTGTAATATGAGTTTTTCTGCCGAAAATGCGTCGTATTTTCGCGCAATATTACTTAACTTTCTCTCTACCGCGTAAGCGGTAACAAGAAAGTAAAAATTAGAAATGTTTAAATGTTTATTCCTAATAACGGAGTGTAACTGAATTGAAAAATGTTTAGAATGGAGAATTAAATAAAACAGAAGAATAAATACAACAGTGAAATAAATAAAACAGTACAATTTTCTAAATTTCATTATTTCGAGAGAAACTGTTATGAGGGTATTCTAGAGAATACCCTCATAACAGTACATAGACGGATATCTTGCATATCCAGCGTGAGAATGTTTCAAATTGGGCGGCCCGCACGTCCCGCACAAATATGCCAGATTATCATTCAGAAACCGTAAGATAATATTATAAAACGATAATGAAGACGTTTTTAGAATTTTTCTTGTAATTTAGAAGTGTAACATTCCTGACATTGACGCCTTAAAAATCAAATACGTCGAACCAAGAGAACGTAAAAAAGAATAAACCTACCTATACAGCTAGTATCGAGCATTCGCCATCGTCGGAACTCGAGCCCTAGAACATCACAGTCGCTGCAAAGACAGCGGAATGTTAGCATTGAACTAATTCAGCCGGTTTCAGAAAATAACATGCAAATGTTCCTCAAAGTCCATTTACTCCTTTAATATTGAAGCTAGAGATGTATTGCATAATGAAATCTGTTGCTAGATGTTAAAATCATTTCACTTACATCGTTTTCAAGATAGTAATTTTCTTGTAATTTTGAGTTAATGCGAAAAGTTGCGTTTTTGCTAGAAAAAATGTTTTCCCATCTCTCATAGTTTTTAATATTCGAGCTATATCAATAGAATCTGTACCTCAATATTGGATCTTTAAATCATATCATGTATCTTTATTCGAAGTATGAGGAGTTTTCGGAGTTTTTTAACTGAGTGGAAATGTAAAAACAAAATTTCTGTATTGGTCCTTTGACTTTCCAAGAGACATGTCGTTGCTGATTTAGCATGGATGCAGTTTACGGAACCTAGATGCCTTGGGTCCACGTCGAAACCCAGCCCAATATTTTTGTCAGGTTCTTCACACTTTTGAAGGCTCAACTACTGTTTTTCTTTCTTTTTTAGCTACAGAGAACAAAACACTAAAATTAATGGCAGAATGCCTAATGCCTTTTTTTAATTTGTTGCATCTACAATTCGACGCAACGCGTCTCGAAGCCCTTTAAAGGGTGATGAGCGCTTTGCGCTGGGGAGTAACCCTCCATTAACATTTGGCGCTGGGGAGTAATCCTCCATTAACTTTTTTTAGTTTGTCACGTCACGTCACACTCAGTTGTCAAGAGGACTGCCATGTAGCATCTCCGCGTACGCGCCTCCTGCTACGCGCTCCTGCGACACTACCCAGCGGCCAGAATCGGGAAGGAATAAGGATAGAGCTAGGGTTTAGGACACTTCACAGGAGTTAGACTAGCTGTTGTGAAGCAACCAAACTCGTTTTTTTTCGAACAAATTTCACATGAGATTCGACGGAAATCGAACCCGGACCTCAGTGGTGAAAGGCTAGCGACTTCGCTATGTGTCGCGAGCGAGCTTCTTCATTTAAACTCTTCAATTTCCTTCAAGCAAAACTTATCACAGCAAGGCATCGCATTGCTTACTTTAAGTAAGACTTGCACTACGCGTCAAAAGAGAAGTTTAGACAAATGATTTAGAATCTACGAAAATATTACAAATTTTCAGCGCGCGCAGGAAATGAAAGAAAATTATCAAGTCCCCGACCGTTTGAGAGGCGTCTATGGTTCAATTAGAGACCCACGAAATATAAAAAATACACATTTTTTAAACGCGGAAACCTTTTATTGGCTCCACGATTTACCTTTGTGATAGTGTGATTGTGATTGATACAGGTTTACCCAAGAAAATCGTTCTGAACTTCCATCGCTTGCGGTACCGACGTTAGGGCATTGCTTCGCAGAGTGCGGTCTTAACTGCACTTCTCCCACGAGATAGGTCTTCTTTCGTTTCTTCCTTCTCCTGTTTTGTAATAATAGTGTTTACGAATTATTCTATTGGTATTCACATTTTACTTTCTCGCCCTTACGAAGGTACTTCGTAAGATGTAATCGTGCAACGGAAAACGGGGAAATTTCGACAGAAAAACCCTTATTGCCCGACCCTGGTAAAAAAAGTGGATAAATTCAATTGCTAAATATAGAAAAAATCCTCTAACAAAATGCTGTAGCCAGAATCCATGTTTTGTGGAATGTGAAGTGATATCGTGAATATCGTGAAAGAAGTGCAGTGATATCGAAAAATCGATTGACGGCAAATCGTCTATCTGTCCGTCCGTGTGTGGTCAACGCCAGCCCCTAAACCTTTCAGCTGATTTTCTTGAGTATTGATATTCCCCGATCGATCTAAACGAACTCAAGACTTTGAGACTTTCAAACGGATATCTTGATTTTTGAGCATGCTTTGCATGAAGCCTTCAAAACATTTTCAAAATTTTCTCAAAAATGGCTCCAATTTTTCTGATTGATCTTTGTCCTCGGTTAGCGTAATGCTTAAGAGAAAGGTGCAGGTCTCATGTTGATTAAAATCCCTGATATTTGGAAAATTGCAAAAGCAATTTGTTTCTGGGCGTCATCCCCACAACTATAATATTTAAGATAGAGAGTTTTCCTTCAGGAACAGATCTTCGAATAAGTTCATATTCCAAATTTTCGAAAATATGAGTAATTTTCGTGCTATTTTGCGCAAAGTTTAAACAAGTTAAAAAAATATTTGACATCTTTTTTAAAAAGAGCTTCAAATTGTTTCTTTAAATGTTCTTCTCGTATATAACAAAGTTCCGTAAAAAATTATTTACCTAGTTCAATTTTCAGCTATCTCTCCGTTTTTCAAAAGTTGCAAAAAGTTAACATTTCAAATCTACAAAATTGAGATAGAGATATTTGCCTCAGACAAAGTCTGTTGTAAAAAATCAGCATGTAAAAAAATGATTTTCTCAAAAACTTCTCAAATTTTTATCTTTAAAGTTTTTCCAGCGTGAATTACCTATCACGTGAGTATCCTAGCTGATACTCTAGTGATTTCTTTTCTCTTCCCCACGTTTCACATTCAAATATGGTGTCCTTTGCTCTCCATCTGTCGGGCAGTGGAAGTATTCTCACATCGCATCTTGTCGGTGACCGAAGCGGTGTAGATACTGGTTAAATTCCCTGTGTCCACTCTATGCATGGGTTAGATAGTAGTTCATTTGCCCGTATGACCTCTCGGTCCATTTGATCAATTTTCAGATGAATCACGTTTTCTGCTCCATTGGGCAGATGGTCGTTGGCGTTAAATATCTGAACGCAAACGCCCTGCAATAATCGCCAGAATGGTTCAGGCTGAGGGAGGGAGTGTGATGGTGCGGGGAATGTTTTCGTGCCGTTCTCTGGGTGATCTCGTCATTCTGGAAGGTACAATGGATCAACAGAAGTATGCTGCCGTCCTTGGGGAACATAACCACCCTTAAATACAGATCATTTTTTCCTCAGCAAGGCGGCATCTACCAGCAGAACAAAGTAACGTGTTGTACAGCTCGTAGTGTACGTGCGTGGCAGGAAGAGCACCAGGATGAGTTTGCAATATTCCCCTGGCCACCAAATTCACCCGATTTAAACCCGATTGAGAACCATCTGTGAAACCATCTCGATCGGGCTATTCGCACCATGGATCGTGAAACCTAGCGCCACAACCGAGAAACCTAGCGCAACTGGCCAGGGTACTGGAGTCGGCATAGCTCCACATCCCAGTTGGTGACTCCCTTCGGGCGGGTTTCTCTCTTTGGGCGGGACCCAGATACCAGTCCAAAGGCGTTTTTGTTCGTGTGCGGAGGTATGGATAGAGGCCGGCGCCTAGGTGCCCACCCCGGGATGAATTGCCCCTGGTAAAGTACAAGTGCGTGATAGGCGTTCGGCAGACACAATACTTACCTTTGCGCTACTCAAATATGATCAAAGTGAAATTACGATCCAATTTATTTTAAATAATATTCCACGTAAAAAATTACTACTAATAAAAGAAATTAAAACTGACAAGAATAATATAACATTAAATGCAATTTTAATGTACACAATCGAACGAAACCTTTACTAGAATGATTCTCAATTATGAATTAAGTGTCAATATTTGGTTGGTACGCTTCTGTGATTGGTCAAGAATCTGTATCATAACGAAATCTGTCACGTAATGAGTATCATTATGCAACCGACAGCAGTCATCAAATGACAAAATTATACGAGAGTAGAAAAAATGTTTTTGAAATATTGTGAATAAAATCAATTGTTAATTAAGCTAACTTTTGTATATGTATTATTTGGAATAGACAATTACAATGGAAATTCCACGAGAATGTTTTAACACTCGTGTATCTTTTCTTTTCCATCGATCAATGTACGTTTCAAAAATTCTATTATTTTTCATACAATACTGGTGAACGACATTTCGCGTAATATTTACACGCATCATCAGATGTGTACAAAAATTAATATATTTATGTCAGTAAATGAAAATAAATTTTAATGATATTGTTTAAAATTAAATGATTAAAAATAAAATTACAGAGTTATCAGAGATGAAATTCTGGAATAAAATAAGTAAAAGTGTAAAATACATATATAAATAGATAGGAGATTAATAAAAGTATGTTAAAATTAATCAAAGGGTACCCCTGGATAAGATGGTAAAAAAGGTCCCCTAAACCAAATGACATATGAGTGGTTACATTATAATTCTAAAATAAAAATAATATTTTTGAAAGATTTTGTAGCCCTCGTCTCACCATCCACAGCCCTCTACAGCCAAGAACGTGTGTGTTTTCTTTTTTTTTCAGCAAGTTAACACTATTTTACCTGGGTGCAACAACAATGTATACAAATGTATAATAAACACTAAACTAAACGCTCAGAACTGTTGCAGTCATTTTCAAAGTATATGTAAAGTCAATGTGATTTAAAGGCGGGTAAATGGTTTTTATTTTTTTAACTGCAGCGCAGCTATCAAAAAAATCTTAAAAAATTCACAACAATTTGTTTTAAGAGGAACGTTTGAGATTTTTCTAGCCTGTTCCATGATTTTAAGACACAATAAAAACTATTTTTTGTTATTTTTTCAAAAATATTTTTGTGTTAGAATTTGGATCTGAAAAACATCAAAAAATGTTTTTCTGATAGTAAAAATTGTCTGCATATTTATATTTTTTCAGCCAGATAAAGTAGTGTTAACTTGCTGAAAAAAATAAAATAAAATAAAGTTTTTGGCTGTAGAGGGCTGTGGGTGGTGAGACTAAGAAACCTTTCAAAATTATTATTTTTATGTTAGAATTATAATGTAACCACTCATATGTATTTGGTTTAGCGGAACTTGTTACCATCTTATACAGGGGTACCCTTAACGAGATAAAACCAAAATAAACAATAATAACGAAAAACATTCCCATTGTAAATATATACATTCTCCCTTGAAGGAGAAGGGGACAAGTATAAATTGAGAGGGAAATTCAAAACGTTGATATCATTTGAAAAAGAGAACAATGAAATCAAGTAAGTAAAAACATGAATAAATAGGGGTGGAAAGGGGCTGAAACAGATCAAAAAAGGCGTATTAAAGGCGTATACAAATAAAGAAAAACGGAACATATCACGAAGTATAAATATGTTTTAAGGTACTTTTATATTAGAAAGAAGTCATAATTTTTTGTGAATAAATTGGATACCAACATGGCATTAATTATATTGTGTGTCTTTATATCTAAGGTCTCAGAAAATGATCTTTAATGTTTTCTGGGTTCATTATCAAAAATGGTAGAGTTATCAAAATTAAAAGAATGAGCAAAATCAAGGCGATGTCGAGAGATCATGGATGGCAACGGAAACGAAACGTTTCATTTCTGCGCCATGTAATATTATTTTTTCATGAATTTCGTGTCATTCCAAGTAACGAGACCAAAGACTGCGTGAATTAGCTTCGTTACCGAATGAATTGATTGTTGAAGTCAGTTTCGTTTCTTTACCGAAAACAAAGTGAATTTCCTTGCATTGGGTAAGAAATATTATTTCCTTATTTAGATTCGTTTGTAATATTTGTTGAACGTAAAGTAACCCGGGGGAAGTCCATTGAGAGGATTTGGACCCCAGGTTATTTTTTTGTTCGTACTGTTTTGTTTCAGAACCATTTACAACAGTGATTAATTGTACATTTTACGTTATTCTCTATCTACAAGCTTATTATTCTTCAAATGATTCCTGACTCACGGTAAATTCTTACTCGCAAGACTCACCGTGCTGGATACTGGATTTGACATAGCATTTTACCAACTATTAGGTGGAATAGATTACAGCGAAAATACTTCAAATAAAGAGAGGGTTTGGTCCGTCGACCCTCCTGCTCCCGCGTGCGTCGGGAAAATCCGTTACCTGGGTGATAAATTCATCCTGTCTTTTTAAACGCTGATTCCACTTCTCTCGTCTGTGGATGCAGTACCTCAAAAGAAACACGTTTACTAGTTTACAGAGTTCAAGAAAATACCCAAGACAAATGTTCAGCAGATTAACTGCTTCAGCGATAAAAAAAAGCAACTCTTTTGTTAGTGAGTCATTCCATTGTAAATGGAATTAAATTAAATTATTTGCCTCGCCATCATGGAAATTTTTCATACTTTGTATATAAATTCCTTTAAGTTTTGATTGTTGAAATGCGTTTTAAAAAATGTTTTATTATGCGTGGTTCGCGAATGGTGGCCATTTTTGTTATAGGCCGCGTGCCAATTTCGCGTTTATAGACATTTACAGTTTTGTAAATTACTCGGCGCTAGGCTGTGGCGACTTAAACTAATATGCTTTGGATTACGTAAACTTATGCCTACAAATCAAAGCGATATGTATCTACCTAATTTTTTTTTATTGGGGTAAAATTTCGGTCGACCAAAACAATCGAACGCGAATAAATAAAATTCGATTTTTAGAGACTAATTTTTCAAAGAAAGCATTGAGTCACACCCTTAGTTTTACTTTCTCTTATATGTAGTATACAAAAATGTTATGATATGCTGCGGAAAATCGATTTCGAGATTTCAACGTAACTACACGTTTTGGGGTATCCTGATACGCAAAAAGTGTTGTATTTTTTTCAAAACGTCCGTCCGTCTGTTCGTCCGTTTGTTCGTCCGTCTGTCTGTCCGTCTCTGAACGCCACTAGCGCCTAAACCATATGTTGAATTTTTTTTCAAAATGGATATTCCCGGTTGATCTGAGTTGACTCGAAACCCTGCGATTTTCGAAAACTTTCTTCACAATTTGGGGGTACTTTACATGAAACCCCCAGACTTTTTCAAAATTTTCTCATAAAAGGCTCCAAATTGTTTCGTTACTTTTTTTTGTAAAAATAGATCAAATACACCTATAAATATGGAATAGGTCTGATTTTTACAGTTCACTCTGAATTTTCGAAAATTTCAAAATTTTGATATTTTCGGCGTCAAACTACAACTACAAAATTGAAGATAGAGATTTTTCTATCCAATGAAATTTGTTGTCCATAACTAGTTCTTTCATTAAGGTCATGTACATTTTTTGAAATTTTTAGTAGATTTCAAGCAATATTACGTGTAACATTTACAATTTTAAAAAATTACAAAAACAAGATTTTCTCAAAAACGGCCCCTAAATTTTTCTTTGCACTTTTGGTAAGGATAGTGTTATATGCGTATGTAAGGATAGTGTTAGTGAAGATGACATATTCCTCATATTGCTCTATACCTTTGTTTTTTCCAAAAATTACAAAAATGTAATTTTTTTGACTTTTCTCTCGCGTCGTTGATATTTACAGTAGCGGAAATTTGTTTACATTATTGTATTTATGAGTACATGTGCTTTAAACAGTGTCATATAAAGTTTCTAGAAAACTCAAGTTTTCTGTTAAAATGAGCTCAAAATTTCGCATTTTCAGAAACTCTCAAACGTCATTTTCTAAAAAATTGTTCCAAATTTTTTCTTCAAAGTTTTCCGACGGGTTGTGCTAATTGCACTATTAAAATGACAAAGTTCATTTTGGAATATGCTTTTGTTTTTCAAAAATTACACAATGTATTTTTTTAATATCTCTCACGCCGTTAATATGAACATTTCCAGAGATTTGTACACACTATTGCATTTGCAAGTTAATGTACCTCAAATCACTCTCAATTAAGTTTTTCGAAAAAAAAATCTGTGAAAAACAGCTTCAAATTTCGCATTTACAATAACGCTTAAATGCCATTTTCTTAAAAACCGGCTCCAAATTTTTCAATGAAAATTGTCATTTATAACGAGGTTTTACTGTTATCTAATATTCTTAAAGTAATATTTCGGTTTTATTATTAAGAAACCAAAATTATTATCAAAATTATTATTAAAACCATTCTTAGCCATTCCAAAGCCTTAAAACCATTCCAAAAAATGTACTTTGGTCGGCGATAGTTGGCAGCTGGCAACAGGATGGGGCGTAAGCCAGTCCACACCAAGCCCTAAAGCCAGTCCACAGCAAGGAAATTAAAAAAAACTTTACTACGAGAAAGTCTGTGACATTTTGTAGCACAACTAGTTTTATGTGCTTTTACACACATCTTTCGCTAGTTGCGTGTAGTTACTTACACTAAAATATCAATGGCAAGTAGTCTACCACTTAAAAATTACGCGCTCCTAAAAATAGGAATTTTGGATTTTTTCAAATTTTTAGCGGTAATATTCGGGAACAGAATAAAATTTTGAAGTTTGCACACGTAAATATCTCCGTGATACCAAACTGCTGTACAAATTTCCTCTTTGAGATTTAACTCAATGTGGGATTAAAAAGTATTGTGAATTTACGTTAAAAATGCTTCTTTTCTACATAGGGTGGACGTGGAATGAGTAAACATAATATTTTACAACAATATGGATCTCAAATTTTGCTTTACAATAATTATCAATATTTTATTACGAAAAAAAACATAAAAGATGCGTAATATATAATTTTGAATATTTAACTTCCTATGCGATTTTTGTATGAACGAGTTTTGCCTCGCAAATTAGAATGAAATATGCACTTCCGAGTACATTAAATCATACAGAAACTACGAAGAAATTTGGGGCGTAAAATACAAGAAAAATCAAATTTAGGAAATGCACGGCAATCTTAGTAGAGAAAGACAGTTTTGTGCAACGAAATGTATCATACGCAATTATAATAATAAATCAAAATCATTTGAAATTCTACAGATAAAAAAATTCAGTCTGTCCGTCCGTCTGTCCGTCTGTTTGTCCTTACGTCTGTAAACTACGTTAGCGGATAAATTATTCAGCCTATTTTCTCCAAAATTGATATTCTCCAATCGAACTGGCTGATTCCGCGGTCCCTAGAATTTCAAACCGATATTTTAATTTTGGAGGGTTCTTTACATGAAGCGCCTAAGACATTTTCAAAATTTTCAAAAAAATGGCTCCATTTTTTATTAAATTTTGTTGTTGGATAGTGTGAAGGACGTTTAAGAGAATGGTGCAAGTCTCATGTTCATTAAATATCCTGATTTTTCGAAAATTGCAAAAGTTCAAAAAATTTTCGGCGTCTTCTTCAACTAAAATATTAAAGATAGAAATTTCTTCCCTTACTGAAATCTGTTCCTTAAAGACAGATTTTGAAATAAGGTCATCTACAATTTTTTCAAAAAAGGCACCAAATTTTATAATTAAACTTTGATCTCGGATAGCATATGGAACGGTTAGAATAGCATATGGTTAAAATAGCATATAGAATAGCATATGGAACGATAGAATGGTACAGGTCTCATGTTCGTTAAATATTCTGATTTTTGAATACTGCAAAATTCAAAATTGTTTCGGCATCTTCCTACAACTACAATTACGAAGATAAAGATTATTTCTTAATGAAATGTCCAAATCCAAAACAAATCTTCAAATATCATGTTCAATTTTTTGAAAATAGGATTTTTTGCGAAATTTTGTTTCAAACCAAGGCAATTTTTATTTTCTTTAAACTATTTTTTTACTTAAAATAGCACAACATTTTTTGATTAAATTTTGACCGTCGTTAGCGTAAAGAACTCTTAAGAGAATGGTTTAGGTCTTATGTTCATTAAAATCCCTGATTTTCCGAAAATTAAAAAAAAAAAATTTTCGGCATCCTCCTTCAACTACGATTGTGAAGATACAATTTGTTTCTTAATGACATATGTTCATGAAAAACAAATATTCAAACAAGGTCATATTCAATTTTTGACAATACGAGTATTTTTTGTGTAATTTGGCGTCAAACATAGTCGCCGGCTTCGAAGTTCCTGCGCTTCTTGAATGGAATTTGAGAGGGTGTTTGGTGTTTGGAAGTAGTTGGATGCTACGTTAGTTAGAATGTGTATATTATTTCATCCTTGTTCGTTTCTTACATTTGACCTTTTGTTATACGTTTACAAATTAATATTTTAGAAATTATTTAAAACCTATTTGATAATTCATATTTGTTGTCTGTGTTGAGAGGAATGTATTTCCATTCTCAATATACTCATGAGTTTTCTTTCAAGCAATCAGCTAAACTTAATTGAAATTAGCCTAATTAGGTATTCTCTCTTAAAATACAATTTAAATGTATATAATATGTATGTAATATGGAAGAAAAAATTGCGAGCCTACAGCCCCGCCAGACGGCAGTTGTAGTTTTGTGAATTACGTCTCATTGTTGGGCAAGATTTAGCTGTACGAAACACAGTCATAATTGTCGCCGACCTGGATGGCCGAGCGTGCGCCGACTCAACGCCTCGGTCTCAAGGGTCGCGGTTTCGAGTCCCGCCGTGGGCATACGTAGCTTGTCTCTTGTCTTTCACGTATGCGTGTTGTCGGGAAAGGCCTGAAGGGTCTGTGTGGCCTTGTGAATGACCACAGACCGAGGAGCCTGCACCTAATGTTATACAATTTGTAATAGTTTTTTGTAAAAAAAATGATTGAGATGCGTTAATTCAGAGAGAAATTGCGATATAAATAGTATTATGTAACCATTACTACGGACAAGATAGTATGGGCTGTTTTTGAACCACTAGTTTTCCTCTGTGGCGATTTTCATTACCCAGTGTGGTGAGTCATGTAACTTTAACATCTTGCTATTTTTGAATGGTTGAAGATATTACAAGGAAGTTTTCACGGACGTACAGAAGGGAATGGGGCTAAATGGGAAGTACAGAGGGAAGTGCAGCAGCATGGCGTGGTCATATTCGGCACGAAATATTCTACCATTAGCCCAAAAAATTAGCTTTGAGCTCGTAACATAAGAGGGCATTAAAAAAATTGAAGAGGGCGTATAGTTTGAGACGCCACATCGGTATGATATACAATTCACATTTTGGCTATCCGTTAGATATAACGGACAATATGCAACAAAAATTAGTAGTGTACTCGTTCCCCAAGGGCATAGTTGTTTCGACACATTAAAAAGATTGTGCAGCGTAACGCCGACACCTACAGGCCGCCATACCTGCGTTTCCCTGTTCCTGGCTAACTTCTCAAAAAGTTTTAGTTTTGAGCTTATCATATGTCGTTTTTCTTGCTGGCTCTCGGTCTATTAAACGTTTTCTAGGAAAAGGGAACATCGGCCAGGCATGAAAGAAAGCGAATGGACGCTTTCTGATGAATCAGGAAAGACAGCTCTGTAAAACTCGTTTCCAATGGGAGAATTGTCAATTTCTAGGTATTTGGTAAATTCCCAAAATTTACATGAGTAATCTGCAGTCGTCTGGCAAGCACACGAACATTACGGTAATTCTCGTTTATAAAAAGGGAACAGATTCATATTTTTATTATAAGTTTATGGAATTCTAAAATTGTATGCTTTTAAATATTTATTAGTGCATAGTGTATTTATCATAACAATAACGTAAGCAATTGTTAGAGAAACAAAGTTGTATTCAATTTGCGATATTCTAAAAGAAGCTTACATATTATTACTTAAGACGAGAGACAACCTGTCGTTTCGCTAATCTGATCCCAGTGCTCATCCATGATACAATTGCGGAAATAAAATCCTTCATTTACACTTTATGTCACTGTCGCCAATGCCACCTTGTGTCACTATAAATTGTTTTTGTGACGTCATGAATTGTAAATAACGAAACTGAAGCTTGAATAAAACACCTGGATAGAAACTAAACTCCCATGATGATATAGTTTCGTTCCTGCAACGAAAGTAAATTCCCAGCCGCAGTCAAGTTTCGTTCCAGAGGCAGTTTTGTTAATAGTCAATAGACTTCTTCGCCACGCTTCGAACTTTAGTTTAAGTGCACAGAAACAGTAACGAAATGCCTAATCTCGTATTGTTTCGTTTCTGTTGCCATCCATGCGAGAAAGTGAGTTCAATTTTGTGCCACTCTCATTAATGTTATTAACATGTTCTTTTATTCTTTGGTTGAGAGTACTTTTTTTCCGTTCCACATAAGAAAGAGAGAAACCATTACTCAGATTTGAATGTATACAGGGAAAGGTACTCGACCTGACATTTGTTTTGCTGTTAATAGGTTCAGGGATTTTAAAAATTACTACGATCAATGTCTTAGTGTCCTTATGCATAGTCATCAAACTTTACGGGACGATGATACAAAATATAGATTAAATAAATAGATATAAACTAGTGGCCAGCAGCAGTAGGAAAAAATGAATAACAAATAAAATACTCTCATATAAAACAGGAATAACTTGAATTTTTTAACAAAGAGTCTTCGCGAATACTGCAACAACATGGTATAATATATACATAGAACAACAGTTCTTTACAGACCAAGAATATAAAAAAGCTGCACTTTCATAACGCAACACGTGAATAGCAAATGTTCAATGGCGGGCGGTTTCTTCTTCTATTCTGATACGCGCAGTATCAGAATTGTCAGAAGAACACACGCTTAAGCATTTTTCAGTCAAAATCTAATATTTCATTGTTTTGATTTCTCCCGAGTTCCTGGGTGTCTAATGAATAAAACAGGTCTCACATAGTTGGAGACTATACGATTTTTTTTAATCGACGTGCATTGGAAATTAGTAATATAGAATAATCATATAGTATGATGCACGAAAAACAGTAGGCTATTTAAACATTGTATATGTTTTAATGTATCTGAATAATTAAAAATATATCAATTAATCGTCAATTACATTTTTAATATTTCTTTCACTTAAATGCCTTCTTCTAAAATTAGTTAATGGTTTTCCTCAATACCTGAAGCAGCTTGCGTCAATTTAGTCTAGGTAAGTGCAGTCCATGGTACAAGACAGTATTCGCTGAAATATACGTAACCATGTTAAGTGTAGAAAACTCACTGGAGAGATTTGCCAGGCTCTGGAATGTCCATATTTCGGCCTAAATCATTCGTGTACCGTTCAAGTTCGTGTACCTTCACTACATTTTTGCCGGACATCGTTTGCACGACAATTGCAAAGCTCGAGATCCCCGCAATAATTATGATAGTATTTTATATGATAAGTGACAACGTGAACCTCACTGACCAAACGAAATATTGCTTATTGAAACATCGAGGCAATTTGTCAGTTGAATGAACGCATTTAGAGAATTGCATTTTACATCTGACATTAGAATGGATAAAAGGGTCTAGCATTCCACATGTTAATCATGATCACGCTTACCTCTTACAAGTAGCTGCGAGCAGCTTCAAATCTCTCCTCAAAATTGTGGTCGGAAATGCAATATCAGGGCTTTTTCCACACAATTATGATATTTCCATTTCTGAAGGATACCAAAGAATGAAGCAGATTAGCGTCTCCATTGAACGCATCGATGTTGGCAGAAGGTTCACGCTCACCCTCAGTACAGACAGCCGCAGACCGAGCGCCTTTACACGATTCTACAAAACTGCTATGGAAAACAGCCCAGGGCTACGAACACTACTTGAAACGACGGACTTCGCGTGATATTCGCGTGACGGCCGCATTCGAGTTCGCCAGCAATCGGCACAGCGAAATCCTTCCCCACTTAACTCCTCCCCCCCTCCCGAAACTCTTAGGATCCGACCAGCGCGCGCGCCGCTGCTCGCCGCCCAACCGCTCGCTCTCCCGCTCGCTCTCCCGCTCGCTCTCCTGCTCGCTCTCCCGCTCGCTCAGCCGCCCGCTCAGCCGCCCGCTCAGCCGCCCGCTCAGCCGCCCGCTCAGCCGCCCGCTCAGCCGCCCGCTCAGCCGCTCGCTCAGCCGCTCGCTCTCCCACTCGCTTTCCCGCCCGCTCGCTCACCTGCCCGATCCCTCGTTCCCTTGGTCCCTCCACCGCTCGTTCTACGACCCGCCCGCCCGCCCGCTGGTTCACAGTGCGCCCGCTTGCTCGCTCGCACGCTCCCCCCTGCCCACACGTCCGCTCCCATGGCTGCCCGCCCGCTCGCTGGCTCCCCCCCCTGCCCGCCGACCGATCAGAGCAGCTGGCCTCTACAATTCTCCTCTAAACAGAGACTGAATTCGACCTAGCTGAGAAGTTAGTGTCGAAAATGTTGCCACTGTCGGGATTCGAACCTACACCCTCCCGGTCAAAGGAACTGCACTGACATCAGCTGATGCATTGAGCCACCTCTCGCGGTAGAAAATGAGTTTTCGGCAGAAAAATTCTTATTGGCTGACCATGGTAACGAAAAGTGGATAAATCCTGTGGCTATTTATAGTAAATTACTTCCTCTAACACGTGCTGTAGCCAGAATCCATGTTTTGTGGGTGTTTAATATCGAAAAATCGATTGATGGCAAAACGATTGTCTGTCTGTGGTTCAAGCTGGCGCCTAAACCGTTCAGCTGGTTTTCTCCAAAATTGATATTCCCCGATCCATGTGAACGAACTCGAGGCTTCGGGAATTTCAACAGATATTTTTATTTTTGAGGGTACTTTACGTAAAGCCCCAACAACTTCAAGTTTTTCTCGCAAATTGCACTAAATAGTTGTATTAAACTTTGTCCACGGGAATCGTAAACGTCGCTCAAAAGAATGAAGCAAGTTTAATGTTCATTGAAATTCCAGATTTTTCGAAAATTGCAAAAGTTAATTTTTGGGGCGTCTTGCTACAACTACAATATTGAAGATAAAGATTTTTTCCTTCATGTTTTCAAATCTGTTTTTTTTAAAGATATATCTTGAAATAAGGTTATGTTCAATTTTTCGAAAATATGAGTAGTTTTCGTATTTAGTCCGAAATATAGGCAATATTAATTTGTTTAACAATCTTTTTTTCTCACAAAACCGCTCCAAATTTGCTCTTTAAATTGTCTTATCTTATGTATCAAGAAACGGTACAAAATATAGTGCTAGTCCCACTTTTGGCGAACTCTCTGTATTTCAAAAATTGCAAAGAGGCAACATCCAAAATTACAAAATTGAAGATAGCGGTCTTTGTCTGAAACCAGGTCTGTTTTAAAAAATCAGCTCTTTATTGAATGTCATGAACATTTTTTTAAAAAACAAGTTTTCGCGTAATTTGCGCTTAAAGTTTATGAAAATTTCTAAAAAAGGTATTTACCACTACCAAAAACCGCTGCATTTTTTCCTTAAAATGTTTTCCATGGGGACACTTAAAAATTGCGCAGGTCTCATTTTTGTTGTGCTCGCTGAATTTTCTAAAATTGCGAATTTAGAAAAATGCAAGAAAGTATTAGCTGTTGTAGCACCACTAGCTTACTTCGTAACATTCTTATTGCTGCATTATAAATTCGAATAATTTATAATACCCGCCAATACAGTCGACTCAGGTTATAGTGAACCAAAAATGCCAGTCCCCAGTTCACTATAACCGGAGTCGACTGTATTTACATTATTTATTTATTTATTTCTTATTTATTTTTACGTCAAAAACAGTCAATAACTGTGTGTGACGTGCTACGGACAGAAGTGAATTCTGTGCACGTTTTCATAATTCTGTGATTCCTTCACGAAGCCTTAAACCGCTTGAATACCGCAAGAAATGAGCGTTTTTTGCAACGATTGTTAACAAAAATATTCGCTCCGATGTAATAAAATATATTTTCAAGAGTAAATCAGCTATACATTTGGACTCTTATCCCTCATCATGTCCTCCATGAAGGAATAATATTTCCAACCGCGACAATATGGACAACGATAATTTGAATAACTATATTTCCCACTGAATTCTAGAAGACGTGCACAGATAATGAAGTTACATTTATATTCAGAAGCTAAACAAGGGGCCGTGTCAGCATTTGTTTAAAGGATCAGGGAAACTGGACGAAAACCCTGAACGAGATGGAAGTCATTGACTCAGAAGCTGCGGTACAATACTTGTTACAGTTTGCTTAAAATTATACAGTCCTAATGATAAATAATTAAATATTACGGTTAAAATTAATGTTTCTTTCCTTTTGAGGCTTAGTATAGTGTCTAATTGTATAGAAACATTTATACATCAGAAATGATTTTACTTGGAATTTTACCATTTCTATCTGATTTAATCGTTTAATATCATCTGGAAAAGTGTTGTAAAATAATGTACATGTATTGTATGTGAATAGCTTGTAGTGAGTGGGATTTGGTTATTATTCGTACAATTCTTTTTTGTACTCTAAAAGTCTGGGAGCTATAAGATGTATTTCCCCAGAATATTATGCCATAACTCAGGCGGGAATGAATATTCGCGAAATATTCACAACAAGCAGTATGAAAGTTTACTCAATTTGAAAGAATTCCGAACGCGTAGCATAATGAACTTAATTTTCTATTTAATTATTTTAAATGAACGTTCCATTTGAGGTTCCCCTGAATTGAGAGACCTAAACATTTTGTTACTGTAACATTGGCACACCGTACATTTTGAATGGAGTACAGAATTGTTTATTTGACATGGAAAACTGCATTGAAACAGTTTTCTTTTCGTTTACTATTAATTTGTTATCAGACAACGAATTTGAAATATCTGATATTGTACTATTTACGGTACAATTTACTATGTTCGTAACATCCGCAAAGAGAACTTTTCTTGCGTGTCGAATAGTCGAGGGCTTATCGTTTACGTATAGTAGGAAGAGAATAGGGCCTAAAATCGATCCCTGAGGGACTCCACGTACAATTGGCAGAGTCGGAAAAATGTGCACATAATGTTCCATCATTCCAGTAAGGTGTTTCTACTCTCTGAAACCGTTGTTTAAGGTACGAACATAACTACCCTAGAACAATACCATGGATTCCATTACAAGTTAATTTTGAAAGTAAAATGTTATGATCAATGACTTCAAAAGCTTTTGAAAGGTCCAAAAATAATCCAATAGGTGCTTCGTTTTGATCTAATGATGCGATATCTTTAAGAAAAGAAAATATGTCTGTTTCCGTAGATTTTGATTTTCGAAATGCATGTTGACAATCTGAAAACTCTTCGTGTTGACTGAGAAAGGTTTCCATTCGTACGTAAAAAGTCTCTAATATTTTTGAAAAAAACTGACAAAAGAGAAACTGGCCGATAATTTTGAATTTCATTTTTGTTACCTTTTTTGAAGAGCTGATAAATCTTAGCTGTTTCCAAAACACCTGGAAAAGTTCCGGCGCATTCGTTGGATGTGTTGTTTATTAAGTTTGTTTTTTTATTTATTAATAAATTATTTTTAATCAATGAATGCTTGGACCACGGAGTTGAGCTTTTGATAAATCGACGGAATTACCCAAAAGTATCTTTTCATTTACGAAATTCACAGGATTGTTTTTCAACCGTTCTTCGAATACTCGATACTCCTTTTCATACACTTCTCGAGATTTTACTGAAGTTTAACAATCTATAGCATTGTTTTTTTCAGAATTTCTTCAGGAACATCAAAATGTTCTTACATTTTCAACAAAATGTTCTTACATTTGCCCAACTACGAATGTTCAACTACTGTTAAATACACACACTGTTTTGTTTAACGTCATCTTGACAAATGATTATTACAATGCGTTTTTTCACTTTAGACGCAAGAAAAAAAATATATAATGTTTCGAATTCTCGTTTGATTCCGCAACGAACTAGTAAACCATACAGATTTGTATGCACCATGGGCGTTACTAGATTTTTTGCCCATCGGGCCAGACGTCATCTTGTTTGGAAGTCGCCTTCGGAACAAAATCATCTACACAACTCCCTAGATGCATTAATAATTATTGTGCCATTCATTCGTTAAAAAACAAAAAGGATCAATACGCCATACTTTTTCCATTTAGCTAAAAACCCGATACACTCAACTATGTACCCTGTCCCTCACAAAAAGAGCCTTGTTTGATAATTCTCCAATTCCGTATTCTAATAAGATATCTTACGATATTCATGTTGTAAATAACTATTTGACAACTATTATCTTTAGTGTATGGGTCTAACAGGTTTTGCATTATTCTCAGAAACTGGATCATACGAATCACGTGTGCTACGTGATTCACACAGAACACATTAATCACAAAACAGTACAAGATTTTATAATATAATACTTGCTGATGAATCAACGTTTTATTGATAATTTTACTTTTGAAAATTTTCATTAATTTGCATGTTTAAAAATATTTATCTCATGTAATTACATGTTTATTAAATAAGGAGGCATTATATGGAGCAAGAAACATTGTTTTTCATTTGATCATTCAATTTCATCAATCACAATTACTTTAATTTTCTCTGCTTATCAGAACTTTTTTCTTCTCAGACCTCCGATGAAGACATAAATCAAATAACATCTTAGATATTTCAGTGTTCAAATAATAACATGAATAAATATTTATATTTATTGAATTGGTTTTATAATAACCAGGCGTTTTCTGTAGGTTTTTGGGACGTTGAAAACATCCAAATAGTAAAGGCAATGTTAAGCTGGTGATCAATAACATTGATTATTTGATATTTTCCTTAGGGGTAGTTTATTATGGTTAAACGTTTTCAATTATTGAACATAACATACCTGGAATGGCCCGTTTGCGTTTAATAAACCACTACGTCCTCCCTGTACAGATGGTCGTGCAAATTTGAAGGTTCCGCTAGTTTCGTAGAACGGAGAGTAGCGTCCAACAAACCACATTTGAACTCTGACGATATTTGTGGGATTGAAACTGAAAGGTAGTCTATATTAGGAAGGTAATATGACTTGACCACCAAGTACGTTCTATGTATTTTCACTGGAAAATGCTACGACTTCAATATTTACTAAACGGTAAACATAAACGCTAAATCGCTTTGAATCGCTAATATTTTAACATCTTTTTTTTTTCTTTTAGTAGTAACAACTCGTTTTACCAAGTCCTTGTTATATTTTAAGACGCTACAATAATTGAATTTTAGAAGTATTTATTTTCAACTATTTAGGAATCCATGAAATTTCATTGAAATGTTCGCCAATCTAAAAAATGTTTTAAATATAATAATTAATGTTTTTAAAATATGTATTAACAATGCGTAGATTTAGCACATGTCTCATTCAAATATTATAAAATGAAAACATCAAATTAACAGTTTTAGAAAGATAATCCTGCATTATTGAATGATAAATTGAATTGAAAATATTAACTTAAAGTTTATATACGTTCATTTAGAAATGTATATACTTGTGTACATAAAGTAGCATTTTGTGATGTGTGATTCTACTCGTGTTATCTTTCAACACACAAAATTAATATTTCTTTATTTGAAAACTTAAACATTCCATTTATCCAATCCAATACAGTTTACAGCAAACAGCTAATAGTATGTTTCCCTATTTTTTTAATGGTGATGGTTAAACAAGAGAAACAAATAGTTTCTAACTCTCGGTTTTAACAGGAGCCTTTGAAAAAATTAACAATACAGCAATTCGGTTGCTCAACATCCCTTTGATAGAAAAATTGTTTATAATCAATTTCCTCTCTATTTGACACGCCATAAAAAATGGATTTAGCGTAATTAAACTGGCCACAGAATTTGTTTACAAACTAACTGCTTTTTAAGCACTTTTTAGCAGCAAAAGCACGACATTAGAGAACGTTTTTTTCAGTATGTTTGTGTTAAGTGAAAACAAATGGGGCCATTCTAACATGTTAATTTCTTATAAATAATTACATATATCTCGAGAACGAAATATGATAGTATCGATCGGATTCCGGAATTTTGCATCGCGTTTAAACGCCACTCAGATGAGGCAATATTTGAAAATTTATAAACAATTTGCAACTTTTGCCAATCTTAAGGGAGGAGAGTCTCCCGATGTCCCAGAGCCGAAAATCGCGAATTAACAATTTTGCAACAATTTATAATTTTATAAACAAATTCGAAATATGCGTTAGAATGGCCGGGAAGAGTCCTCAAATGGTGCCTCAAATGAACTTCTCAAAATAGCAGTTTGACAGGAGTTACAAATCGATTACTAAAAGTTAGAATAATTGTTGCTAAAATGATAAATATTTACTGGTCTATGGACAACAATTCTGGACGGTAAACCCCGCTCAGAAATATTTTTTCATAGTGGCGTACGCGCAAGCAAAATCTCTTCTTCGGCAGGGAAATATGACGATATTTCCGCCTCGTACGTAAACGAACTAGCCCTCTCCCCCTGAGACAGTGTCCTTTCCACCCCATGGGATATTGCACCAATCAGAAACAACTGTGGTTCAACCTGCTAGCGATTGGTCAACGCGTCCCTCCCCCTGGCCACGGGGTATCCAAGTTCGTCGGGGCGGTTGGGAAGAAATTTGTCAGCGAGAGGGTACAATTTTTACTTTCTCACATTATATACTTACGTAGTAAAAAGAAAATATTGTAATGATGCAGCGAGAAAGCGGTAACATTTTTTCACATACAAACTTTTATTGCGGATTCCTGAATGGAAAAATGGGACACATCGTGCACCTGTATGTTGTAATTTAATTTAATACGTTGTGTAGTCAGAATCCGCGTTTTGTGGGTCCTTGATACCGAAAAAAATGGTTCCCGGCAAAACGTATCTGTTTTTTTTCCCTTGAAATTCCAAAAGACGCTCAAAATTGTTGGTGTGTAATATACAGAGTGATTCACGTAACTTTAGCACATCCTGCAGGTTTTGAACGGTTGAAGTTATTACAATGCAGTTATCACGGAAGTGCATGAGCAGTAGCGTAACGAAATGAGAGAGTGCCCACCTGAAAAACTTTCATCGTGGCCCTCTTCATAAAAATGTAAAGAAAACACAAGTAGTGTTAGTACCTTAAATAATAAAAATATCATTTAACAAATCCATAGTCCTCCGCCTATGATAATACATAATAAACCAACGTTATCAACAGATTATAGTTTTATTAATAAAAACAGTACTTACACAAAAAACTAGTGATGCTGGATGGCATGTCTTTCATTCCGGGATGCGAAGGATACTAAAACTTCACTAACGTCTACGGTTGCAACTCGCTCACATTCGATACTGAGAAGAATGAGATTACTCAGTTTCTCTTGGGTCAGCACTAGTAGGTAGTTTTTTATTAAGTAGTTTTAATTTCGAAAATGATCGTCCGGCGGCAGATACCGTAACAGGAAGAGTCAAAAACAAGTAAAACGCCGTGGACCAGATCAGGTATACTAGATGCTATGGTTGAATTTTCAACAAGCAAAAGTTTGAATAAAAGTTTGAATTGCCTTTGACCTGGAAATTTCTGTTTTCAGTGCATCTCTGAAATACATAACTTGGTCTGGAAATTCACTTGATAGATCATCTACATATTCACATTGGCGATACACTGCACCGTTGTGTACTTCATCTGCAGCAGATGTTAAGAATTTCGGGGAGAGAAATTTGAAAACATTAACAACGTTATTCATATCCTCAAACCTGCTTTTCAATTGGCTCACAACAATATCAAAGCAACCTTTAAACACAACAGTGCAGAGATATTCCTGCGGATTCTCAAGTCACCCGTCAAGGCACAATTCATCGAAATGACGCTTCACACGTCGTACACTTCTAGTTTCAAATGTTAAAGAAATGCCCCACTTTTCAGCAAGAGAAGATGCTGAGTACAATGCCTCTACATTCTGATAGTTGAACTCCTTTTTTCAGAAGTATAGATGCTTCATCTAACTCCAATTTTTCAGACTGCAAAGATCGCAATACTAAATTAGTAGATTCAAGTGTCTTGGTCTCTAATACAATAAGAAATAAGAATTCAAATTTATGTTTTAAGGCTGCCGTTACGCTTTTTTGCTGCGTTCTTAGAAACCAGGATTATTTTTGACAGAGCTTTCAAAACATCCCAAAGCTTTAACCGATTGATGTCTCGAATACCACCGGGCTGTAGACAGCGTTTTTTGAGGGTAAGTGGTGAAGAAGACAGAAGTACCCATCTTTTCATACTTTGTGCGAACAACTGATAAATTATTTCTACTGCATCAAAAAAGGACTTAACTTCTTTGATTTTACATACAGCATCATAGAGAACGAGATTTAAGTTGTGCGCAGCACAATGCACAAATTTTGCAGTTCGTTGTTTTTCCTCAATTCGGGTTTTTAACACCCGTATACACACAAGACTTAGTAGCACCCATTGTACCCTTGACCACGACATTTACTTAAAGAAAGATCCTTGCTTTCTATGGTATCTACAATTTTCTTTTCTAATCGGCGGTATCTTCAATTTCTATGAAACCTAAAAATGTTCATTGATTTTTACGTCAGATGGCCGGAATGCTTCATCATGAAGTGTAACAAATCTAAATATTTGACTCAATTGATTCTTCTTTGTTGTGTCTTGAGTTGTGTCCATTACTACAGAAAAGAATAGAGCAAGTTTGATTTCATTAACTTCTTTTTTTATTAATTTCTTTTTCAACTTGCTCAGCTAAAATGTCAAATATTTCATTTTGAATTGTATGGCGAAAGTACTTCTCCGTGCCTTTAGGTTTACTGATTAACTCATGAAGTATAGGATCATATTTTGATAGAAGTTCTATGATAGCTAAGAAGTTCCCGCTATTATATTTTCCCATTTCCTCTTATGTCCGCGAAATGCCAAATTGTTTGCAGCCATTGTTAATGTTACGTTCTCAATTCGGTGTAGCATCTGTTTCCAGAAATTAATTTCTTCCCTAATCTCTGATTCCATGTGCTGGTCAACTCTACTTTTGTTTCTCCACGTTATTCTTGAAAGAATAACATATCCATTCTCTTAAAATTCGTTGGCCTGTCATTGCTCACTTGAAATAATGTTTATTAGAAAATTATGTTGTTTTTTTTTTCGTTGATATCTCGAGGAAAAGGACCAGCTGGTTGAGCGGAATTTTTGTGCATCTAGGAACATTATTGTTGCATCGTCTACTTCTAAATGATAATCAGCACGATCATTTGAATGTTTTAAGTTACCTTAAAACATTAAAGATTTAAGTTATTTGTTGTAACCTCGTATATATCCCATTTGTAACTTTCTTCGATTCCACCATCACCAAGAACATTACCATCACCACCACTAATAACACTTTCTGTTGTAGTTGTACAATCACTGGTTGTAACCACTGGTAGACGGAATGACACTTTGAAAAAGCAAGTTTTCTGGCAGTTGAAAATGGGCAACACTCAGTGCTTATTAATAAAAGTATTGTACACAATGAGCCTTTGAAACATTTGTATGTTGAAGCACGATAATTTATAACTAAATTCCAAAATCTAAATATTACTTGATGCTACAATAATATATACAAATGTATAATAAACACTAAAATAAGTGCACAGAACTGTTGCAGTCATTTTCGAAATATAATTAAAGTCAAGGTAATTTAAAATAATTAAAGTCACGTTTGAGATTTTTTGGAGCCTGTGCCATGGTTGGACTCCATGGACAATAAGAAATATTGTTTGTTATTTTGTTTTCAAACATTTTTTTGTTGTTTGAATTTGGGTCTGAGAAAGTATAAACAAATATTTTTCTGATAGTATAAATTGTCTTCTCATTTATGATTTTTTCGGTCACATAAAATGGTGTTAAGTTGCCGAAAAAAATAAAATTAAAAAAACACGTTTTTGGCTGTGGATGGGTGTGGGTGGTGGGACGAGGGCTAAGAAACCTTTCAAAAATATTATTTTTATGTTAAAATTATCATGTAACCACTCATACGTCATTTGGTTATTTGTACTGAAAGCTGAAATTGTGTTATTTTCGCGAGTGTTAATGATAGGGTCAAATTTCAATAAAATTATCTTAAGGTTTAATCTCAAAATCACGGCAAGGAGGACAACATCTGTTCCGAAACATTCGATGAATTTGCAATCAGTATCTCATGTCATCAGGCTGCCCGCTCGAACGGAAAAATCCAATGTCACTCGAACGAGCATATGTTGACATCTACGAAGGCCATTGGCATTCTCATCCGTCTGAGGCCCTGGAGGCTCTGGTTGGCAAAGTGCCATTGTTAACCAATAGTGGAAAAATTGCCTTTTATTTAATTTTATGAAATTAAGACTGTTATAAAACCTCATTCCTTCCGTTTACTGATTTACAAACATGGTTACATAAGCTACCGAAGCGGAAAAAATCGTTCTTCGGGAAGATGCTGTTTCTAATCGTTTATTGAATCAACTATTGCAAAGTACCTGAGAAAGTATCACGTAATTAATATTTCTTACAATCGCAAAACCTTCAGCCTAAAAATGGACCCCTTTTACCCGCGCCTTGCGGGCAGGAACGTTACGCCATTGTGCATGAGGGAATGGGGCTATATATAGGCCTATATCATGTGGTAGAAAAGCTTTTTTTTAAAATTATTTTTTGCCACTCATGTTTAACGGATATTTTGAACGGATAACAGTCCGCCACAAAAGGTCCCTCAACGCTGCCCCTGCTAACGCGCGCTCGGGCAAAGAAAGCTGAGCTCAAAAATAAAAATTACTCAAAAAATGCTTACCTAACATATAACAAGATGTTTATAATTGAAATTGTATTTTCACGCTCGTCATGATAAACTAAAAATATGTAAAGTTTGAAAAAAGAAAAGTTACTCAATATCTCGTAAAATATAAGTGATAAAATGGAAATGATTATATGGATCAATTAGTCCCATTCCCTCCTGCACTTCCGTGAAAATTGCATAGCAATACCTTCAACCGTTCAAAAACTACATGAAGTGCTAATGTTACGAGACTCACCATGTATGTTAAGGCTAAATGCACCGAAAAATACTTATAGGAAAAATCAATAGACCGCAGCACTATCACACGGAATTTACTAGATCGATACGTTTGAACAAACTGTCCGAATTTCGATCTGTAAACGGCAGTGGACTCCTTTTTAAAATAGAATTCACGCTACGATGCCGTTTTCTCAAAAAATATTTCCAAAAAAAATTAAAATGATTTCTCATAGTTCCGGGAAGAAATTAAAAAATGTGGGCTTATAGCGCGATGACGACGTGCTTCCTGAATCCAACGCCGTATCAATCATGCAAATCGGATGAATAGGAGCGGCGTAAAGTGAAATTTCGGAAAAACTACCTGACCCCCCCCCTTCCCGCTTCACGCTTGCGTCACCTTTTGGAGGCTCCCTCGACGCGGCCGAACGGCCAAACCCGGCGGCCTCAAGAGGAGGGCAGCACGGGAGGAGGCCGTGCTCTCAGGCAGGCAAGCCGGGCAGTCGGTTCGTCCTTTTTCGTCCCTTTCAATCTCAATATATTTTCCTCCACTTATCAAACTAGTGATGCTGGAACACAACCAAACGGTCTCATATCATCTGTAATAGTCGTATAAAACTATATATCTTGTTCACATATTTCCGTCTTCCTTCGAATACCATCAAAAAGTTATTTGAGGCACTACTCAAAATATCAATTCCGATTTGGAAACTGATTTCAAAAAGAAAATTGAACTAATTGTGTAGATATCACCAATATTCCATGTCCTAACACCTTATTTTACATACATTTTACTTCTAACAAGATTACTTCTTGTAAGATCTTCCGTTATCATTCCACTACCAGAAAGAATGAGCCGAAATTACGCACGAGCTCTTTTATCCTGCGACTCGATTTTTGATCTCAAAACGGCGTTGTTCTCCTTGATAGACTTCACCTGATGAATCTGTTTTCCCAAGTTAAATTATAAAACTATTTTCGTACTTTCGGACAAAATTGAAGAAGTGGTAAAATAGCGCGCAGGCGAGATGCATCCTGAATCCAACACTGTAACAAACATTAAAATATAATATTAAGAATCGTGACATGTCCCAGCTTACTTAGTAAGTTATATTGATATAAAATGATCCTGTTATATTTGTATAAACTTGAAGATCGGAAAAAGTAATTCCCGACGCGTCATTTTGATACAAACTACGTAAATGATAATGTAAAAGGAAGTAGTGTAAATCATTGTATTGTGACATATGTATGTATTTTTCAATGCATTAAATTGTCATGAAAGCAATACAACTTAAACCCTTAGACAGGAACACCACACTAGAAGAGGAATATCCGTCTATGAGGGGGATGAATTATGTTTTGTTATAAAGTTCGGCAACTTTTACATTTCTACATTAAGATACCATTTTTCTAAACATCGTACACGCTTATCAGTAATATTTAATCGGGTAGCAATTCAATTTATAAGATTTATATGCTACTAGTAAAACGTAGCATACCAGTCTCTGATAAACCTCATATTAGGGAATCAGAATGCAAACGTATTAAATCGGCGATCCTCATCTAGGTGTCGAGAATAGGGATGCAACATTGATGTTGATATTTTCAAAACATAGATTTTGTATAGACACATGAACATATTTCGTAAAAAAATGAAACATTTATAAAACCTGATGTTTATTATCGATGTGCTTGATGAGTTGTTGTGAATGAAAAGAACCGATAATCACAATTTTATAAAAAAGTTAAAATATGAAATAATATTGCATTATACCACTGTCAATACATGTGTTCGAATAAAGCGAACGATGATTGTAACACCCTCATCCAGTAGACTATCTTCAGCCCAAGAAATGACCCAATTTTTCTGGCATTTCCTACGTATGTCCTACCGTACGCAGAGAGGCGGCCAACGCAAGCACTCTAGGTGTAAGGTCTCTCGCCCACCTTCCTGTACCCATTTGAGGAAGTTGTGACTCCATAAGATGACCCTGGGCGATAGTAAAAAGAATAACAGCGAAACTAAGCCTGAAAACTTTCTTTTGCCGTTTTGTCTAAATCGTAATTATAAATTAACAATCACGGCCACTGTCGAAACAAATTATCTTCCGCACGAACTTGATCGATGTTTCTAAACCAGGTTTTTTAAAGATGTTTTAATTTTGAACATTGATATTTGCATTTGTATTACTTGAGCATCATTCCTTCGCTTTTCTTGCTATCCGAAACTGGGAGGGGACGCGCCGATAATTCAGCGAGTTCTTCCCTAATAATGGCAGAATGTACGCATGAAAGACTGCGAGTATCAAACACACTGTTCAGTGCGATGATGTCTATTTGTCGGCTCCAGTCCCGGTCAAGCAGCGGCTGTGAGCATCTCTCCTTTCATCTGCAGGTCCCAATTCTTCGCGGGTCTGAACGCGCAGAGAAATAGTACTAGAACATAGATCGCAAGCCATCCCTTGTTAGACCTATCTGGATATACACAGCAATAGGATGCTAGCAATTTGTTCATTAATCACTCGGACTCGAACTGCCTTTTTCCTTTTGTTTGTGATATTGTGTATTAGTTATTCAATTGTGCCACTTACACCCTTTTCTTCCGCTTCATTCTATCATTCCAAGCATAATATCTTTTTCTAGAGATTTTGTTCGACTCATAGTATGTCAAAAATATTTTATTTTCCATTTTTTGGCTTTGGCTTTTAGAGAAAGTTCTGTTTTCTTTTCAAAATTTCGGCATTTATATTTTTGCCCTCCCATTGTACGTAATATTTTCTTCCGTGTCCATACTTCAAAAGCATCTTCCTTTTTTCGGCCTATCTCAATGTTCAGCTTTTACACCCACACAACAGGATTAGAAATACCATTTTCTCGATTATTTGGATTTTGGTCTTACGCAAGGCTTGATTTCTGACGGAACACGACGGAACGGCGTTCCTGTATCTCGCTGAAAATTATTACATTATATTATAAATATATAATTATTTCTATTCAATTAATAAATCATTTTGAGCGCGTTCCGGGACCTAAAATTTTAGAAATCAATCACTTGATATGCCTGCATATTTTATGAATTTGTGTAATTTTCTTTCCACTTCTTTTTCTAAAATTATTCCTCTCTTTAGTTTTTCTGTACAGTATCCTGAATTTGTTATTGTAATTCATAAGTATTTAACTTCGCCTGCCATGTATATCACTTCTCCGTTGATGTTCAGGCTTCCTTTTTTACCAGTTGAGATAAATGTTGTTTTCTTTAAATGTAAGTTCATAGAATATTTAAATTTTATATTAATAATATATTTAGCTATCATTATTACATAATTCAGAATTAAGTATAAATAAAACATCTGCATAATTTTGATGACAACATTTTTGCGTTTTCTCGAAAAGGAGTAAAGTGGACATGTCACGTTTTGAATGTTTGCTCCTCATTTCGCGCTCCTTTCTATCCAAGCCCAGCGCCGCCAAGGCACGCGCTCAAGTGTAGTCACCCTTCTGAGCTGGAAGCAGGGTCGCACCTCTGGCACACTGCTGTTCTGATAGCGTGACTTTTCTGACCTCTGCAGACATCTCGCTGCGTTCTTCGGCGGGCTGCGTGCTACACTAGGGCAATTCGATATGCCCAAGCGTAGGAAGAGGGTGGTGAGTAGTTTTCAGTGGGCGAGAACATTGTGCAATGACGAAGTGGAGATTATATTTACTATACAAGAATTAGTGGAATCATTCGCGTTTCGTTAATTATTAGTAACCGAGTGTTATATATGAACAAGATAATAATTCAAACAATAAATAACAATTAAAAAAGTATATTAGTTTAATAAACATTTTGTGAGATATTATTAACTAAAATAACTTATTTAGTCGACATTTATGGATGGTAAGCTATTGTTTTTCATTGAAAATACAGGTATAACCCTTATAACCTTTATGGACGTCCATACCGTTATAGACGTCCTATAGAGGTATTTTATCGGTATAAAAGAACATAGGTATTTGAAAAAGATATGTAAAATACCGGTATTTTACCGGTATCTAATACCTTTTCGGTCCCTGCCTATTCCTCATTGCCAGTTTACACTCCCTGGTCATATTTCGAATGACCCGGAACATTTCTTTAGGTCTCCTTTTGTTGTTATGTTCTTCCACTTCTTTGCATTTTTCTTTTTATTTATTTATTTATTTAGCGTCAAAAACAGTTAAAAACTACGTATGCCGTGCTATATTTCTTGAAGAAACTTTTCTTTATCTTGTCTTGGTCTACGCTGGAGTACCCTGCTGAGTTCTCTGACTTTTATCCTTTGCTTTCTTAGCAGAGAAATATAATACTTGAAAAGAACGAAACATTAGGAATTTATTATAATAATAATAATAATAATAATAATAATAATAATAATAATAATAATAATCACAATCACGCGAATGGAGAGGAATCGAAGGTAAAGTGTATATACTCGTACTATATAATCCTTCGAATCTTCACTTCGAAGACTGAGTTTCCAAGATTTATAACAATTGTGAGACTCCATCTTTATATTTCACGGTGAAAATCTTGAAATATCTCTACAGGTCTGATTCAGTTTGCCCATTGTGAAACCATGGAGCAGGTTGTTACTGTGTGAGAACCTCTAGGCACCGGCGGGCTTCTTTCAGCGCCCGCCGCGAAGGGCTAGGCTAAAGTGACCGTGGGGGAGGGGTTCCGGGATTTCCAAATCCGATATGGCACTGGGACAGTGGTTCCCGAATATCGTTGCGAATGCTCACTCCAAGTTCACTGCGGGAAGGGGGGAGGGGGGAAGGGGGTCAGGTATTTTTTCCGAAATTTCACTTTACGCCGCTCCTATTCATCCGATTTGCATGATTGACACGGCGTTGGATTCAGGAAGCACGTCGTCATCGCGCTATAAGCCCACATTTTTTAATTTCTTCCCGAAACTATGAGAAATCATTTTAAATTTTTTTTGAAATAGTCTTTGAAAAAAGGCATCGTAGCGTGAATTCTATTTTAAAAAGGAGTCCAATGCCGTTTACAGATCGAAAATCGGACAATTTGTTCAGACGTTATCGGTCTAGTAAATTTTGCTTATTTTGGTGCTGCCACGTGGTGGCGACAAATGGAACTAGTGTCGGTACATTTAGCCTTAATAAATATTGCTCACCTTTTTCTATAAACATTAATTCTTTAAAACCAATATTCTTTACCACATATTATATTTTATTTCTTATATAGTACAATATTCTTGGATAAACATTTACACATTCAACATACTATTTCATTTACCACATACAATCAATATCAATTAGTTGCCGTAAGTGTCACCGTTTCTTTTTTCTGACAAATGACATTGAAAATTCATGTAAATAATGTCCATCAAACAATAGTACAACATAATCTCCCCCTGAATTTTAAATAATATTTAAATTTGGACTAAACTATTTTTCAAAAATTTTAATAATTTATTATTATCCACCGCCTTTGTCAAAAAATCAGCTTTCATATCTTCTGATGAAAAATGATTCAAATTAATCTTGTATTCTTCAATGGATTATTTGACATATTTTTTTTAATATTTAGTTTTTAGCTTCCCATTTCTATTTGTGATCATTGAAATAACATTGTTACTCTCAATGTAAATTCTCAAATTTTTATTCATATTTATGTCTAATTCTATTAGACATAAAGTCCAAACAATATCTTTCACTCCCTGACACAGTGCTTCCAAAGCACTTTCTGCTGCAGATAAAGCCACTGTTGCTTGCACTTTACATTTCCAATTGATAAGCTCATCATCTATTCCAATAATAAATCCTGTATATAATTTAGCATCAAGAGTTTTACTCCAGCTTGCTTTTGAAAAAGCTTCTAAACTATTCCTTTCATTAGAATAAACAAGACATAAATTTCATGTACCTTTTCGTTGGATAAATTGAATGTAGGTATTTAATGGCCGAATAGATCACCACGGAGTTGAAAACCAATAGATGTATTACACAATGAGGTACATGGACGATGTTACACGTACAAGAATAGGAACAAAACAGTTACTTCTAACTGCCGTCAAAGCAAACCAAGTGATTGCTGGAAAGGCAGTAAGGGCGCCACCTTCACATGCCAACTTTGCAAAATTGTGGGTCGCACGAAATATGTTTCACTTCAATACTTCCCCTCGAACCACAACTGATTCACAACATTAAGACACAATCACATGAGTCTCAACCTCAGACCCTTTACATTTTTCGTGTTTCACTTCGGTAAGTCCCATAGTCATTCCTGTGTGGTGCCGGGTGTTTTAGGGATCTCCCCCTGTCCTAAGCAGCTGACCGGGTTTCTTTTACCTAGTAATCCATTCCCGTCGAACCTGTATCGGTCCCCTCTACCCCAGATCTCGGCAGGTGAATCGAGTAGCTTGTCCTCCGTTTCAGCTTTCCCTAACAACTCTATTCTCCTACCTACACTTTTTCCTACCTAGTTTGCTTTGTAGGGGCAAAGGAGGCTCCAAAGCCCTAGAGAATGCAACTCGTCTAGGCGATGAATACCCTCTGGTAGAGGTTAGGCGTTTGGTTAACACCCTTACCCTGTAAAAAAAGTTAAGAAATCCTAAGTTGAGAAATCCTGGAAACAGAATAAGCCGGATAGACTCTATAAACGACCAAAGCAGGTTAAAAGGACACGACCAAGGAACACGGATATAAAGATGGCAACCTGTAATGTAAGGACGATGCTACAACTCGGTAAGATGCAGGAGATAGGTAGGGAAATAAGTAAGTATGGCTATGATTTGGTAGCGATTCACGAGATAAAATGGAACGGTAAAGGGAGAATCGATAAAAAAGAATTTAGTATGTTGTACAGTGGTCCGGAAAGAAGAATAGGATTGTTTGGAACTGGGTTCATAGTAAAAGGAAAAACGACAGAAAATATCGTTGGATTTGAACCCATATCAGAGAGGATACGTAAAATAAGATTGAAGGGGCGGTTTAGAAATATGACCGTTATATCAATCCATGTACCAACAGAAACTTACCAATGTACCAACAGAAACCAACAGAAACGAAAGTAAAGAGGATATTTATGATGAATTGAACAGGACTGTAGACAAGATTGTTAGACATGATGTGGTTATTATCATCGGCCATTTTCATGCAAAAATCGGGAGAGAAGATTTTATCAACCAGGTAGCAGGGTACCACATGAAGAGGCGAGTGAAAATGGCAGACAACTCAGCCAGTTTGCAGCAGCAAATAATTTGGTAATAAGTGCATAATGTTTCTTTCCACATAAGAACATCCATGAAGGTTCGCGGTGGGTGCCTGGGATGGATCAAATGAACCAAATAGATCATGTCTTGTTGGCAGCAAGACACGCTACGTCTGTTGTTCATGTGCGTACCTACGGAGAACCTAACTGTGACTCTAACCGTAAGTTGGTAAAAGGCAAATACGGCAAATATGTAGGTTGGAACTTAAATAGCGGCAACACTACTGTGGAGACATTATGCAATAGAATCTACTATTGTCGCTGATAGCACACGTTGACTACCTACCTTACCTCCGAGCAAATGGACTCGCCCCTCCCACGTCACCGGCGTGCGCAAAATCGAGGGAAACACAGTCACTTTTGAGCGAGCGGTCTAACGTAACGGTGTCACTATGTTTTCGAAACAGGAACAACGGAGTTGGATCAAGATTGAATGTGCCAGAGGTCGTACAGCACGACAGTGCCATCAAGGTCTTCAAGAGACGTGCGGGGAATCGGCATTGCCGTACAGAACAGTGGCACGTTGGGTAAAAGCCTTCAACAAACGTCGGCTGTAGCAGACATGCATCGGGTAGGTCACCCTAGCGTCTCTGAAGAAGAAGAAGAAGAAGAAGAAGTGCATGCTGTTACCGCGTTAGTGGACAGTGATCGAGAAAGAGGCGTGCGGGGAATCGGCATTGCGTCAGAGCCCCAGTATGGTGAAAGTTACGGTGATTCTCGTGTACGACTGTGGTGGTGTTATCCTAACACATTACGTTCCCCCACTGCAGACCGTATTACTGTTCGTTTTTGGAGCATCACCTGCGACCAGCTTTGCGAAAGAAGCGGCGACACTTTCTGCGCAACCTACCCATCATTTTGCCAATGCGCGTGGCTGCTCTGTGGCTGCTCTGTTCGGTCGATGGGACTGGGAAGTACTGTACCATCCACCATATTCCCCGTATATTAAGACCTTGTGACTTTGATTTGATTCAGAAGATGAAGGAACCACTTCTTGGCATTCGCTTCAGAACTGTTCCAGAGATTTGACAGGCAGTAGATCGCTCCGTTCGCACCATCAACAGAACAGGCTCTGCTAATGGTATACTACGCCTTCCACATCGCTGGCAACGGGTTCTACACAACGCTGGCGAAGGACAGTAACAGGTGCAAACCTGTAACTCTTTTGCATCGGTTGTGAATAAATAGTTGCCAAAATTTAAGTTCCAACCCTCAAACTATCTAATGCCCAAGTGAAACAGTTGACGGAACGGGAAAAAATGAAATCAAAACGTGTTCACAGATAGAAACAAGAGAGACAGTTTTCGATTGGAAGTAAGTAAAAGGATAATAGATACGAACGAGATGGACATAGAAAAGAGGTAGGAAAACATCAGAGCTGCAAAAGATAACAGTGCTAAGGAGATATTAGGAACAAAGAAAAAATAAGAAATGAATGGTTTGATGAAGAATGTGCTCGGGAAATAGATAAAAATGAAGCAAGGAAGTTAATGTTGCGGAAAGAAACAAAACAGTGTAGAGAGAGATACAGGAAATGTAGAGGAAACGCAAACAGAATATGTAGAATGAAAAAGAAAGAATCATGAATGAAAAAATTAGAAGGAATTGAAAGGATATGCCAACGAAATGAGGTAAGGAAATTTCGTTCAGAAGCAAACTGGTTTAAGAAAGGATACCAACCAACACTATCAGGTGGTAAAAATAATTAAGGATAGTTATAGGAGTATTAGTTAAAAGATATTAGTTAAGTTTATATAAGTTAAGAGAGTTAAGTAATATTTTGAGGAGTTATTGAATACAAAGACAGATGACATGAGGAAAGACTACGACATATGTAAGAAAAAAATTACAGTGGAGACATTTATCGAAGGATCCAGTATAAACGAAATACGATGAATCATAAGAAATCTTAGAAATAAAGCCCCGGGTGAAGATATAACTATGAAAATGATTAAAAAACAGTGGACAATAAGCCACTCATGAGATATAAGCTTATTACCAAGATCTGGGATTGGGACAAGATGCCACAATGGAGTGCAGGAATTATTTTTCCTATATATGAGACAAAAATAACTGCAGAAATTACCGAGGAATTACATTATTTAATATTGTTTAGAAAGTTCTGACTAATGTTATATTAAAAAATTGGAAAGCTACTATAAGGAAATAGAATATCAATATGGGTTCCGCAAAAACAGAAGTACCACTCATCAAATCTTCGTAGTACGGCAGGCGATGAAAAATGTTATGAACATAAGACCGATTTACTTATGTTATTCATTGATTACCAGCAAGTGTTTGATAGTATAAATATGGACGAGCTATATAAATATACGGAATGGAATACCAACAAAACTAATTAGATTAGTAAAAATGACAGAGAACAGCAGAGCAATAGTGATGGTGGAAGGGAACTTAAGTGATGAGTTTCTCTTGGAAAAATAAGCGAGACAAGTTGATGCAGTGTCCGCCTTACTGCCCAATTTGGCTTTCAATAAAATTCTGGAGAATCTATCAGGAGCAAAGAACATAATATACAAATCAACGCTAATATGTGCCTATGCAGACGATATAGTATTAATAGCTAGAAGGTTGGATTATTTAAAACAAATGTTTAATGATATTGAAAATGAAGGAAAAAAGATGGAATTGAAAGTTAATGAAGGTAAAACAAAGTACATGCACTTAACAGCTACGGGAAGAAGGAGAAGAAGAAGAATTAAAGATGAATTAATAATAGAGCCTTACACTTTTGAAAATGACGACAGTTTTGAATATTTGGGTGTTACGGTTGACAACAGGAACAAAATGAATGAGGAAATAAACAGAAGAATTACGAAAGGAAAAAACTGACTATGACAACTTAAAATTAACCAAGTCACAAATATTATCACGTAGAACAAAGCTCAAAATATGTAAGACACTGATTAGGCCGGTAATAACCTATGGCGCGGAGACATGGAACATGAAAACCAATTATTGTAATAAACACCGAATATTTGAGAGAAAAGTAATAAGAAGACTATACGGTGCTGTATATGATAATGAAGAATTAGAACAAACAGAGGAACTGATAAAATCTTTAAACATGAACATATTGCCAAGTACATAAAATCACAAAAAATGCGTTAGTTGGGTCACATCGAAAGAATGGACGATGGACGAACGCCTAAAACTACATATAAAGCCAGAATGGACAGGGAAGACCAAGAAATAGATGGAAGGATAAAGTGGAAGAAGATTTGCAGAAAATGAATGTGCGACCTTGACGAACAGGTGCCCAAGATCAAGATAGATGGAAATTGTAGTGTCTATATGAACTGACACTACTGAAATACCGTCGGCGGCGTCGCGGGCCAGGAAGTACCCGCACCGCCGATAGATGGAGCAACGAGCGCGCCCCGTCGCCACCCGGCGACCTGGAAAGACCCCTACAACAGGAAGGGGCAGAGCAGCTACCCCTCCCCGGCGGGGAGGGGGACACCGAACGGAGGGCCGCAGCGCCGGCGGCCTCGGCCACTCTCAATTGAGATTAGCAGCCGACGAGATCAGAAGTAAACTATATAGGGAACGTGCTTTGTATTAGGATTGTGATATTGGAACTTTGACTGTACCACTTTTACAACGACCCGGCTGATGAACATTTTTCCTGATTATCTAGACTCTGGCATACTTGTATTTTGGTAATTCTTTGAATGTTGTGGAATGAATAAATTGTTGTGTTACAGATTGTCTTTGCATTTTGATTTGGTATACAACAGAAATATGTTGTAGGGAAGGCCAAAGCACACCCCGGGCTGTATTGCTGGAAAATCATGATGATGTCCTTTAGTCAAAACGCCGGCCATCATCTCTTAAGAGGGAACGTGCGCGACGATGAGCTCCTTCCTCTTCACAGCATCAGGGATAAAGCCGTGTCTTACATCTACGTGCTTGGTCCGGAATTTGATGCCAGCTTCTGGGCGCCAACGTTGTCATTGTTTATGACGACGCTCTCCATGTTGACCCCGAGACTATTCAACAACCTCCTCATGTGGATGGCGTCCTTGGTGGCATCACATAATGCCATGTACTCGGCCACTGTGGAAGATAGAGCGACGGTCTCCTACTTCCTCGACTCCCAGCTGGCTGGTGCGGCTTCAAATAGGAAACCGTATCCAGTGAAGGATTTCCTGTCAATAGGACAGTTGCCCCAAAAGACATTAGTGAAAATTGCAGCTGGTACACATCTCCTCGAGTACACCATGCTCAGTTCTCTCGTCCCCTTGAGAGAGCGGAGAACCCTTTTAGCCAATAAAAATCACCAAAACAGTTGTTGAACTGGCTAACATGGCTCACAGCGTAAGTTATACCGGGCCTAGTTCCAACAGACAAATACATAAGGCTGCCAAGAAGTTCACGATAGAGGATATGACTCTGGCAGGCGTCTTTTACCTCGTCCTTCACTAGCTGGATGCTCGGGTCCAATGGGGTAGATTGGGGTTGCATTTACTTACACGATACTTCTCGAGGAGCTCATCATTGTATCCCTTCCGATGGACAGCAACGTAGTCCGGTCAAATTCCGGTCAAATTCGAGTCCCAGCCGGTACTTAAGGACACCGAAGTCCTTGACATCAAATCTTCGACAAAGATGATCCTTGATCTTGACCTCGATCGTTGAGAAAACCATTATATCGTCGAAATAAATGAAGATGTAACTTGTCGCTCCAAGTGTCTGAATGATGTACACACATGGATCTGCATCTGATGAGTCTGCTCCAAACTCTCGTAGTTCCTTATCCATTCGCTCGTTGCAAGCTCTGCCTCTGTGACTGTTACTTCAAACGAAAACTGTTACTTCTAACTGCCGCCAAAGCAATACAAAGTGGTTGCTAGAAAGGCCGCAAGGGCGCCACCTGTCACATGCTAACTATGCAAAGTTGTGGGTCGCACGAAATACGTTTCACTTCACTTCAACATTCTTAAATATCTTAAAAATATTTTTAATGCATTTAGGCATAATATGCATATAATGCATATTATATCACATGTTATAATATGTGATATACAGCAACGTTTCGGAAAATAATTATTTCCATCGTCACGCTTAATTGACTATTAAAATTATTATTTACTTTGCTGTCTCTAATTCTTCAATACATCGTAATGTGATTGGTCCTTCATTTTAAATACAGAACATTTTTAGTGTAACCGCTTTATATCGATATATATATATATATATATATATATATATATATATATATATATATATATATATATATTACATGTGATATACAGGGCCCATTATAAAAGTAATGCGCATTTTCTGAAAAAATAGATAAATTGATCGGACCTGTACAATTGCTTAAAATTCTTCACAATACTCTCCCCCTGCATTAATACACTTGCGGTGACGTGTCTGCCACGTCTGCAAGGCACCCTTATATTCCTCGACGGGAATGTCTCTCAGGAATATTGTAATATGATTTTGGATGTTTTCCACAGTCTCCCAATGCTTTCCTTTCAGCTCTCTCTTCAGTCGTCAAAACAAAAAAATGTCGCACGGAGCCAAGGTTGGGCTGTAAGGTAAATAGGGGACCACCGGGGTGTTGCTCCGGGCCAGGACGTTGGAGACGAAGAACGTGTGGCTGGGGGCATTGCCATGATGGAGCTTGACCATGTCTTTCATGTCATCCCTCACGCGTGCGACTCAGCGTTTTAATCTCTTGAGCTCGTCCAGGTGAAAGGCTTAGTTGACAGCTTCTCCCTGCGGTACAAACTCAAAATGAACGATTCTTCGAGCGTCAAAGAACACAATGAGCATCGGTTTTAACGCGAGACTTACTCATTTACTAGATTCTGGGTTGTACTCGAACATCCAGGTTTCGACTCTGGTAACGACAGAGTTAAAAAAGTCCGACTCATTTTGAATCAATTCCAACAATCCTTGACAGCGCGAAACTCGAAGTTCTTTCTGATCTTCCGTCAACACTTTCGGCAAGCTTCGCGCAGACCTTGCGCAGACCCTCGGTCACTTTCCCATGTACTGCAAATGTGGACATGTGTAGGGTGCCAGTAATTTGCTGGATGCTCAATGGACGGTCGGAAAGCAAATCACGATGCACATTTTCGTCGGTTCTATCCGTTGAGCGTCCAGAACAGCGTTCGTCGGCGCCCTCCTCCCGGCCCTCCTTGAACGCCTTGTGCCACCTCCCAGATTGTGACCTTGAAACGCAGTCGTCCTTGAAGGCCTCTGGAATGTTTCGGTTGCATTCTTTGCAGGCTTCGCGCAAAACTTGGCGGATGGCGTATGTCTAAAGGCAACGCTCCATCGCGCCGTGTTACGAAGTCGAAAAAAACATTTCATGCAGATGCACGTCTTTCCGCTCACACTGCGAGGAGCAAACTAGCGACCGGCTGCGTTGGAAGGGCACACCCACCACCACATTTCCCGATCGATTTTAATCGCGCTGTCATGGATAGTCGCGTCACAATAAAATCATGTGCATTACTTTCATAATGAACCCCTGTACAGCAACGTTTCGGAACGTCGTAACGTAAAGTCAATTAAGCCTCGCGATGGAAATAATTATTTTCCGAAACGTTGCTGTATATCACATGTAATACATATCGATATAAAGCAGTCATATAAAAAATGTCTTTAAAATAAAGGACCAAAAACATTACGATATATATATATATATATATATATATATATATATATATATATATATATATATATTGAAAAGTCACTTTTAGTTTAGGTTCGCGGTGCTGTGCAAAAACATACGTATTAGAAATAGTTACCAAACTAAGACAACTGCACGGACCTACGCAAAAGCCAAGATTGGCAGCAGAGTAAAGTCAGCTCTAATAGAGATTGACTTGCCATAATAAACACTAAAAGCTCTACCCTACATTTATTCACGATATATATATATATATATATATCGTAATCGATATATATATATCGTAAATATATATATATCGTACATCGATATATTAATATCGATGTTTTGCTTTCGATGTTTTCTTCAGATCGATATATTTTTCGGAAACATGGATGTTTTCAAAATAAATTTCTCATGCTATACATAAAATCGTCAGTATCAATTTTTTTGTGGATTGCTCAAAAGCAACTGCTACTGATATCTGTGTCGATCCCCAGTCGTCACGTTTAGAATTCGCAACCATTATGGAAATTTTGGGGGTTTGTTCAATATGTCTCAATTTATTATAATTTTACAAAATATCTATTATGTTTCCTGCAAAAAGTAAACGATTGACTAAGTTGATTAAACTGTTTCAATATCTGCTATAGATGCATCACCTTAAGATAAGCAAAGAAAAAGCAAAATTAATTGTTTAAAATAAAATTTTACTAACAACAAATCACATCTAACTCATCGAAATGAGAATCTTGCCTAAACTATATTATTGTAAACACAAAACTATATTTTCTACACGTTAAAATGAACAAGGGGATGCCACATGTTTACCATATGAGTGAACTATTCACTACTTTGATTAATTACTTAAAAATAAAAACAGAGAAAAATAAATATATCTTAACAAAATAAGAGAAATAATTATTTTATGAGGGGAGAGAATTCTGCTGTTTATTCGGACTATATTTTAATCGCAAAGTTTTTAATCGCTTTTAGAGCAAACGTTTTGCAGTCAAAAATCGTCTTCTAATATTGTTTCAAATATATGCATCAATCTCGGTTTTTAATGTATCTAGCATCATGAAAAATGTTTGAACTGACGAACTGACTGACGAACGAACTGAATGGAAGTCTGTTTGAAGCGAGCGGTGCATTTTTTTTAACACTGCCACGCCTGTTTGTCAATGTTTATTGCTGTACGCCATCGAACAATTTTAAGGTACATTGTGGCAGGCCGCATGCATAAATTTGATACACACCACGATTTGGTCTCCCATGATACGTTTATAAGAATGATACACACAAATTCTCCTTTTTCTATGGTTTGTGTATGAAAATGCAGCATAACTCACATTTAATAGCATACATGCCCGGTTAGATCTAGCGTGGTAGAACAGTAATACATCACTGGTTTGTGGTATTTGTGTCAGTTGGCAGCCTTGGGTTGTAAGTACATTCCAGAGTGTACATTCCTCTTGATTAGAATAGAGTAGGCTGCGATATTGCATTTGTGTTTGTAGAATAAAGAAAGCAAATTCGGACCAAATGAGGGAGTATTTGGAAGACGATAGAAGTGAAGTGAGCAGTGAGTCGACCATTTTCGATGAAGTTAGCTCTTCTGATGATTCAGGATACCTGTTGTCTAGTGAAACAAGCTATGAGATTGAAGCAAATGACTTCGGAGCTCCAATGAGAATGTGAAAACATGTATTTGAAGGAAATATTGAAGTACATAAAAATGAACAATGTGCCACGGACTTTGATATTCCTTCAACAAGCCAGGAAACTTTAGCATTTTGGCGGATCTAAATTAATATCCCTGCACTGCAAATGGTGGATCATAGAGCCAGGTGTGTCAACAATTACACAATAATCAAATAAATTGTTTTAATATCAATATATAATGGCAATGTAGATGACACCGTAGTAGATCTCATTGTCGTAGAAACACACAGCTATACAGGACAATCAGTTGTTAAACATTCTAAAAGAAACGTGTTACAAACACTCAAGATTGCCCTATTGTAATGATACTAATAAAGAAATACGTAAATTCCTGGGTATTCTTTTATGGATAGATGGATAGAACTGGACGAAACACCGATACTTCAGAATTATTGGTCACAAAGTCTTTTGCACGAGATCAAAAAAATTAGCAAGTGAATATCACGGAATAATTTTGAATTACTACTTAGCCACATTCACTTCTCTGGCAATGAGAATGCAATAATAAATACGCTGTATAAAAGCCAGGTTTTGAGTGATTTATTGAATCAGAAATTTCAAAATGCTTACACCCTTGGTTGATTGATTGGTTGGTTGATTGCTTTTTCGTGTTTCCGGGCGTCAACTGCTATGGTCATTAGTCCCGTTACAGTAGTGCATGATTTTTCTCGGGAGATGGCGGTGATCTTCCCCCGCTGTATGGCGAGATCCGGCGGCGACCTACCGTCGGCTAGTGGGGTTTCCCCCTAACCAGGACTCTCCCACTAGTGGGGCACCGACCCAGCCGGGACAAGCTCTAAGCTCCCGACCGATCTCCCAGAATATGTGGTAGTGTAGTGCATGTTAGTGTAAGTGTGTGTGTAAAGGGAGAAGATAGGACAAGGAAGAGGAAGGACAGATCGCGCGCGGTCCGTGATCCGTTTGATAGGGTACTGCTCAGGCATTCGCCTAGTGTTGATCGGAGAAACCACGGAAAACTACCGATCAGAGCAGCCGGCCTCTAGAATTCTCCTCCAGACAGCGACTGAATTCGACCTAGCTGAAAAGCTAGTGTCGAAAATCTGCCGCCGTCAGGACTCGAACCTAGGACCTCCCGGTCTACACCCCCTTGGTAAATCAATTACCAGAGGCCGTGTGTATCATTATATCCGCATTGTTAACTCCAAAATTCAATAGAATGACTCATAGTTTCGGTATATACTCCGAAATATTTTTTTAGAAACATCTATACGAAAAATATATCTGCCCTGGTACGAAAAAAAAATTACAGACAGGGGCCTTGGAGGAACTTACTGATATGTATCAATCACACGTGGCCCGTAGTGAAAAGTAAAATGTGTATCATATTGGTACAAATCGCAGTTAAAGTGTTAATAATCAGTATACAGTAACTTGAAAACATATTTTAAGAAGCATCAGAATGTTGTTTTTTTTCCAAAAAACTTTTCCAACGGTTTATTGTTTCGCACTTTTTATGTTTATGTTATCTTTTTCGATGATTTTGTTCGTGGTAATATCCCTAAACCGCATTTTGAACCTCGTTTATACAGAATATTGATTAGAAAACTAAGCTGACGGAGTGATTTAAGGTACAAAATACTTATAACTAATATTTACGTATCACAAGGGCCCGGATATATATGTACTAAACATTGGGAAAATATGTACATATATATGTATTATAATATACATAAATAAGTTTTAACAAGTAAGAAATATGTAACATTAATTATCATAATATCAATTATTTTTAACTAGTGAAAACCCGTCAAAATTTGACGGTGAGATCTGAGATAAATGTAAAATACTGTGACCAGACTAATGTTCACAATACGTTGCATTGTTTGGATCTTCAGGGTATAACGAAGATATTCTGTGATGTGAGTTCCCAAAATTTTGAACACGTATGGCCCATGGGCAGGTGGCAATGCAATATCGGTGCCAAATTGCACAAAAGAAAGAGCACTATTATACTGACGGATATTATTTCATAAGTTTTTTGATGTGTCATCATGTCCTATATACAATTTTTATTTCTTCTGGCATATCGCCTGAAGGTAAACTTATTTTCCCATTTAAGCAACACAGAGTGAATCGTTTGCAGAATTTCTTTCACATGCGAAGTGCAAAGCAGAACAAAACTGACATTTCATAGGTAACGACCCAGCAGAAAACGAAATGACCTCGCTATCACGACACTTACGCTGACTTTCTCTTTCCCTGCATCCAGTTAATGTACGTTTGCGTCTTTTGGGACGCGTGGGCAACGATTCGGAATTCGACATAACCTGTGAACAACTTCACTACTTCAGTACAACCGAGCAAAACACACTGTCCGAATGTTCTCTACAAAATTCACCACAAAAGCAAATACATGCAAACTGTCAACGCCACAATGCTATAATTACACTGAAACAAAACCTTGATGAATTGTAAACAAATCTCAACAATCAAAACAAAACATCAAACAGCGCCACCATGAAGCATCTATCGACTCATATATATCGATTTTGAAACAGCCACCCTTTGGAAGAAAACAATTGACTATTGATAAGCGTACTATTAAAGAAATATTTAATTAATTAATTTACACACTAAATGTTGGTGAATCAACACAAACAATATCTGATAACACATCTAGGGATCACATTCTTTCATTTAAAGGAAAAAATACTACAATCGGTTCAGTAGAAGCTCTAAACGAAGCCATGGCAAAATACCTTATTTTTTTAAATATATAGATTAAAATACTTTTATCTTAGTATATATTGTTCTGTTTCATAAGTAAAGACAATTTCCAGTAAATGGAATCCATTGTTTCCAAACACAAATCAATTCGAAAGTGAAATTTCTGAGGCTTAGGATTTTGTGCTGCATGACAATTCGTCAATAAGAACTCTTTTGTAGTTTGGATATTTATCTTCGAAATTCGTGTTTGAAGACGACGTGGATACATGTTTCAAGATGACTCAGTTACAGGAGAGGGGTTTTGTCTTTCGGCAATTTTAAGTAAAATGTAGAATAAGGTGAACTAAAAATATAAACTGAATCCACAATGTCATTGTTTATTTATTTATTTATTTTACGTCAAAACACAGTTGAAACTGCGTATGACGTGCTATGGGGAAAAGTGAATTCTGTGCACATTTTCAAAATTCTGTGATCCCTACACTGTCATAAACTACATGAATTTTGAAATTTAAATTTAAAAAAAAAGCTCTCATGTAATAAAATCTATTTTCAAGGATAAATAAGCAATACATTTTGGGCTCTTATCCATGATGTCCTTCGTCAAGGAATAATACTTCCTGCCGCAACAACATGGAAACAATAATTTGAATAACTATATTTCCCAATGAATTCTAGGAGGCGTGCACAGAAAATGACGTTACATTTATGTCCAGAAGCAAAACAAGGGGCCATCTTAGCATTTGCCCAATGGATCAGGGAAACTGGACGAATAACCTGATTGAGACTGGGGTCATTGACCCCGAGGCTGCAGTACAATACTTGTTACAGGTTGTTTATACATATTTATACACTCCAAATGGTAAATAATGCATTATGTATCATTCTTAAAATTAATGTTACTTTTCTTGTGATGCTCAGTGATGATCTTGTGATGTATCTACTTGTAAAGAAACAGTTATGGAGCAGAAACGATTTCACTTTGGATTTAAACTTTTCTATTGAATTTAATCGTTTAATGTCATCTGGCAAAATGTTGTAAAATAATGTACATGTATTGTATGTGATTTTTTTTGTAATGAGCTGTTGATAATGTCATCTGATGGATATGATTTCTACGTCGAGTGTTATAGTAATATTCGGCGTTTTCTGAAAATATATTCCCGCCCTTAAGCAAGCCATTTTTGACAAAAACCACTGATTCGTAAATCAACAGACAAGGTAATGGTAAAATTCCTAGATTAATGAAGAGAGGCTTACAAGAATCACGTGGGTGGGATTTGGTTATTACTCGTACAATTCGTTTTTGTAATCTAAAAGTCTAGAAGCTATAAGATGTATTTCCCCAGAATATTATGCCATATCTCAGGCGGGAATGAACATTCGCGAAATATACACAACGAACAGTATGAAGGCTGACTGAATTTACAAGAATTCTGAATGCGTAGCATAATGAACTTAATTTTGTGTTCAATTCATTTAAATGGACGTTCCATTTAAGGTTTGACTGAACTGAGAGACCTAACAATTTTGGTGCCTTAACATCAATGGTACACCGTTTATGTTCAATGGAGCACAGAATTGTTGATTTGAAATGGAAAACTGCATTAAAACCGTTTTCTTTTCGTTTACTATTAATTGGTCTTTACGGAACCAATTTGAAACATCTGATACTGTACTATTTACGGTTTCTTTATTGCAAAGGATGTTCGTATCATCCGCAAAGAGAACCATTCTTCCGTTTCGAATCGTTGAGGGCATATCGTTTACGTAAAGTAGGAACAGAATAGGGCCTAAAATCGAACCTTGAGGAACTTCACGTGCAATGGGCAAAGAGTCGGAAAGGTGCGTACGTAAAGTTCCATCATTCCAGTAAGGTATTTCCACTCTCTGAGATCGTTGTTTAAGGTACGAACATAACCAATCTAGAGCAATACCACGGATTCCATATGAAGGTAATTTTGAAAGTAAAATGTCATGATCAATGACGTCAAAAGCTTTTGAGAGATCTAAAATTGATCCAATAGGTACCTCGTTTTGATCCAATGATGAAGCGACATCTTTAAGAAAAGAAAATATGGCTGTTTCAGTTGATTTTGATTTTCTAAATCCATGTTGGCAATCTGAAAGCGCGTCGTGTTTACTGAGAAAGGTTTCCATTCATACGTAAAAAAGTTTCTCTAATATTTTTGAAAAAACTGATAGAAGAGAGATGGGCCGATAATTTTGAATTTCATTTTTGTTGCCTTTTTTGAAGAGCGGCTTAATTTTAGCTGTTTTAAAAATATCTGGAAACGTTCCGGTGCATAAGGATGCATTAAATATGTGAGTTAACGGGTGTATAATGGCATACGCACAGGTCTTTAACAAAGAATCCGGGAATTCATCTAAACCGGACGAATATTTATTTTTTAGTTTACCGATTATTTTGAGAATTTCATAGGAAGAAGTTTCGGAAACGAACATCGTGTCTAAAATTTTGGGTGAACTGTCTATTATTGAATTTTGTGGCTGAAGACCCTTAGTGAGATCGGCAACAATTCTCGAAAAGTATTGGTTAAAGAGACTAGCCACTGTTGCCGGATCGTTCACATTTATATCGTTATATTTTAAAACAACATTCTCTACAAGGTTTCTAGTTGATTTGGTCGTATTTTTTATTATATTCCACATTGCTTTCGTTTTGTTATTTGAGTTCAAAATATCATGATCGTTTTTCATGATTTTAGCCTGCCTTATGACTTTTCTTAACAATGATTTGTATTTTTTAAAGTAGATGAGGAAATATTGAGATACGTCGTGACGTTTAGAAATGAGAGAAAGAATTCGCTTGTTTTTTACAAGATGCCCTAATCCCTTGTGTTATCCAAGAATTGCTTTTCTGTGAAGTATTTAATTTTCTTTTTTGAAGAGGAAAGTTAGTGTTAAAATGAAATGAAAGAGTTGAAAAAAGGAATTATATTTGTCGTTTGTATCAAAAGTATTATAAACCGCTTCCCATGACTCCTGCATCAAGTAATCAATGAATAATTTTATTTTACTTTTAGTAAACAATCTAGTCATCCGTGTATTATTTATTGTGTCAGTGTTCTCATTTCTTATAATGGTAAGAATTTGTGCATCGTGGTCACTGTATCCTACATCTTTTGTTTCGACTTCATATCGAGTAGTAGTTTTGTTAATTATAATTTGATCAATTGCCTTCATCGAATTTTGTGTGATCCGTGTAGGTACATTAGTTGTAATGTCTAAATTCAAGGAATTAATTAAATTGAGAAATTTTCTTTCTCGCAAGATTCGACCAGAAAATCAATGTTAAAATCTCCGCATACAACAATGGATTCAAAAGAGCGATTGCTGACTTTGTTAAGTGTTATCTCTAGTTTTTCTAAGAACAAAATATAATCTGCAGCTCTCTTTGTTGGAGGTCTGTAGATGCAAAGTAATATCATTTTGTTCAATGTTTATCACGGATTAGGGAATAAAATCAATGCTGGTTCAAATTTAACCAATTATTGACGCAGATCGTTTAAATTCCACTTAAGAGACCGCAAGAGCTATTAAAACCTCGTGGCTGAATCCCATTTAAAAGTGGCACTGTATTTTTCAATCAAATAAATCGTTGCTCCGACTGGTTAATGGCAATATCTAGGGATCCACAGTAAATATTAAGTTTGTAAGTTTCTTGGCCATCAGTGAGTTGTGGGCCCTAGCAAAGTTCGCCAAAATGTCTTAGTTTTCTTCATTCATTTATAGTTAAATTGCACCTCTATTTTCCAGACTGGATAATTCTATTGCATCATTTCTTACATCATCATAGTAATTCCGAGCAATCTTCAATTCTTTTTAAGCTCCATCGTGTAAATTCTATGCCGCTTGCAAATCCAAATCAGGGCTTTGAATGTATTTCGAAACAGTGTTGACTGAAGTTAGTATTTTTGGAATGCAGTACTATATGGAAAACAAATTCAAAATTTTCCATTTCTTTTTAAAATAACGAGCTTCATTCGTTTCAGGAATTTTATTAGAAAATGTAATTTTTGTTAAAGCTTGCAAAATATTAAAATATGACATAGCTATTAATGAATCGTTCCGTGATGACGATTGTAAGTAAAAGTCGTTTTCATGTAAGATTATTTCGTTTTTTAACTGAATCCATCATGTTTGATAATTTATGTTCCACTGATTAATGTTATGACAAAAGAAAACATAATTTCCTTCTCGCAAACAGAAAAATGTCTGAACTTCTAACATTCCATTCGCGGCATATGCTTAAGCATATGATTTAAATTATGAGCAGCACAGTGCACAAACAATGCATTGCCATCAATTTTTTTTTCTGAACACCTTGCAAATTCCACTCATACCTGCTGCCCCATTACCTCCTTGACTTTTACGTTTAGATAAATTAATGCCTTGTTCTTTTATGCTTTCGACAATATCAAAATACAACCCCCGTCCGTGCTGATTAATCTTCTACTTTTGTAAATTCTATCATTAAGATTCATTGATTTTTTATTGTAATCAGTTTGCCGGATTCATTTTTCTCGAATTTCACTTATTTGGTCAACTTTTGATACGTCTTGCATTGTGTCCGTTATAAAAAAACAAGTGGTACTCACCAGCACACACTTTCTCACAATATTTGTAAATTTGAAATTTTCGTAAATTCAGAGTTCAACGAAAATGAGACCCATGCCATTTTTAAGCGTCCCTTCTTCCATCCGTGGAAAAAAATTTAAGAAAAAATTTGGAGCATTTAAAACAACATTCTTTTTTAAAATTGCATAAATTTCAAGCACAAGTCACGCGAAAACTACTCTTTTTTCAAAAAATTGTACACAATGTTTATTTTTAAAATAGATTTTGTTTAAGGCAAAAACCACTATCATAAATTTTGTAGTTTTGAAATGTTAACTTTTTGCAATTTTCAAAAATATGGAGAGTTCGCAGACAACGGGACACGCACCATATTTTTTTATGTCCGTTGATACGAGGAGAAAAGTTATAGAAAACATTTGGCGCAGTTTTTGAGCAAAAAAATTGTTAACAACATTTTTAAATTGCCTATTGCCATGCAAAATTATACTAAAACTACGCCTACTTTCGAAAAATTAAATATGCCCTTATTTCAAGATGTCTTTAAAGAACAGATTTTGTCGAGGGAAAAAATGTCTATCTTGAATATTATAGTTGAAGGAAGACGCCAAAAAATTGCACTTTTAGAATTTTCAAAAAATCTGGGATTTTAAAGAACACGAGACCTCCCTTAAGCTCTTAAGCGTCCTTTACGCTTTCTGATGACAAGTTTAATAAAAAAAATTAGGAGCCATTTTTGAGAAAATTTTGAAAATATTTTTAAGGCTTCAAGAAAAGTACCCTAAAATATCTGGTTTAACTCCCGAAGCCCCGAGTTCGTTCAGATCGATCAAGGAATAACACTTTTGAAGAAAAACGGTTGAACGGTTTAGGCGCGAGCGTTGACCTGAGACGGACGGACACGTTTTGCTGTTAATCGATTTCAAGGAGCCACAAAACATGGATTCTGGCTACACCACGTGTAATTTGCTACATGCAGCAACAGAATTTATCCACTTTTACTAAGGCCTCGCAATACGAAATTTTCTGCCAAAAATTTGCTGTTTTCCGGCGCTAGATTACGTAACTTTGTCTTCTTACGAAGTAAGAGCGAGAAAGTAAAAATCGGCGATTCATTTATTTATTCTATGATTGTATCACAAGTTTTAGATAAAAGACTTATCATTTCGTTTTGACTTTGGGGACTAGCACGAGGCCCCGGACGTGGTCCTGTCATTCCCTATGGAACCTGACTACACTATTTATTCGAGAAACTAATGTGCTACATTAGAAGAGCAAGAAAAATCCACCTTTCACCAGCTGAGGTGACTCAGCGCATACCAACTGGTGTCACTGCAGTTCCTCTATCCGAGAGGTCGTGGGTTTTGAGTCCCGACGTCAGCAGGATTTTCGACACTAGCTACATACAGCTATGCCGAGTTCAGTCGCAGTCTGTAGGATAATTCTATTTGTCAGCTTCTCTGATTGGTAGTTTTCCGTGATTTCTCCGATCAATACCAAGAGAATGCTGGAGCAGTACCCAAACAAACGGGCCACCGCGAGAAATCTTTCCTTCCTCTTGTCTTATTCTCATCCCTTATCTACACTTACACACATACATTCCTCAAACGTCAGGGGACCAGTCAGGAGCTTAGAGCTTGTCCCGGCTGGGACGGTGACCCGCTGGTGGGCGTTATTTGGGTGGGGAAACCCCGCTAGGTGTGGGATAGGTTGGCGCCAAAACTCACTATCCAGCGGGGGAAGATCATCGTCACACCCCATGATAAAACATGCACTACACTTATGGGACTAATGATCACAGCAGTTGACGCGCCCGGAAACACGAAATAATCGATTATCTATCAATCAACCTTTCCAGTGTCAGGGACCTACAAAATGTGTTGTTGTTGTGGTTTTTCTTTTACGAAATAACCGCACTTTTCACTGCAGCATTATGTAAGAGTACAGAGAAAGTATTAAATACAAAAGAAAATACGTTTGAGTCCAAAAATTGAGCACGATTTAACGCTACATGATGTCAACTTCACGAATACTTCCATTCAGATATACTAAGTGCACTAATTAGGTTACAAAGTTGATTTATTATGTCCGAAGTTCACTAATTAATTTCGATGTGACTGATAAATCAACACAAAAAATGTGTTATGAGACATTATGAATTATGTACAATGTAGCAGTTTCAACTGTTAGGTTAAATCTGTTTCAATGAACTGTTTAAAAATGGTTTTAATGAAATTTATTTACTTACATGATATACGCCTGAACAAACAATCATATTATCCCTTCCTCCAGCAGAATCTACGAGTACTGTAAGAGATGGGCATCTGGGCACTTTAACACGGCACTGACGTTACTTAGCCTGCTATAAGAATTCAATGCTCTGATCGATTTAGAAGCTAACCAAACAAACCACCAGCAGCAGACCAACCGACTACCGCGACTCTTTCTATTCTCAGGCGTGCTCTGCCCCGTAGTAGAAAATGTCAGAACCAACGTAGATATGTTGTGTACATAAATACATCGATTATTTGCGGTAATTATCGTAGTATTATACAGTTGGACATTCATTGCATTTCATTCATTAAATTAAAAATTATGGAATTTTAAGTTTTAAATAAGCGAGTACAAAACGTAAAGAATTAGAATTGCAAGTATATAAACGTATGAGTATGTGCATGTGCATGTGTGTGTGTGTGTGTGTGTGTGTGTGTGTGTGTGCGTGTGTGTGCGTGTGCGTGCGTGTGCGTGCGTGCGTTTGGGCGTGCGTTTCCCGAGGCATATTTTGTAATTTGCAGTTGTGCTAAGTAAACAAATGCGTTTCGTAGGGAGTCCTTTTTGTCAGGGAAAAACTAGTATTTCCCGTGTCTGTGCTTCAAATAATATTATAGGTTACGTTACTTCATGTACTGTGTATTCATCTTTATTTTGAATTTATGTTTATTGGAGGTGATGTAAAAGATTAACTGTGTATAGATAGATATGTCATTAAGCAAAAGAAGCAGAATGTAGAAAGAGTGGTTTCCGCATGTTCAGAATGAATGAGCAGTTCCACAAGCTTTACAATTAATTACATGCTACAAGGAAGATGAAATGTATCTGGACCATCCAAAATATCAATGCTTGTAACATGCATCACTGTAAAAATAACAAAGAAAATAACTTTTATTAAATTCTGGGTTTCTAATTTGAAAGCTTTGTGTTTAGACGTGTCCCTTTGCAATGTTTTGTCAATTATACTTGCTGAATATGTTATTTGTAATTGGAAAAAATTATTATTAAATACCCACAAAATATTATTATTATTATTATTATTATTATTATTATTATTATTATTATTATTATTATTATTATTATTATTATTACTACCACTACTACTTCTATTCTTATTAGAAGTGAAATACCAATTTCTTATGAACAGACAAATGTGCTCCTGGTTGGGTTTGTATAATGTAATGGTTGTATTTGCCTTCTGCAGCCTCTTTAATTGATTCCAGCCATTATTGTTTAGGTTTTCACACATTATTCTTCATTCGGGCCTATATTTTCTTGCGTCTTTAGAATTGGAGTTCTTAAGAAACTACCTTAACTGTAAAATAATGTAACATTTTAATTTTCCATTATCAACAAAATGAAACATTTTTAACATGGTATGCTAAGACACCATTGTTAGGGTTACAAGAAAGGTTTTGAGAAAATAGTGAATCGGGGAGAAAGCTTTGAGTTTGCATTCTCTCTATAGATTCAAACAGCCAAGTGTCGAGTTGAGCTTTGCATTTGCCTAAAATGGAATGAATCTTTTATACAACAGTTCAATGCTTCAAATGTGTGTGTTGGGGCCAAAACTCATCAGGAGTTCGTTAAAGTAGAATATGCATGAAAGGCACTGACGAAACTCACTTTTAGCTTATGTTCATGGAGCCGTGCACTTGAACAAAGAAATTCGTATCACAAATAGTTACCAAACTAAGACAACTGTATGGACCTGTGCAATAGCCAGGATTGGGCATAAGAGTAAAGTCAGCTCTAATCGAGTTTAAAAAAAACTTGCCAAAATAAAATGAAGTACAAAATTCCATACACTAAGTGGTTACTGCAAAGTTTAGTGTAAATACATTTTTATTGTGGAAGATTACTTCTTTTTATCTATACAATGCTCATTAAACACGTACCACTTATTTTGTGGAAGTCAAATACTTTTTTTGTTTTTTTCCCTTTCCTATCAAGGAAAAGTGGAGTTGCAAGGTTTTACAATCATGGTAATAACATGTCCTTTGAATTGAGTTCTGAATTATTCTACTTTTAAAACTACTAGTAAAAAATATCCAGTTATTTAATGATATCTGTATTTCTAATGTGTCTGCAAACTTGCATTTCTTTAATCTTTAGCATTGCATTTCCACAATCTCATTCATCCTTAGTTTGTAGTTACTATCCCCTTGTAATACTTCAGTAACTGTCTTCCCTTGTTTTAGGCTTCAATATACTAATATTAACTATGAATATATTGGAATATACGTACCATCTTTCTATAAGGTCTTTACCACTATTGTGTCTAATGTGACATCCTAAATATTGATAACATAACATTGGTTCTGATGTAATATTTCTCAAAACAATTTTGCTTTGGACTGCATATTTTCCTTAAAGGGTAAATTTTTGGCTTTGTAGTGAAGTGCGCACTGTTCTACCCAGAATTCTTGCAGCTGAACTTCTATGAATCAATTTCTTAAACTATGATCAGCTCATCATTGTTTCTTTTCTGTTTGGCTCAACTCTTTAAACCAATTCCTTCACTGGGCATTGACAAAACAAATGTTAATAAAAAAGAAAGATAACGGTCAGTGCCTACCTAATCCCAGAGTTAATGTAAAATTTTGACAGTTTATTTTTATACTTACTCATACTTTTATGTTCTTGATCATACTTTAATATTGTTTATTATATACTTTAGATAATATTTACTCCTTATTTCCTGCAATCTGACATGTTATGTACTTAAAATGCTCACAAGTCTACAAAGGGTTTAGGTGCAATAGGTGTTTCTTCATTAAATTATATTCAATTGGCCATTATTTCATTTATTGTAAAAAGTGCCCTTAGCCTGCTATTCTAAAAGCAATGATTTTTGGTATTCTGTATTTATTGTTTTTCCAAAACCCATTATTCTACCCAACATCTAGCATGTTAATACTTCTGCTGCCTTCCTAATGAAGGTCTGGTTTAAGCCAGGAGTAACATATTTACTTCGGAAGTAACTACTTGCAGTGTAAGCGTGGAGTAAGGGAAGAGTAATTTTCTACTAATAATCGCGGAGTAAGCGAAGAGTAACTACGCCGGCGTTACTCCGCAAACAACAATTGACAACGCCTAAAATCTCCATGTCGACTTCTCAAATCGAAAGTTCAATCAATAGTTACATTCAATTATCGATTCTACCGGGTCGTACGGCGTCTGTCCTTGGCAGTTTGTTGTTGTGAATCAGCTGTGAGTGAGTGTAAAAAAAAATAGTCGGCATGGATATCTTTGACGAAATTGAACCTGTGGAGGAAGTGGACATTGACATGTTTGATGAAGGCCGTCCGAGGAAGAAAGTCTATCGCCTCAGACGGAATCCTTTTGAGGAACATACGGCGGAAGTACCGATTTTCCAAGGAAGGAGCGACGGAGCTCATTGACGTATTCTGGGAGAGTTCGTCTTCTGAAAGTGCCCGAGAAAGTGCTGGGGGCGAAATATGGTAACGTATTGGTGGATTGCTATGGCTGTATACTGCTATACATGGTCACGTAACCTACATTTTAATATATAACCTATCATATGCAAGACGACTGTGCGGACTTGCATTAGCAAATAGTCAGTCCCCAACATTTGCAGGAGGGTGGCTGTTAGCATTGCCAGAACTAGGGCAAACTATTTACATGCCCCGAGCAGTCGAGGAAACAAGCCGCTCATTTTTTCTCATCCATAAACTAGTTCAGAAATGTGATTGGCTGCACTGACTGTATCCACATCTGTATTTCCAATATGAGAACAGATGCAGGACAGAATTTCTTCAAAGGCTTTCCATCTTTCAATGTTCAGGTACTTTGTACAAATATTTCCTGTAGTAATTGTTTGTTTAAAAATATCATCAGTAAGAATATAAAGTAATTGAAAAACGTACAACTCTACATTCTGAAATATATTTTCAGGGCGTTTGCAATGCTAATTTGAAATTCCTGGACATTGTGGCCCGATGGCATGGAAGTGTCCATGATGCCAGGATTTTCAATGAATCCAGACTTAAGCAGAGGTATGAGGCAGAAGAGTTTAGAGGGAGGTTGCTTGGGGACTGGTTATCCCTGCACTCCGTATTTATTTACACCTGTGTGCAATCCAAGGCGTGCAAACGAGCAGGCATACCCCTGCCACAAAAGCACATGCAATACTGTAGAAAGGTGCTTTGGACTTAACCTCACTGGAGCAGACAAAAGTAAGTATTGTGCCACTGGCAGTGCTTCATAATATAGCAATTTCTCAATAGGAAAGAAAATTAATTTCCTATAGAAGAAATAATTGAAGAGCCGGAGCTAGAGCCATTAATTTTTGCTGAAAATCCATGTGGACTTGCTGTGCGTGCAGCATTCATCCAAAACAATATTTGATTTAGTGAAAATGCTTTTGACTGCTCTGGGAATGCCTAGCTAAGGTTAATAGGATCATAGGGTTTGTGGTTTTAGTGAGTAAAAAATCTCTCACTGTTGAGAAGTGCGGACCCTTCTCAGCATCTTGTTGAAGATTTCCAGTTCCCCTTGTAAAAGAAATTTAAAAAATTTAAGTTGCCAATGACTAGCAAGAGTGACTTGACTTTGCAGAACCAAAGAAACTATGTGAGGCTGCTGTGCTTGTGGGTTTCATAGGAATGATTGTAATCACAAAGTACTATATAAAATTTTTCTAAAAAATTATTCTTTATTTTTCTTTTAGTAAACTCTCCTGCAAACAAGCAATTCTTTTTAATATTTTCGTTTTGCTCATCCATGCATTTCTTTCTCTTCACTTTCCTCGTCCATACATCTTTTTCTTTGGTCGCTTTCCTCCTGAATGCATTTCATCCGCAATCTTTGCTCTTCAATTTTTAACTTCTGCTCTTTTATCTTTAATTTTTTTTTCTATTAGAAGAAGCTGGTGTTGTTTTTCCTTCCTTTTCGTTTTGTCTTTCTTTCATCCTTTCTACTGAGAGAAACGTGTTTTTTCATACTTCAAAATCCTGTAATAAATCAAATTGATCTTATGAATGTTGATGGAACACAATTTTTTCTCTTATATTATTAAAGATTGAATGAATCCTTTTCACACCTTTGTGGTAGATCTTGAATGTTTTTCAAGATCATCCATAGTGGACCTTTGTCCTGATTTATGACCCTGAAAAAGATTTACAAAAATTTGTTTACCAAACATTTATTGCATTTTCATCACAGAGTTGCTTTTATCAAATTGTCATGTATGTAATAGTCATAAGATTGACAATGAATTTACATAATTTCTTTTCAAACCTTTGTGGCAGTTATCCTGCTTCTTGGTGTCACCGTCTCCCTACTAAAGGCAGTGGCACCAATTTTTCACTGCTCCTCTGAATTGAGGTTCTGGAAAATATTTAGAAACAATGTTATATATCAAACATTTATTGCGTTCTCATCTCAGTTGCTTTTATCAAAGTTTTAATGTGTGTAATAGTCATAAGATTGATGATAACCATAAACGAAATTATGGTTTACTAGATCATTTTTACAGACCTAAAATAAAACACGTAACTATTATTAATACCCTTGCAGGCCTTTCTGATTCTTTATGCTCTTCTCAGCATCTTTCGAATACTTTATGACCCACTCTAATACTGACAACACGTACAACATTTTTATAAATTCCATTTATTAAAGTTCAGATGTTAGCAAATACAGTAAAAAAAATTGTATACAGTTCAAATAAGTATTTATAAAACTATTAAATTATTAAAATAACTCTTTATAAAACTTGTCTGCTTCATTTACATGAAAACTGGAATTTTGGGATGTTCCCTTGAATTTATAATTGCCACTAGTCACTCATTTCACTGTTACGTATCACCTTCTTTTTTAAAGACATATGCTTCTTGAGTAGCAGTAAGACTTGAGGTAATAAGATGTACAAGACACACAGGCAAACATCCTCAAAATATTATCTTTTGATATTATGGAATATTATAAATAACTTTGGCAATAAACGCAAGTAACCTAAAAGTATCGTTTCATCAGCGCAATTCACACTAATATAACTCTCAAATACACAATAAACATTGACATATATTTCTTGAAATTTTACTGGAAAACACTATCCATAGATTTGTTAGCTTTCGTGAGAATTTCTGCAGGAACTTCACAATATTCTTTCATCTTGTACAAAAAATCAGTCCAACAATGATTATGCAATAGTAGTTAGGTACACACTTTAGTTTATCTGACATCATACTGACAAATGTCGATTACAATTCGTCTTTTCACTTAGACATAAGAAAACTTATCAAATATTTCGAATTCTTGTTTAATTCAGCAATGAACTAGTGAACCATTAAGTTTTGTATGCACGAAGATGTTTTTGCCCCTCAAACGACTTTCAACCCCCTCGGGTTTCGAAATCGCCCTTGGGGCAATACCATCTACTTGATTCATAACTATTCAAACCTTCGTGGCAGTTTTCCCACTTCTTGGTGACTCTGCCTCCATAGTTGAGGCTGTGGCACCAATTCTTGGGCACTGAATTTTAGAACAATGTTGTATATCAAGCATTTACTGCATTCTCAGAATTGCTTCTATCAAATTCTATCAAAATAATAAGTCATAGATGATTTTAATAGGATTAAAAAGAATAATCCCTTTTCATACCTTTGTGGCAGTACTATAGTTTCTCATTGAAATGGTACTATAGTTTCTCAATCCTCTCTCCACCAATTGCAACTTGGCATGGCTTCTTCATGAACATCTATTTCTTGAGAAATAAGACTGAAAAATATTTAGAAAAAATGTGATGTATAAAGCTTTGCAATAACACTTATTACATTCACATCTCAGAGTTGCCTCTATTATGATGATGTAATGAATTCTCTGAGAAAGCATACAGTTCTCTCAAAACACACATATAATAGGAATTGTATATTTACATTCAACTAGCCAACATTGAATGTTAATAGAAACACAAGGGAGAACATGGTATAATTTTAAACATAACTCCTTAAAACCAGAGAATCAATTTTCAATACCCACCTCACTAAGCCCCATTCACTTAAGGCCAAGAAAACCGCAATACATCTCGCATTTCACACCAAACAACTTATTCTTATGTTTTCATTGCTTTTTCATGACACCTGGCATTCAAATATGTTGTTTGAATTGGTAATTACATCCGACATGTTTGAAACATTTCAGTCTACATTGAATTAATTTATTCATGTATCTTCAAGCAATTTCCACTTAATTTAATTTTACCATTAATATGTACGTATTTTATTATGTTATGCTCACAACACAAAGAACTTTCAATTACATAATTTGGTTGGTCACGGGTTTACGGTGCACCTCGGCCTCCCTAATACTACTGTTATCGTTCTACTATCGTTCTGCTTTCGTTCTACTCGTAATACTACTATCGTTCACCTCTGATTCTTGTGACATAAACGATAGTCAATGATACGTCATTTACACGGACGTTTAAACTCCAGTTTCAGAAAATCTTTTGTAGAAACGTAGTATGTGATCCGTTTTGTTCACGCGTGCAGAATTGTGACGCTTCGCGTGTCCAAGTTGAGGACGAGGCTCGGGCCTTCGGCCCTCACGATAACATAAAACATCCTTGAGTCTGTCCAACGCATTTTATGCGAATAATCTTTAAAAATCATTTGGGGTAAATATTTTCTTTATGTTCTCCACATATACACAAATTTATTTTAAAAAGAGAATTTATTTTAAAGGGAACGCTCTCTTTTAAGTGAATTTCTTTTAAAATGTTTCTCAAAATAATATTAACAATTCCTGTGTGAACGACAACATTCCTGCGCACCGATTGGAAGAGAATCGGATCAAGGCACAGCAATCGAGGAAGCCAGTAGGTGCACCGTAAACCCAGGATCAACCTAATTCTTTAATGTGATATACAAAATACTTGCCTACTTCTGTAAAACGGATTTGTTACAGAGGCATTTTAAATTTTACTTAACTTAAACTGAAAAAAAAACTAATCATTTGATCTCTCAAGTCTCTGACACCCGGAATATTATATCCATCAATAGAGCATTGTCACCAACATTAACATTTCTTATGCAAAACTTTGTTTAAGTGCATAACAAGTCATTAAGTAACTTTAATGTTTTGATTTCCATTCATATTTGAGAGCAAGGTCAAACCAACAGCAACTTCGTAATCACCAGCCTCAGACAAATGAGTAATATACTACACAAAGCTTGTCGTCTCTCTAATTATAAAACTAACATTAACCACTAATAATTGTAAACTCACTCGATTTAGAACGCCATCTACAACTTTCATTTTGGTCTCAATCCGCCTGAACAACAGAATGGAAGAGTTATGGGTTGTATACTTCATATAAAAGAAAATGTCAAGTTCTTATATCACAGTCAAAACCATTCGTTCCCATTTCAAATTCCAGTGGAATTAGCTCTAAATTTTCAGTAGTTTCTTGCGACGGCATCGTCAGTATTGGTCCACCGCCGGTTTTTTCATGTCGCTCCTCAGACACTTCCTTTTTCGATTTCACTTTCATTCCCTTCCATTGGATTTTTATTTGTAGAAGATCTCTTCTTCAGGAATTTAAATTATTAAACATGATCAAATTTTCAGCATACCAATTTATGAAAGAGAACAGAATACATTGAAGCAAATGGATACGCACTGCTGTACATACTTCATAATTTTTTGCACGTCTCCACCTTGGCTTTATTTTTGTGTTATTGCCCTTAGCATTAAAAATATTAATTTCTTCACGTATTAGGCCCGCAACAGACTACACCGAGAGATGCGTTGCTAGAAATATGGAAAGATGCTTGCGAGTCTGCGTCCACACACTACAAATAGGTCATTCGATGTCTTGAAATGCCTTTATGCGCTAGAAGCCGAGACTGGAACAGTAGTTGGCGATGAGATCACCTGCGAGTCCCATTTCTTGTTTTATTAAAACAAGAATGGCCGACGCCACCATCCCCGGCACCCTTCACCGCCGCTGTTTAGGGCGAATGACCCGAGACGCTGCCCAGAGTTGCCGACGTCACCTCAACGCCTGGCCCTGCCTGGAAGGGCGTCTGCCAGCGCCGGCGCGACGAACCCATGCCCACCCTGGGCTGCCGCTGAGGCGAGTGACGGGCGAATGACCCGCCGTGACGACTCTACAGTGTAATTTAGACGTAAGGTAGATTTAAGTCTCTTCTTATATGTATCCGGCTTCACCGCAACTTTTGTTGCTAATTTTTTTTAATAAATTAAATGTAAGTTAAACGAGGAAGATCTTTTATTCCGAGTTGCATGCCAATGCCCACGCCACGCATGTTCCCGCTAGATATTTCAGGGTCTTCAGTGGGGGTAGCCGGACAAAGCAGACAACTTCCACAGGCGGCAGGGAAAAGGTAAGTCGAGGTCAACCCTGAGAGCACCCCACCCACACGGCACCAACGTAGAGGTGACTTTGAAGGTGGGGTGTTATAGTTAACGGCTCCAAGGTGGGGTTGTTATATTTGGGACACCAGTAAGATCTTCGAGAAATGACACAACATGCTAATCTTGTAGCAAAAACAATCAGAAATCACTATCCCCTGATAAAAAAAATTATTTTCTTCTATAAATAGGATACTTTTAAAAGCCTTCGGATTCAATTTCACGAAGAAACCCTTCCCAATTTACCCTTACCATTACAACTGGTTTTGACCAGATTGTGAACCTGGTTGGATGCTGTTAAGTTTAGTTGTGACAACTTTGATATTAAAAAAGTTACTTTATTGGCTGATAATTCTTGTGAAGCCCTGAAAGAATGTGAAAATTTAATTACTTCCGGTTAGGATACAATAGCACAACAGTTAGTTTTTATTAAAACTTACTATAGCTTCATTCCTGAAACAAATTACTTGAATTAATTTGTTCAGTCTATTCAGTCTCCTTAGTTAATAAATTTGATAAAAACTATAAATCGGCTAAAGGGAAAACTAAATTCTGTATAAAAAGTGTCATTATGTCATTGAAAAAACATGGAATTTTGCTATTAAGGATATAGCCAAGGTTCTTTTAGGAGAAATTGTTGACGGTCTAAATTTGTCACCTTTAATGGCATGATTTAAAAATTGCCCAATATCATTGGTAGAGGTTGAAAGAACATTTTCTATATACAAACATCTGAATACAGATTAGAGAAGAAAGTTTTTAGTTGATAATTTTGAAAAAATGTGGTAAAATGTTTCGCAAATACTACTGTCTGATGAAGACATTCACATGTAACCTATCATTAAATGTATTTAATAATAGGTGTACTATATAGCAAAATTATTAATATTATTTTTTTCATTTTTAATCCATATTTCCTGAAGTTTTATTTGCCCCAAATATGCATTGGCATAAATATCCATTTGCCATGCAGATTTTGGAAAAAAAACCCTTCATATATGTGTGCATATTTTTCCAAAAAACACTTGCATATAATCCACTCTTTAGTAATAGGTCATAAGTCTAACAATTATTAATGAAATTAAAGAATATTTCTTTGTTCACATTTAAAAAGTTCTGTGTTTTATCCATCAAGCTTTCCTATTCTCAATATTTGTAGTTGTTCTTAATTTGTACATTCATGAAGTTTTTATAAAGTTTTCCCTCTGTGAATTATGATGGCGAGAATTTGCTAGAATTGTAAAGGGAATAATAGTTTACAATTTAAAGTTAACATCCAAATGTGCTTTAGATAGAATTTCTTTTCAGAAGGAATTTATTGCTTCAAATTTTAGAGACAACTTAAACCTTCTTTAACTCACTGATCATTTATTACACATCATTTTGTCATAGATATTTTGTAATGTTTCGGAATCTTGTTTTGTCCCATCACCTGGCTAAATAGAACCTATAACTTATATTACAGGCGTTTAAAAATATACATATCCTTTAGTCACAATACAATACAAATATACAGGTGTCTGGGGAACATCGAAAATTGATAAGCTCTTAAGACAATTTTAAGCATATTTTGTCTAATTAACTATTTGGATATTCTGAATGGCTGAGCTGCAGTAAGCACTCAAAAGTTGGTTTGAAAACATGCTTTCTATGCAAAAATGTGCATTGCAGAAGCATAGAAACACTCCAGAAACATGTAAATTGTTTATTATTTACAAAAAAAAATAATTCATTTGTTCAGAAAGAAAATTAACCGAGAAATAAAAAGAGTCGAATTCTATAAATTGGGTGCTTTTTTAAATTCTGGGTTTTATATTCAGGGTGGCCAGCAAACCTGGAATCCTTGGAAACCGGGAATTGGAAAAAGCCTGAAAAAAAAAACGGAAATTTTTATTTGAAAACCGGGGTTTTTCGTTATTTTCAGATTTTCCTCAACATTTAGCACAAATTCACCTGCGGCATCGCGTTCAGTAAAGCGCAGATTTCAGCCCGGTGCATGATAATGACGAGTGTTAAAATCGAAGTATTTATGAGAAGTGTCACAAGTTTTCTTGAGGATTGCGAAGTTCTTGACTTACGCATAACACAACTTCAAACACTGCCGCTTGTATTAGTGCAACATGGGTAGCACCACCCCATAGCAAGAATATGGTTGTCTGTGGGTTGCACGTGCATGGACGAGATATTTGCGGAACAAAGGTCTCGCCGGGAACTCAATAGCTGAGTTTCGATTAGTTTTTTAAATTATTTATTAATATTACTACAATAAGGTAAGTTTGAGTTTCGATTAGTGTCGCGCCTCTTCTTTAATGATATCACGTTGCTATTTTTTCGATCGAAACGACCACGTTATCACGTCCATGCTATTCTAAGGGAATTTTAACTTCTTTTGCAGAAGAGCGCAGTCGAAGCTATCTTTGCTTATAGCTTATACGGAGATTAAGTGACAGTGTCCGAATTGACAGGGAGCACGAAGAAAATGAACATGTGGAGATCTTAACGGGGTTGCGCGCCAGGAAATACGAGTAGACCCTATTTCCATCGCTGCATTGTTCCCCAAAGCAGCACAGGTAGTAATATGAAATTAAAGTTAAAATGTTGATACCAATGTATGGTACTCAATTTTTCTTTTATGTAAAATATAGAAATGATACTAATATAATCAAGTCCAACCAATTCAAACAAAGCGCCTGTGGTGCATACCAGTGTGTATTTCGGTAGCCTGGAACAGTAGTCGTTTCAAACTTTTACAAATGAAACATACCATAATCAGCGATCAAAATTTCTTGAAGTAGAGAAGTAAGTTGTTAGTTCGAAGTTAATTTTATTACCTTCCATGAATCTACTTTATTTTATAAGAAGAGCAATAGCTTCCAAAAACCTCTCATATTACGTTCACGAAGAGCAGGAAATTCGAAAAGGCGACTATGATTCCAAATTTCACACAAAATACTCAAATTTTCGAAATATTCAACGTGACTATTTGAAAATCTGTTTTTTATAAAATATAGCAAGAATTTTTTCTTAAGAAAAAATGTATCTTCAAAATTGAAGTAAGAAGACGCAAATTTTTTTCAGTTTTCGAATAATTGGGCATACAACCAACATGAGACTCAGTCTCTTAAGAGTCCCTTACGCTATCTAAGGTCCAAATGTAATTTTAAAAAAAATTTTCAAGAAAAATTGTTTTAAAAAAGTCAATGTTTGACAATTTTCGCAAAAAAAATACATTTTCCAAAAATTGAGCATGACATTATTTAAATGTCTGTTGTTGATGAACACTACCTACAGACATTATATTCCTAAAACCACCATAACAACACAACCACACAAAAATACAATCCATAAACACAACACGCACCTTCCAAAAGTGAATAAAAGAGCATAGCGACGCCGATAGCACACACCTACACCTCCGTTCATTCATTATTTCATCAATCCACTTATTTATGTACCCATTCATTCACTGATTCATTAATCTTGTACATATTAACCTGTAAATATGAACAGTCCCAGCAATCTTTATCAATTTTTACTATTAAGTGTTATTAATCAATTGTAACTTTGCAAGAACTTTATTAGGAAACTAATTGTAAATACAAAATAGTAATTAAGAATTAGGGTTAGATTAGAAGTAGATAAATTAGATAAGAACTATCACCACTCATCTTCACCAGCATTCTCATCACAAAATGTAAATATCATCTCATTTCATTAAGTAGAACATCATTAAAACGCAACAACACGGGCCCGCACCTTCAAATCGCTCAACTTTGAATCCGCACCTTCAAATCGCTCAACGCCCCTTAAGGGGCTTGGAGACGCGTTGCGTCAAGGTGGAGACGCAACAAATTAAAAAAATAAAAAATAAAAAATAAAAAAAATCGGGCGCCGCCGGCGGAGCGGCCGCCATTGGCCGTTACCAACTCCTCGGCGCCGTCCGATTTGGAGGTGCGCTGAGAGAGCGCGCCCCGTTCAAACTCATCAGGTCATCTCAACCATCACCATCACTCATAATCACATCATCAACTAAATTAAACAAATGTAAATATAGCAATTAAGACAACTAGTGTTAAGAATCATCTGAGTTATTGAATAATTGTATAAAAGTAGTTTTAAGATAAAAGAATTTAAAAATTGTATACTAGTCTGTAATATAAATAAAAAACACCAAAATAAAAAAATGTGAACCCGGGAAACGTGAACGAAACGGGAATAGACAACTTATTGGAGCAGTATCTTGGCATTGCAATGGAAGGAGCACAATGAAAGTTAATCGCTTGCGATTCGTTAATTACAGTTTAAAGTGAACAGTGCACAAAGCGCACGAGAAAAACAAAAAGTGATCACGAAAGATGCACTCAGCGCCGGGACAACCGGCAAGAGTAGAAAAAATTTAAAAACTATTCAATTTAACAAGTACGCGGAAGAGCTCCTGAAAAGGAGTATACCGCTAGAACCTGAGCAAATCATTCTCGTGTGTGTGTGCGAACGCGTCGTCACTGACCTGAGGAAGCCTGCGACATGCCAGGCGAAACGTCGGCCTCTCAGCCCACTACACGGCGTCACCCGGACAGCCAAGAAGTCATCGACTCGAGCCGCGGAAGCTTACAGCGAATTGTTATCGATTGATTATTTTCGTGTTTTAAGGCCCGTTAACTACAATGTTAATTAATGCCGTAAGTGTAGTGCTCGCTCTATCTTGGGCGGTGGCCGTGTTCCTCCCCTGCTGGAACCGTAGATCCGTCCCCCACTTACACTCCGATGTGCAGGGACACCCTATATCCCCTAACGTAGCAACACCACTAACACGATCGAAGCCACCGATTGACCTCCTGTCATGTGTGGTAGAGTTGTGCATGTAGTAAGTTTGTGTGAGATCGGAGAAACCAGCTGCTGCATAAGAGCAGGCGACAGCTGGAAGTCTCGTCCAACCAGTAGCTAAATTCGACCTAGACATTCGACTAGAGTCGAACATCCGCCACTGTGGCGATAAGAATGCTGGTACTTCCCTGTCAACAACCCTGGAGAGTACACAAAAGATGTCACTGAGTTATCGCAGCTGGTGGAAAGTGCTGTTAAAAACACAGATAGATTCTCATTTTCATTATATTGTGAATTATATATTCCATTAAATATTTTGAACATTACTAATATTCAGAGGCAACTGCATTAGTCGAATGGGGCAGCATGAGCGGCATGGGGATAGTCTCCTCTTCCTGATATTGAGAGTTCCATTGCAGTTGGTAGAAAATTTTCTTCTATTATGTTGTGAATTGAGAAGCAATTTATCCAATTCATCGTGATTAATAATTATTGTTGGAAGATCAATAAAAAGAGCTATTTTTGCCAGCAATAGTACGAACTGAAGCCTCTGATCTCTACCATTTGACTGAGACACCCGCTAGAGGCCATACGAGAACGTTGCATAAGGGAAGTAATGCGTGATACATTGATGTCGATTGATTAATTAGTGTTTCCGGGCCTGTGAACCAAGGTAATTATTTTCATAAGTGTAGTGCATTTTTTTCATCGCAGGTGGCGTTGATCTTCCGAAGCTTTCCAGCTTTCGCTGGGCGCCGAACTACCTGCCGGCTAGCACGGTTTTCCGCAACCAGATATCTCCCACCAACGGGGCACCCCGCAGCTGGAACGAGCACTTAACTCCCGACCGTGTGTTAGTGTGGTGCATGTAAGTGTGTATTTAAGTAAGGGGTGACGATAAGACAAGGAAGGGGAATGGAAGGTCGTGGAAATTTGAAATTTAAGACTCGATTTGATTTGTGAAAGTGGGTGCTACTACATCATCTTCAAGCCATCAATCATCTGAGAAGTCAGCTGAGAAGAATTTATTACCCTAGCCTTTAAGCAATAATATTGTATATAGGTTAAGCATGGTAGTATAAGTTAAAATTTTTGTCATCTTTTTCCTTAAAACTGGTATATCAGACAAATCAAATTGTGATCTTATGGCCATAAGAAGGTGTCAAAAAGACAGTATTTTGTTATAAACATCGACTTCTATTCTTAATTTGTCTTTGAGAAAAAATTGGTTCTTCATGTCACTAAAATTAATACTTTCAAAACAGGTTTTTATTGATTCTAAGGAAACGAGCAATAGAAATGGATTGTTCTAACAAAATCTCAAATTTACATCAAATTTGTGATTGAATGGAACCATCGTTTTGCTTCTGAAAGGCTCAATTAGCAACTTTAGAGCAAAATTAAAAATTATTCATCAACATGCATATGTTTCCATTAGCCGCTCATAGAGCGCCCTGCTCTACCTGCAACGCCTTTCAGCGGCAAGCCCGCTGAACATATATGTTTCGCAAGCTGCCTGTTTTGCAGGCGCATTTAATTTCTTTGTACCATAATGAACTTCTAGCTCTCTTTCTTGAATCGATACCTACGATACGACACGCTTCGCTGACGTGGTAGCTCCCCCCTCCACCTCTGTGGAGCCTTTATAAGCACGGCGCACCTCCGCCGCTTTGCCACTCTGGGCCAATTCAGGGCACTCACATGCCACTCTGAGCAGTCACTTTGAGATGCCACTCTGAGCCAATTGAGGCCACTCTGTTGGCCACTTTGTTGGCCACTCTGTTGGCCACTCTGTTGGCCACTCTGTTGGCCACTCTGTTGGCCACTCTGTTGGCCACTCTGTTGGCCACTCTGTTGGCCACTCTGTTGGCCACTCTGTTGGCCACTCTGTTGGCCACTCTGTTGGCCACTCTGTTGGCCACTCTGTTGGCCACTCTGTTAGCCACTCTGAGCAGTCATTTTGAGCCGCCTCTGATATGTTAATGTTACTCTGCTCGAGCTCAGAGGGCCCGGCTCCTTATGAGTCGTAATTTGTATTTTTTAATCTGGTTTTGCGTATGAGGTATTCTATGCCCATTTTTGGGTCAAATTTGTAGTTACGAGGTGGAACTGGATCCTAATCTAGATGTGTATTATCTTTCAATGTTTGTGTATATGAGTTAATTTGCCTTTCTCACTTTTGTGCATATTTGTGTTTACAGTCCCGTGCTGTGCGTAATGGTGGCACGTGGACTGCTCGCAGCCTCATGTTATGTATCTTGAGTGCTGAAATATAGGTCTGTACATTACTAATGTGTTTTTTTGTGAATGTTGTAGTGCCTCGCTCCGGTCGTGAGTAACCTCTGTCGCATTCGACCATTAGGAGACTTTTGTCAATAGATGACAGCAGAGCCCGTACGGTCGGTTTGTCGATCGTGGTTCATTCGAAGCTTCGTCTCTCTGGCCCCTTGAGTTACAATCACGTAGCTCGGGCAACAGCCGGTGGGCTTGGAAGGCCGCTCGGCTCTCGCCGCAGAGCAAATTCGCAGTTTCAAGTGTTTGGTAAAAAGGCAGTAAGGTGTAAAGGATCCATTTCCATTTATTTCTTTGTTTAATGTTCCCTCATACGCAAAACTTTCTAATTATTCATTCGCTTCAAATTCAGTTTATCACTAATTTTTGTAAAGAAAGGCGGCCGAAGTCGGCGTCTTTGACAATTTGGTATTTTCGGTTCTCGCGTCCTAAAGTGGACATTATGCGAGAACACTTTGAAATGCTGTAATTCAGCTTAACTGTTGTTAATAAAGGCACTTATTTTTGCCTATTAAATCGTTCTATATTTTGTATTTCGTTATAATTTCTCTTTCAGCTTTTCTGTATAGCAAGAGAAATATTCGTTTGTATCTTTGTAAATTTTTTATATGCATACTGGTCATTTGTTAATAAATGTTGAATTTTTGAGTGTACTGAATTGTCATATCTTCACTTTAAGATTCTGTAGTTTGAAAGCTCCTGTGAGTGACCGGACCTTATGCGTACTTTTTAAAAGTTTGAAAGATATGACAGTAATCAGTCTTATGCTTAAGGGTTTTAGTGTTAGCCCTGACAAAATCCGTTAGATAATTTCTGCATGGTCCACCTTTCCTATTTCCTTCTCAGGTTGGGTGTTTATTAAATTCCTTTTTCGCTGTTTAATACAGCTGTCGACCTTAATCTAAATAAGTTTGCCCACTTTTTGGAATATAACAGGTCGCGCGTGGTCCGTGGTCGGTTTGTTAGGGTACTGCTGCTTCGCGTGCCTATGAACCTACCGATGAAAGCAGCTTGCCGCAAGAATTCCACTCCAGACAGGAAATGAACTCGTTCTAGCTATCTAACTCGTGTCGACAATCCTGTCACGGTCGTGGCTCGAACCTAGAAGCGGCATTGCAGTGCACTGATGCCGACATCCTGACGAAAATACACAAACGAAGTCATTGAGAGATCGTTGAGAACTCTGAAGTTACAGGAAGAGGAGATGGAGAAAAAAGTTATCCTTCGTGTTGAATGCTGGGATTCTGCGATGTGGGCGAGACACAACCACGTATTCCGTATACTTTGTTTCTCAAACAGTCGCAATAGCAAACGATTTTGCATAATAAACAGTAAAAAGATGTGTAGTAACTTTACTTTCGTTTAGACATATTGTTGAGACATTATTTATCTGCCTGTGACGTTTGGCTGAGAATCTTCCTCAAAAAGTTTATTCTGCAGTAGCGCATAGGAAGGTGAAAGGCTACCGTCGCGGCCCGTAAGATCAATTTGCAACTTTGCGAGATCGAATCGTATTCGTGAAGATTTTCCGTGAAGCTTCAAACAAAGAAGAGATTTCAACCAGAAAATTTGACAAAATTTTTAGGCACAGAGACACAAATACATAACATTATTAATAACACAGTAATATTAGGATTCGGGAAGGAAACGAATGTAGTGATATAGAACCAAAAAAGGCCCATGAAAAGGAAAATATGGGGAAGTTAATGATCTGATTATCAAGCAGTTCATGAAAGTACGTACAAAAATCTTTTCGCATTTTTGTAAATCAAACGTGATAAAATGGTTTCTTCTCGCAAAAGAAGGGAATGTTTAGAAGATTCTCAGCATCGTTATTTGCAATTTAATTCTATTGCTTGTCAAGTAAAAAATTGCCGAGGTTTTGCCGGATTTGAACACGCATTTCTCTATTCTCAGGTATCGCGTTTTAACGAAGTAACGTTCGTTCCTTCCCCGATATCACTTCCTTTGTTATTAATAATGTTATGCATTCGTGTGTCTCTGCGCCTAAAAATTTTGTCACATTTTCTGGTTGAAATCTCTTCTAATCTTCCCAACTAATGGTGCTAATGTGCAACTCAAAGATGATTTTATGCAGGAATTGAACGCGGCATTAAATGGAATTAGTGATCGGAAAGAAATTTGTATGATGGGCAACGTTAATGCACGAATTGGTAAAAAAGTAGGTGATACGATGATGGGGTTTCATGGGGAAGATACTCTTAACGATAACGGAGAACATCTTATTGAAATCAGTAATCAGTTATCTCTCCCTATAATAAATGGATTCTTTCAGCATCAAGATATACACAAAGAAACGTGGTGTCAACCAAGAGGAAATTTATCAATTATAGATTGCATGGTGGTAAAACAGCAAACGAAAACCAAAATTCTAGATACAAGGGTGTATATGGGACCAGATTCTGACTCAGTTCCCTTTCTATTTAGATCCTCTGCCCTTTTTAAATTATCTAAATGATTGTAGACGAGAAAATAAACACATTCCCAGACAATGTGTTTAATGTATGTAATCTTCAGAATGCTCCAACAAGATTTAAATACCAATTATATGTAGCTCAAGGTATACGTTCCATGCTAGTGGGAAATGCCAGACTAATGTACCAAAATCGTAAACACTTCATAAATAATTCTGCAGAATTAACTATCGGCATCAAGGAAAAGGTGCGGAAAAGATGTGAATGGTGGGATGAAGATTCCAGGAAATGGTTCACGAAAAGAGAAAATCTTACAAATGGTGGTTGTCTACAGGATGTTATCAAGATAGACAAATATATGTAAGATACAAAAGAGATGTTCAAAGAAATGAGTAGACTATAAAAAATGAACGCAGGAGAAATAGGTGTAAAGTAAGTAATGGAGAGTACAAGATCAAGAGAAACATGGAAATTTGTCAATTGGAAATTGGCAGAGCTCCGGGACCTGGAGGTATCCCAATTGAATTCATTAAAACTGCTCCTTCAAGTGCCATTGATATAATGGCACGGATTTTCAATAAATAAAGAACATTTAGCTCCCGAATTTCATCTATTTATAAGAAAGACAGAGATGGAGGAAATTGAGGAACAGAGAGGCGTTTGCGCAGGAAGATCTTGTATTGACAACATATTATTTCAAAAACAAATTATTGAAAAAAGCATCAGTGTAGGCAGAAAGATTCATATGTTATTTCCTGATGTTCATATGTTATTTCCCAATGTTCATTCCTCTCTTTAATTGAAGAGAGGTATTGGTTTGTGCACAGGGTGTGCACGGGCGGTTGAGAAAGAAGAGAAAAACGTCCATTTTTAGAAAACAGTACTTTTCCTACATTTCAATATAAACCCCACTAATATTTATGAACTTGTCCCAATTGGTTACCAGCTTTTTCAAACCAGTTACAAAGAACTCTTAGCTTGGTGTTTGAAACAATTTCTCACAAATGTATTGAGTGACATCCTTGTCATCATGGAACTTCTACCCACGTAATGCCCCCTTCAGTGAACCAAACAAATGGAAATCAGATGGGGTAAATAGGGGCTGTAGGGGGGATAAGGTAGTACCTCCCAAACCATTTTGTCGACAGTTTCACGAGTTTGTTAAGCAGTTGAGGACGCGAGGACGTGCGCTGGAGAATCACATGACGTTTCTCTCTCATAGCTGCCTTCACCTTGTTTAAAAGCATACCTGCGTAGGATTGGTTGTTAATTGTATACTGTTCTTCGAGATAAATAGAAAAAAAAAACGCACCTTCAGCGTCCCGAAACACCGACATGACTTTTCTTGCTGATGCTCGGGTTTTGAATTTTTCCCTGACACGTAAGCTGGTATGCTTCCACGCCATGTTTTGCCTTTTGGATTCTGGCTCTTAATAGTAAACACACGTTTCATCACACATTAAAATTTTGTTGAAGTGTTCACCTCCTTCATAACTCTCATTTAGCTCCGTGCACTCTCTCAATATTGTGTCACTGTATAGCTACGTCCACTCTTTCGGGACTCATCTTGCACATGTTTTGTGGAACTTAAGCTTGATACTGATTATATATTATACAGTACCGATACTAACTTGAACTTTTTCTGCAATCATTTTTATTAAAATTTCCCCGGTTCGTACATCCTTCACCATACACTTTAGTCGTTCTAGAATATATATTAGCTGATTTTTCACCTTCAGCAAGTAAAAAACGAATCACAGAACGTTGTTCAACCCTTCGACCACGTCACAGCGTTGAAGCAAACATCACGATCAGCTGGTTGTGGGACGGTGTGGGTTGTGGTATAGCTTTACCGTATAGAGATTTTGAAGTTTTTAAATTGTACAAAGGAAGAATTGTACAAAATTGTGTTGCGTATGGGTGTACGGAGAAAGCTGGAAAACGGACGTCTGTTTCTTTCCATAGGTAAGTTCACCCAGATTGAAATAAATGCTGTAATACAAAAGGAGATATAAGATACGTCACATGAATTAAACAATAATTAGTCATACTAAGGATCTATTGGAGGAAGAAACTCTCGTAAATTAATATTTATTATTAAAATGTGCTTACTAACTACACATTTCGATGCATTTCTTCGGTTATTTGCTATTATTTTGCCTTACTTTTCTGTTGATAGTCGACTTTTTTAATAGCTTTCCAGCTGATGAGAAGTTGAAACGGCTAGAGAAAATTTCAACCCTTCCAAACATTCACGGTAGTGTTCGAAACACTTTTTGGTCAGATGATTTTGATAAGCAGCTTCTTGGGTGTCCTACAAACTTATTAAGAGGGAAGAATATGGGAGGACTTAAAACATTCCATTTGATGTTTTCTACATATGTCAAGCTGTTGAGCTTGAGTGTAGAATACATTTTTCTTCTAGCTCCAGATACAAAGGAATACTTTTGGAAAGATTGCTTTCTTCTGCTCTCAGAAGAATTAATTGCTGTGTGTTTGAAGGCTTGAGAGAGTATATTCTGACTAAGTGCCAATTAATAATCGTAGGGCAAAACTTAGGAAAAGTATTGCTCTAGAATTTGCAAAAATGCATTTTTATCATGAAGGAAATCTTCTCAATCATGAGATTTCCGGAGAAAAATAGAGAAAGAAAGAGAGAAAAATAGAGTAAGAAGTGTTCATACAAAGTACACATTATTTAATCATCAGTGATTCTTTCCAATTTTTCTCTCCCATGAGGTCTGCTTTAAATTATATTAATATGAACTACGTTTTTAAAGTTTTTCTTTCCAGTTTCTTCTACCATTTTGTTCAGTTGTAATTAGAACAAGCCTTTGTAATATTTGTAACTAGTTCTAAAATTACTTTAATTTTTAATTAGATTTGTGTATTTAGTTTTTGTTTTCTTCATTCATTCAAAAATTCTGAAAGCAATAATTCCAAGCATTGCAGAAACATTCTATTAAAAGAATAAAGTTACATTACAAGAAGAGGATTGACATTACAATTGCATCTGATGACATGAAAAATATGAATTTGATGTAGAAATGACAAACTTCATAAAGAAATAGTGAAGTTGGAATTACAAAAAGGAAAATTTCCATCATCAGTACTTTCCGCTGTGGTTTAGGGCAATTTAATTAATAGAAGACATTGCTTTCTTATTGTCAAGATACATTTATTTCAAACAAGTAGCAAAGAATAACTGAAAATTTTTGTTATAATTAATAAAGTATATTTTAAACTAATATGGAACTTTTATTAACATTATTTCAAAGATAAAATGTTCCATTGAACTTACGAGACAAACTACTGTTTGTGTTTGATGAAGGTAATTGGCGATAAAAAAATAATTTGGAATCTAAAACATGTGAAAAAACAGAACTGAGAACATTAGATATGTTGGTGAATTAAAATGTCAAATAATTTGATTTGAATAGTTATTATATAATTTTGCCACAAAAGATTTTCATGCAAGGAAAGGTTATTCAAAATCTGAATGGAAAATTTTATTAGGTTAAGTAGATGGATGTATAAATGAAATTTAAATAAATACAAATTAATGTATATTTTATGTTGATTTTTAATTATCCTATTTTTTTATGTCCAGTTTTCTTTACATTTTATAAGCTACATATTTTTTGTGATTTTCAGTGACAAAATTACTTTTTTGTCACAGTTGGACAAACAGTGACAAATATTCATGGAAAGTTTTTGCAGAATTAAATTGAATTGACTTGTTTTCTTTCTTAGTATTTTGGCATATAACATGGAATGTACAGTTTTCAAATGCAAAGTATTGTTGTGGAAGATAGTCTGTGGTTGAAAGTGAAATTGAAAGTAGAAAAGTTAATAAGAACTAATTGCGTTGATAAAAAAATAAAGTGAAGTGTTGTAAAAGAAAAATAATGATGACACATTTTCGAAAGAAATACGAAAGCATTAGATTCTCTCTGTAAGTGATGGAAAAAAGACGTAAAGAATTTTCGAAAAGCAATATAAAAACATTAGAATATCTCTGCAGTGCTTTTTGGAACAATAATATGCAAACTTACTCCTTTGCATCGTCGAAAACAAAAAATTCTAATACCGATAAATTGATTGCCTTTGTATACACCCTGACTCTTATTTCAATAACTTCGTTTTTTTGTGTGCTAAAGAAACAATATTAGCTAGTAAGTAAATCAAAAACTTCCACGCAAATTAGGAGAATCACAATGCGAAAAAAGGCACTAAATACTACATTTCTCTTGGCTAAAATACTCGTTTCCCATGTCTTCTTTGGGCACGGTACAGCATTTCGTCCCACAATCACGTGACCGTCCCGGCTAAGATGTTTGCTTCACCGTCGGGGATAGGGAGGGCGCCGTCCATATCATATATGGTCGAAGGTTCAACCAATCTGGAACTTTCAAGTGGACTCGCCATCGTTCAACTTCATTTTGAGGTTATGAACACAATGATAGATCACCAGATGATCACGGCTCATCCCGTTTTTGAAAACACGTCGTTTGATCTTTTTTTTAAATGCGCAATTTTGAGCTCATTTTTTCAAAAATAGTTTATAGTTTTCACCATCATGAATCATAATATGCACTTGCATCATATATTACCTTATGTATATATACCGGGTGAAGCACCTAAGTTGGCCACAGCAAATATCTCCAAAACGGTTTGAGATATCGGAATCCAGTTTACGCCAATCTGTAGCAGATGATGGGGGAAATAACATGTATCGTTTTCGTGTATGTACCATTTTTAATTGCGAAAGATATTGACGCAACTTTATTTTTTTAATGGAAGTATATATTTTTTCAGCACCATTATAAAGGTCTTAAAGGGAGGAATACAATGATATAAGTATTGTTAATATTTGAAGAGTAAGTGTAGAAAAAATGTGTTTTGCATTTCTCAGAAACCACGTCATTCTAGTCTTTCCGAAACAGTTTTTCGGCAAGCGGAAAGTGTCTGTCCGTTGCCGCCACAGCGCTCTGCTCTCGAAAGAAATTGGTCGCTAAGCTGTTCAAGAGCGGGAGTTCACAATTGTAGCAACTTGTGAGAAGGTGAAACATCTCTCAACACTTTCATTTCAACGTTGGCTTTCGTAATGAAATTTACAAACGAAGAAAAACTCGATGCTGTTCTTATTTACGGTGAGTGTGGAAGGAACGCAAAGAAAGCAGTGGAAATCTAGGCAAAAAGGTATCCGAATCGGAAGCGTTTGTCAAGGAAAACCTTGGTAAGAATAAGTCAACGTCTGCTATCAAGCGGCGATTGGAATTCAAAAACACGTGTAAGAACGAAACCTGCTACCAGTGAGAACAAGGCAGTAGATGTTATGGCATGTGTGGCTGCAAACTGCCATGTGAGTTCGCGAGAGATTGCTAGAGACTCAGGTATAAGTCGGAGAAGTGTTCTTCGTGTACTTCACCGGTACAAATTCCATCCTTACCACGTTAGCCTTCACCAGCAGTTGCATGAAGGTGATTTTGAACAACGTGTTCAATTTTGTAGATTTATGCTTATGTCACTGAGAGACGACAAAAGATTCGTAAACAGAATTCTTTTCACCGATGAAGCGACTTTCACAAACCACGCACAGGTAAACTTAAGAAACATGCATTATTGGGCGACGGAGAACCCAAAGTGGATTCGTCAGGTGGAAAATGAGCGGCAGTGGAGTGTGAACGTCTGGCGCGGGATCATTGAGAATTTTATAATCGGGCCATACTTCATTGAAGGAAAAATGACTGGTCAAGTATATTCTAAATTCCTGAAAGAGACTTTGCCAACGTTGCTTCATGAAGTTCTCCTGGAGTTGCGTCTTGGCATGTGGTATCAGCAAGACGATTGCCCTGCACATTCTGCTGAAGTGTCAAGGGCAGTTCTAAATGAAACATTTGCAGATCGTTGGATAGGAAGAGGTGGTGCAGTGAAATGGCCACCTCGGTCACTAGATCTCACACCACTCGATTTCTTTCTGTGGGGAACTTTGAAAAATACTGTATACGCAAACATTCCTTCGACTCCAGAAGATATGAAGAGGCGCATTACAGAAGCTTGCGGCAAGATAACGCAAGAAACGTTCCAATCCGTGCGTCGGTCGCTGGAAAGGAGACTGCAAATGTGTATTGCTGTGGACCGTAAACATATTGAGCACATGACGTGAAGAATACCCTGCGTTCTATTTTATGGAATGAAAATTTCTTTTATGCGTGCTAAAGGTCTTATTTTTATCAATACTGAGTTTCATTGTTTTGCTTTCTTGTATTTAAGTTCTTCTGTTACTGCACTGGCTTGAAGCATACCAAACTTATTCTGTGTACATAACTTAGCTATCAAAGGAATAAAATTTGTATTCCACAATGCAGAATATCCCGTATTATTCTATCAATTAAGATAATCAGAAAGCGACCGAATTTACACTTTACTTGGACGCACTCATAAAATGTAAATAGGGTAATTTTTTTCCTAGGGCTTGTACCCAGCCGACAGCCGGTTGCCCTTTACGTCCCGAAGGGACGCATATTCGACCATACACTAAACAAACACTTGCGGGCTCCTCTGATCTGGGGTCAGCAGAACGCGAGGCCCTCCGCGACAACACATACATACAAAGTCAAGGGACAAACAGCCATGCCCAAGGCGGGACTCGAACCCGCGACCCTTCGGACCGAAGCGCTGAGTCGGTACTCGCTCTTAGCCACCTCGGCCATCCAGGTCGGCAAATTTGGTATTTAATTGTCTTAAATTATTACGTTGTCGCATTCTTATGTTCCTCTTCCTATCATATAATTCATAATGTACTTTTTACTGTAATAGATCTAGTATACAGGTAGTTTTAGAATTGTCTACCATTCTATACATTTTTAGTATGCCATGCCATTACAAAACTACAATATTTTTTTAACTTTCTGCCTCATTTATTATAGTATATCTACAGTATAGTATAGAAAATATTCAATTCTCGTGATAAATTTGTGACAAATTAAATTCATTTTTGATTTGTTCATTAAATTTAATTAATAAAAATTGTCACTTGCAGAATTTCGGACGGTTCCACGCCGGGATCACTTCACAACCCTCAACCGTGGGCAGTGTTGACTTGCGAAGGCGAGGTCGGACCTTGAAAGTTAGAAAAATAGAATCTGGCTACAAGCAATGTCACACGCACTTTCCGTAAACAAGGGAAAAGTCTAAGGAACGTGTGCATCCGCGTCTATTACGTGCAACTTGACATGATGTATTTTTGCAAAAGTCTCTCTTTAAATATTAAAAATATTTATATCGTTGTATTCCTCTCTTTGAGACCTTTATAATGGTGCCTAAAAATATATATACTTCCATAAAAAAATTAAGTTGCGTCAATATCTTCGCAATTAAAAATGGTACCTATACGAAAACGATACGTGTTATTTCCCCCATCATCCGCTACAAATTGGCGCAAACTGGATTCCGATACCTTAAAAAGGTTCGGAGATATTTGCTGTGGCCAACTTAGGTGACGTCATGGGATTAGACAACCCCATAATGCCACCATCAGCTACGAGAAGAAGCCCGCGAACAGAGAGGAGTAGGGTACGCGGCGGAGAGATGGCTTGTAAACGCGCCATCTACCCACAGCTTTTCGAACTCTGACGCCCGAACTAGCGAATAATGTTTTTCCGGGAGGTCACGAAAAGAGGAGAATATTCACCCCTCCAAAAATTTCCCCAGGCGCGAGTACCATAAGTATCGCAGCGCGCCTCGGAGGAGCTCTCTATGATTGCAGCAGCGACGGCGACTAGACTGAGTTCTGAAGGCGACTGTAACTTGACAGCATAGGAGTTTATTTTAACTTAGTAGTTAAAAGTTAGCTTGAGAAGCGTATCAACGAAAGTGATGTAATTGAGAAGTGGAGTGCACGAACATTCTTCGCATTAACATTCACAATATTTTAGAGAGCAACTGAAGTGATTGTTTGACTTCGAAATAATTTCAAATTTGTAAAATGCGCGCAGAAGGACATTAACTAAATCCAGCATCTCATATTGCACGCTGAGACCACACACGCCCAAAGTGTAGTAGGTAGGCCGAGCATTTAAAGCATAACTTCAGCAACATTAATTATTCGAGGCTGGAAGCGCGAACAAACTTGTACGAGACGCGGCAGAAGAAGGACGACCCCAGGAAGAGAGAAGCGTAGGTGAGAAAGATTTGGACTGGAACGAGAATCGTACGAGTCCGGAGAACGGGAGAAGGTTGTGGAAATTGGAGGCGTGGCGGAGCCCAGAGCTCTAGGGAAGGAAACTGGTAACGTCGTGGGACAGCGAGCGAAGACGGGTGGCAACGCGAGGCTGCGAGCGGCAGAAAATCCCCAAGGTTACCGTAGGTAAGAGGCGAGCGATGCGGGAGGTAAGAGGGAGCTGTTGAGGTAAAAGAACTGGCAACTTTTATCCGTCGATCAGTTGGGGAAAGAGAATAGCAGTAAATATACGATAATTCGTGTTAAAAGTGGGTGAAAGATCAGAATAGGTTGGAGAAGTATTCCGAACGATGTGAGTGGCAGTTTCAAATTCATTTTTCTGCACATGTTATTAAATTCATTCAAACAGGCCAGACCTTGTACAATTTTACTTAAATAATTCATGATTTTCATATGTTGTACAGTGATGTTATCTGGAAAAGTCATAGTTTATTGTATTGTGTTAAAAGTAATTGCTTTCTGTGATATGTAAAGGGGTCAAATTTAAGTAACGTGTATGTTACGTTTTATTTTTTTTTCTCTTCTCTAAGTTCACGGTGTTATAGTGAGTGCGAAGCCCAAGGCTAGCACCTGTGAACGGGATACCTTAGAACAAGTGTAAAACTCATTTTTAAAGCCGTGCACGGAAAACTAGATAGTAGAAAGAGTAAAATAATATGGTAGATAAAATTCAGAAAGAGGAATGAGCAAATTGTGAATTTTAATTGGTGAAAGTGTGTTCAGGCAGTCGAGGTGACGCCAATTTTTTGTTTTGCCTTGTTTTCTGTTTTTTTTTCAGTGACCAACTATTTAAAGTGCATAATCCTATTATATAATTGTGCCACTGTAATTTTTCATTGAATATAAACTCATTTTATTCGTATCTTATCTGATTCATTGTGTCAAGGGTTCAGACCTTTCTCATACCCAAAAGATCCTGCTTCCTGAGAATTGTAAGCTCGCTTAACGAGCATTCATACTATCACGCTCTTCCCCGTGCTGGAAGGTAGTAGGTGGGCGTGTTAGAATATATATAAAATATTTGTTGACTTGGTTGACGCCATCTTACGAGACGGACGCATCTGGTTGTGCTCTTGATATTTTGTGATTATCTACTATTTTTAGCGATTTGACTGTCCCTGACGTGTTTTAAGTGCTTTCATTCCTTGTTGCAGGTTAGCTAAAATATAATTTCAACTGATATTCTTGCTATAACTAAGACAAACCGATTACGAATTTTAAACGAACACTCAAACCTCAACGATCTTCAGATTTTCGAGGTGGTGATAAATGTCAAAACCTATTTACAGCTCAGTTTATTTCCAATATTAAATCAAAGTGCTAATTGATTTACTGAAAGATTTATTGTATTTCTGTGACAAGTGACGATTCCGTAGTTTTGAACGTTACGAGGACGGTGTATCAAATACTTTGAATTTGTGTTTCAAATCTTATTCTATACATCGAAGACAAACTTTCAGATAATATCATTTATCTAATTACGGCAATGTATAATATACTGTTTGTATTAAACAGTTGCAGCTGCAGTGGACGAAATTCTACGTAGCCACATTGTCAAATTTCGTTCGTACTAGCTTCAATAGATTTTGTGGGTAGCATACCTTCTCGTTTTTATATTGAATCTTACTTTTTAATTTATTGAATACAAATCAATCTTACACTTTTAAAATATTAAGCTGGGTGCTTGTTGCTCTTATCTGGGTTTTCTTGTTTTTATTCCAATTTTTATCACGTACATTAAAACGCATTCGCGACATGGCTCGTTCTACTCTTTTTACTCTCTACACTTTCAAAGCCGACCTTCTGAAAGCATTCACACACGTAAACAATAATTTAAATCGTTAGATTTATTATCTACAAAGACGGTTGGGTACAAGTCGGCAACACCTGGAATAATACCAACCGTGCACCCGTGACTGTACAAAAGACACAGACACCGCATTCAGTCACAAGTCAAGATATTAGTGTTTTAGAATATGAAATAGAGTTTCCTCGCCTTCCTGATCCTCACCACCCTTCTCTACCATACACAAATACATGCACAAACCAACGCAAACAGACTAGGAAGCGCGTCAAAGCCAAAACACCTAAAGCTGCGCATCCTAGCTCACTTGAAAACAAAGACATTCCTACTGAGCCTAAAAAACGTACTTATTTTAGCTGACAGTCATGGCCGCCATCTTTCCTCCTTCCTCAGTAGGAAGTTACCCTCCAATTTCTCAGTCTCATCTATTTTTAAACCTAACGGGAGGTTTGCTGATGTGACTGCAGAGTTGGACACCAACACGAAGACACTGACCAATCAGGACACAGTCATTATCATAGGAAGGCAGAATGACATTAACTTGGGCGGTAACATTACACCTAAACAACATGTAAACAAATTACAATGTGCGGTAATACTCTAACAACATACAATAGGAATATAAAATGTGAAGTTGAGTAGATATTTAAATAAAATTTTCAAATTGCAACCTAAGTTAATTTTAATTTAATTTTTCTCAAGTTGGAAATAATATTGAGAAAACTTTCAGTTTCCATCAACGCTCCATTGTATTTGCCACATTTTCCTTCCCCTAAAACTAAAATTTTTTAATGGCCCATTACAAATCTTGAGACATAAACAGAATAAAAATCCTAGACTCATGTACGTGACAATGAACGATTATATAAAATAAAACTCAATAACAAAATACGAATAACAGAGAAACGGAATAAAAAATATACCTATAAATAGTAATAAAATGAAAAATATATGTGCAGTTTACAGAGTGACAAAATCAGCCCTTAAAACGAACCTAGAAAACTTCCGTAGTTAGAGAATGTAAACGAATTTTGCGCTCGGCGTCCGCTAGCCAATCAGGGAAGCCCGGTGCCGAATACATGTGCAGTTTGCTTATATGCTGCCGGGACACATTACAACCTTCGAATACGCACTCGAGGTGAAAATGGAGTAAATATATAGCAACTACAGTCAGATGCAGCAGAAAAACATTCGTGTAGGTACTTGCAAAAGATAAACATTCTGCACCATAACGTTCAATCCCTTTCAAATAAAACTGGGTTTATCGCGACAGCTCTACAGAGCGATTTAAATCAAATGGATGTTCTTTGCTTTACAGAACATTGGTTTTAGCTGACAATCTTTGAATGAACTTAGCATTTTCCAAATTCCAAACTTTTACCTCGTAGGCTTCTATTGCAGAGAGAGAGAGAGAGAGAGAGAGAGAGAGAGAGAGAGAGAGAGAATCGCACAAAGGTCCTACATATGGGGGTTATTGTATTTACGTTAGAAATAATATTGATTCTATCTTCTTGACGGAATTAAATGTGTATTCCGTTGAAAAGTGTTGAAAATAAAAATTTAAGTTCATTGGTTTGGGGTGCGTTGATTGGCAGCTCTGGGTGCGCACTCTTCTTTGTTTTTTCACTTCCTCTGTGCGCGGGAGCGGGAGAGTCAGTGTGTCCGTTAGAGTCCGTTGTGTGTCGGTCGTATGTTCATGCTGTGCTGCGCTGTAGAAGCTTGTAACTAAAGTTATGTTAATGAAGTATTACAAAAATCATAGTTGGTGTTCTCTTTTTGCATTTCGAACAACAACATGGTAGCAGAGCGTGGAATAGAGAAGTTGACTGAGAAGGACAATTGGGCTACGTGGAAATTCACGTCGAGAAATTCATTGCGCGCAGTTGGAGGGGCATATGAAGTGTGCACTGGGGAGTTGAAGAAACCCCAGCCCATCTTGGAGAGTGCAAGTGCCACGGAAAGGGGGAGATATACGGAAGCATTTAAAAAATGGGACAAATCAGATCGCGCGGCTTCCCAAATTTTAGTGAAGACCTTGGATTAGAAAGTGATTGCATTGCTGTTGGCTTGTTAGACCGCGAGAGACATGTGGGTGAAACTTCACTCCGTTTTTGAGCAACAAACGAAGAAGGCTGCACATGCCGTTCAGTCTGTTGAAATGATTGAAGGCGTTGTCATTGTCAACAATATTATTTATTTTAATAAGAGCAGCTTTCGATGGCTTAGCCATCATCATCAGTTTTCTGCTGTCTGGAAGTCACAAAAACGGAAGTCGTTCATCAGTTTTCATCTGTCATCAGTTTTCTGCTGTCTGGAAGTCACAAAAATGGAAGTCGTTTTTGTGACTTCAAGACAGCAGAAAACTGATGATGATGGCTAAGCCATCGAAAGCTGCTCTTATTAAAATAAATAATATTGTTGACAATGACAACGCCTTCAATCATTTCCATTATGTAAATGTCAACTACAACTCACCCCTAAACCAATATCAGTCTGAGTTTTTCGGTTTTAGCATGTTGCCGGGTGACGACATAATCCGCCATATTGCGAGATTCGAGGGGCTCGTCTTGCGGTTGCAACAGTTGAACGTGGAGCCGGATGACTCAGCGCTTGTGGTGCGATTGCTGGACACACTTCCGGAAAGTTACGAGAGTCTCCGACAGTCGTGCTGGGCACGCTCGGAGGATAAACAGACGCTCGCGGAGCTGGTTACTGTTCTCACCGCAGACGATGCGCGTTGCAATGCGCACAACGTAAAACAAGAGAAACTGGAGGCGCTGTTTGCGGCAGCGTGTAAGGTTAAAAGTGGTGCTAATTCAACGCGTGTTTCCGAGAAAGCAAGTGACACGAAGAGAAAGAAAGTATTAAAGTGTTTTACGTGCGGTGTAAAGGGGCATGTGAAAAAGGATAGTAAAAAAGACAAGAGCAAGAAAGACAAAGACAGTACCTCGCGTGGTGATGGTGGTGGTAGTAGCAGTGCGTTGTCATTTGTGACGGAGGTGCAAGGCGCTGAAGGCGAGAATGGCATTTGGTTAATAGACTCAGGGGCTACAAATCATTGCTGTCTTCGTCAAGAATGGTTTGTGAGCTATGAAGCTTTTGTGAATCCTTTGACAGTTCTTATTGGAAAGGACAAGACAACGGTGAGTGCTGTCGGTAAAGGGAGGATTGACTGTGAAGTTTTGATCAATGGTGAGTGGTTGACAGCCCACATGGACAACGTGCTGCATGTTCCTGATGGTCGTCGCAATTTTCTGTCACTCACTGTTATTATGGACAAAGGGTTGTCCATGCGAGCTGATGACAAAAGGTGCGAGTTTTTTTCCCAAGGAAGGAGCTGTGCGATTGTGTGGTGAAAGGTATGAAATGTTATACAAGTTACATATTCGTGCCTTGAGTAATTTTAATCGTGAAGTCAACCTGTCATCGACCAAGTCTCTCCAAGTGTGGCATGAGTGATTGGGCCATCAAAACAAACGCCACGTGGAAAGATTTCTGCGAGAGCGCGGCATAAGTGTCAAGGAAGATGACTTCTTTTGTGGAGCTTGTGTCGAGGGGAAGCAGCAAAGAGCTTCTTTCAAGTCAAGAACGCAACGAGCGACAAGTGCTGGTGAGGTTATGAATGCTGATCTGTGTGGACCAAAGGAGAAGGAATCACTTGGAGGCTCCAAGTACTTCGTTTGTTTTACCTGTGATTACTCATAGTTTCGCATTGTTATGTTTTTGAAAGAGAAATCGGAGGTCGCTGGTGCTGTTGAAGAGTTGCTGAAGTTTGTGGACACTCAATGCGGACATCCACTGAAGGTTTTCCATTGTGATGGCGGGCTGGAGTTCAAAAATGGTAAAGTCGAGAGTCTTCTCAAGGTAAATGGAGTTCAACTGGTAATCACAAATCCTTATTCGCCTGAGCAGAACGGATGCGCGGAGCGCACCAATCGTACAGTCGTGGAAGCTGCACGTACAATGCTGTTTGCTAAGTTGCCAAAGTCATTGTGGGCTGAAGCTGTGAACACTGCTGTCTATCTTCTCAATCGATCAGGCCCTGCTAAAGAACATGGAAAGTCACCTTACGAGATATTTACTGGGAAATCCGTGAATTTGCAGAACTTGCACGTGTTTGGAACCAATTGTTTTGTGCAAATTCCGCAGCAGATGCGTCGTAAGTGGGATGCAAAGGGCAAGCTAGGAGTCTTTGTTAGTTATTCTCATGACATTGATGGGTACAGAGTCTGGATTCGAGGTACAAGAAAGATAGAACGAACTAAAAGTGTTGTTTTTGAACCACAAACAAAGATAGCTATTGCTGCTGTATCAACGCGAGTCGAAGATGAGCCTGATTTCGAAGAAGATGGGAAAGCTAGTGTCTTGTAGCAAGTAGAGTCTTAGCCAGAAGCAGATGATGTTCAGTCGGCAGACGAGCAGTTTGTTAACCCTGAGCCTGTTGCTGTGGAGCGTCGGAATCTGCGAGACAGGTCAACTTTACGTAAACCGGCATGCTATGTTGAGATGAATGTAGCTGAGCTTGAGCCGAGAAGTTACAAGGAGGCTATGGTATCTGGCGAACAAGGAGTTCTGGAACGGCGCAATGAAGGAAGAGATTCAATCATTGCTGGAGATTTCTACTTACACACTGGTAAAACTGCCTCCTAATCGTAAAGCCATCACGAGTCGATGGGTGTTCAAGAAAAAGAGAAATCCTGGTGGCGAAGTTAGCAGATACAAAGCTAGGTTGGTTGTGCGCGGTTTCAACCAGAAGCCTGGAGTGGATTTCGAAGAAACGTTTAGCCCAGTGGTGCGTTTTGATACGCTTCGGTCAGTGTTAAGTGTCGCAGCTAGTGAGAAGTTACACCTCGCCCAGTTTGATTTGAAGACAGCATTCCTGAACGGTCATCTGTCTGAGGACATCTACATGACTCAACCCGAGGGATTCTCAGATGGCACTGATCGAGTGTTCAAGCTAAAACGGAGCTTGTACGGTCTCGAACAATCGCCTCGGTGCTGGAATCAACGTTTGAAGGAAGTTGTGACAGCTCTTGGTTTATCTGAGAGTACTGCTGATCCCTGCTTATTCGTGAGGAATGTCAACGGGCATAAACTTTTGGTAGTTTTGAATGTTGACGATGGGTTGGTGGCAGCGAGAAGACAAAGTGACGCAGAGGAGTTCTTGAAGCAGTTGCAGTCACGTTTTAAAATCACCATTGAGAAGTTTGGTTGCTTTCTGAACCTGCAGATTTCTCAAGAAGACGACGGTTAAATCGTGATCGTGAATGATCGCATTACGTCCTAGTGCAAGCCACACATGGCTTACATGAAATACATCAATAAAGATAACATTAATTATACATTACGACATAAATATATCCAGCACATGCAATAGAATTAGTGGATTTGAAAAATGTTTAATTACATTTTTCACATGATCCAGATTTACTTGCGAAAAATCAATTGAATTAATTTTAATGCAAAACAACTTAAGTATGTGAACGAAGATTACGAATCCGAGTCGAAGTAATGAAGTGTGCGAAGGCGGCTCCAGGATCGGGAAAATGTTTGGGGGTGGGAAGTTTTGGCGAAAAAATTGTGTTTAAGTATCCGGGTTTACTAAATTTAACATTTTTGTAACAATTAAACTAGGTATTTAGTAATAATTTAGCATCTCTTGTCAAAATTGTTATTTTGCAATATTCAACTCGGAGACAAATTGAGGACCCTCTCGGTCCGTACAGCACACGTTTCGAAATTGTTTATAAAATGTTTATTTGTTGCAAAATTGTTAATTCGTAGTTTTCGGTTCTGGGACATCAGGCAACTCTTCCGACTTCAGGATTGCAAAAATTGAAAATTGTTTATATATTTGCAAATATTGCAAATTTTTTATGGTTTTCTCTAAACTGTCTTTAAACGAAATGCAAAATACCACCATCAGATCGGAGGTATCTCCTTTCATTATCGAGATACGAGTGTGTAATTGCTTATAAGAAATTAGTTCGTCATGACAAGTCACATTTGTTTGAGAGTCAATCTTTTCGCAGTTCCCTCACAAATCTGCCCTTCAAGTCGTTTTGCAAACGCAACGTACACTCTTTTTCCATCCGACCCTGTCACCACAATGCTATTTGAAACTACCTTCAGAATGCTAGTCGATTGAGGTCATTGCTTATCGAGCCAAAAGCATGGAAACTTAAGTTCTTACAATTGTTCCCTAAATACGTAAATGCCAAGAAGGTCATCTTCTGAAATCGCACAAATTCTCCGAGCATATAAAAGAATCAGGCGTTTCAACTAGGAAACCGCTACCCTATAATAGTCATAACATTCACAAATTCTTTAATTTATTATATTCTTCAAATGCTCCCGTGTCTCTGAAAAGCAAACACCACACACTACCATTTAAACTAATAATAACCATTCTTAGAATGAATAAGTTTCTTTTTAAATTTGTTGCGCCTTCCTAACGCGTCTCCAAGCCCTTTTGGGGGCATTGGACGCTTAATATAATGCTCTTGAAATATGTTTTTATTGTAGTCAGTCATTTACTTTAGATCCTTCGGCCAGGGGCATGTTTATATCTCCTTTTAATCGTTTGTAGAAAATCATTTCAAATTATATTATTAGCAAGGGATTTGTAGAGTTTTATTGAATTTGAAATGACTGTTTGGATTATTCGGGACTTAATGAACAAAATATAACTACCTGAACTTGACGCTATGAAACGTAAACGCAAAATGCAACAAATATCAGTATATTATCAATATTTGTGAAAATGTTATGAATATACCGGAGTTAATAGAATTTCTAAACTGACGCGTATATGTAAAAGAATTCAAAAATCAAATGCACAGAGACGAAGTAAAAAAAAAACCATACACAGTACTGAAGAATACAGAAAAATAATTAAAGTACTGGATCAAAAAGATATGGAATACCACACCTATCAAACAAAATAAAACAAGGCATTCCGTGTAGTACTTCGTTATATTCACTGTCTGCGAACAAAAAAGAAGTCAAAGATGAACGTAAATCTTAGGGCGTCCTTGTTCGTAACATACAGAAAGTGCGATATCGGGTATCCAAGAATATTTTAGACCACCCTTTTTTTCCACCTTCACATTATGGAGTTAGAACCACACAAAAATAAAAAAGAAATTGAGAAGAAATAAAAGAGGTCATCTTCGTCAACATATTATGTTGACGAAGATGACCTCTTTTATTTCTTCTCATAAGAACGTCAACAACACCAAATCAGAATTTTCACAACAAAGAAATTTGCAAAATTGACAAACTTTTGAATGCATGCATAAAATTTGAACCACAATATAAAAAGAAAACACCAGTTCAATGCCATCGGTTCAATGCCAAAAATACGGTCAAACTACTGTAAAGATACGCGTAGATGCGTTAAATGCGGCATTGAGTATTTAACAAATGAATGTCGAATGGATAAATCACAGCCGGCTACATGAATGTTGAGTTCACGAAACCAGCCAACAAATTACAAGGGTTGTCAAGTATACCAAAATTACATTAATAAACGAAACAAAGAAAAGTAAGATATCACCACCACTTAAAAATGAAACTGAAAATTTCGAAAATTCTGAGACATTGACAAAAATTTCATCTGCGCCATTCTCTTAAGGTTTTACTGTTATATTTGTGAAAAAAATTAAGAAAATATTTGAGACGGCTTTTGAGAAAATGGTTTCATGTAAAGTGCTTAATTTTTAAGCACAATTTACGGAAAAAGTACTCATTTTTCAAAAAATTTTAAATTCTCTCTTTTAAAGAGCTGATTTTTAGAACAGATTCTATTTAGGGGAAGAATCTCTATCTTCAATTTTGTAGTTTTGAAATGTTAATATATAACAATTTTCGAAAATTCAGAGTTCGCTCGAAATGAGACTAACACTCCTTTTTTTCCGCCGAGAAGAAAATTTAAAGAAAAAATTGGAACCGTTTTTTTAGAAAAAAATGCTTAAAATATGTAAAAACTGTCTAAATTCCACACAAAACCAAAATTCGCGAAAAACACTCATATTTTTGATAAATTGTAGTACATGACCTGATCTCAAAATTTGCCTTCAAAGAACACTTTCCATGAAGAAAATATCTCTAACTTCAATATTGTGGATCCAGGAAAGCACCGAAATCTTTTTGAATATTTTATTTTTCGAAAAATTAGACATTTCAACGAAAATGTGACCTAGGCTAATCACTTAAGCTGTCCGAGGTCAAAGTTACATCAATATTTTTGGAACCATTTTTGAGAAAATTTTGAAAATATAGAGGTTCTTCCTAAAGAACTCCCAAAATAAAAATGTCCGTTTCAAATTCATAGGGCCTTGAGTTCCTTTAAATCGATCAAGGAATAACAATTTTGGAAAAAAATCGGCACTTCGGCTTAGGCATTAGCGTTGACCAGAGACCGACGAACGGTCGGACAGACAGACGCTTTGCCGTCAACCTATTTTCTGTATCAAGGACCCAAAAGCATGGTTTCCGATTACACACGTGTCAGAGGAAGTATTTTCGTATATTCTCGTATACAAACACGATTTACCCACTTTTTCGTTACCAGGACCTGGCAATGAGTTTTTCTCTCGAAAATTCGCCGGCACACGATTACAACATTTTCTCTTGTCACGAAGTACGCATGAGAAAGTAAAAATGTGATATAGATGCCAAGAGGTAGTAGCTGGGAGGAGGATAGGGAAAAATACAAAAGCTAACACAGACTAAACGTATTAAGGGACTTACGGGTACGAGAAAGTCTGTGCCATTTTGAAGCAACACTAGGTAAGTTAACCTTTGAATCTTAGAAAGGGGAAAGCAGAATATTGCACCGAACCCGGTCTCCCAGACCTACCTTTGCTTACCTGGGCTCGTGTGGCCGGCTAGCTCAGGAAGCATGTAGAGTAAAGAAGAATAGATGGTGGACGGGTATTTAAAAAAATGATGATGAATTTAAAATAAAATTATTGAGAACACAAATGGACTTTAATGAAAAAATTTTATTTTTAAGCATACAAAAAATCAAGGTCTGAATAATTACTTCTATTTTTAATGCTATAAAACTACTGTATTACAGGGAACTTAATAATGTACGGAAGTCGCCAATGCGCGGCGAGCACTTCCTTGATAAGAGTTTCTTTAAACAAGCGTCGCGCCTGAAGGGCGCACTGAAGATCTTGCCGCAGCTCGACAATCAAAACACAGTCACCGTTCGCAGGCAGGTCCGCTGGGGTGGGCACCCTCTACAGGTCGCCGAACCTCACACCAGGCGGCGTGTCCCGTGGGTGTCGGGGAAGGCCCTTTGAGTCCCGCGTCGGCGGCGGTGGTTGCGGTGGCGCAGCGTGGCCACGGCGACGGCGGCGGCGGCGAAGGCGGTGGTGAAGTGATGAAGACGACGAAAGCGACGACCCAAAAGCGACGGCAGCTCAAGATTCAGGTGTCCAGTAACGCGATTATACTCGTCGCGTGAATTGTGACGGGCGAAGCTGGCGTGATCGGCAGAGATCAAAAGAGAATATATTCGACAAATGAGCAATAGGAGGAACTACTCGTCCTCAATTTAAAACAAAGGGACACTGCCCTTCTCCGGCTTTACTGCTCTGTGAGCTGAGCGCACCTCAGCGCTCACCTCTCCTACCCTTCTGCTCCGCCTACTAGGATCTCTCACACCGTTCTCATCTGGCTGCTCGGCGCATGCCAGCGCTCGCAAGTCTTTTTCTCCCCCCCAGTTTCCCAAATGTTCTAGAAGTTTCCAAATTTTTTCTAAAATGTGCTTCTATTGGCAAAAGGTTCCTACGTCTTACTTAAATTTGGTCCAATAATATCTTGCGTTTCGTCGGTGTGTCGAGCGGAATTTTCCATGAGGCGCTCTCACTAGCACACTTTTCGTAAATAAACGCAGGTGGTCCCTCCCAGAGTTTCCAAACTGCGCAGCCCCCCTTCCCAGCTAGATCCCCAGGGATAGACCCGCGTCGGCGTTGGCGAAAACAAACACAGTCCCCCCCCCTTTTTTTGCTTGGCGCCGAGATGTCGCGACAGCAGTGGTGCGTAACGAATCAGCCGCCCGACGGCTCAGAAAAGACGCAAAAGCGCCAGTGCGTGATTACTCAACATTTTGTGTGCGATGAGCCGGGGTATAATATTCGGTATCGTTACAATATACATAACAAGGAAAGCTGAAGCCACAGCGAATGGCTGGGAGTTTTAAACTGCGAGATTTTAAAAAAAAGTGTTTTACTGGCAATGTTCATAAGACGCTAAATAAAACTTTAATCCGTATTTTATTTTGTTGTAGATTTATTTATTTATTTACGTCAAAAAACAGTTAAAAACTGCGTATGACGGGCTATGGGGAAAAGTGAATTGTGTGCACATTTTCAAAATTCTGTGATCCCTACACTAAGTCATATACTACTTAAATTTTGAATTTTTGAAAGGGAGAAAAAAAAACTCCCATGTAATAAAATCTATTTTCAAGGATAAACAAGCAATACATTTTGAATTTTGAAAGGGAGAAAAAAAACAAAAAAACTCCCATGTAAAAAAAAATCTATTTTCAAGGGTAAATAAGCAATAAATTTTGAATTTTGAAAGGGAGAAAAAAACAACAAAAAAAACTCCCATGTAATAAAATCTATTTTCAAAGATAAATAAGCAATAAATTTTGGCTCTTATTACTTCCTGCCGCAACAACATGGAAACGATAATTTGAATAATTGTATTTCCCACTGAATTCTAGAAGATGTGCACAGAAAATGAAGTTACATTTATGTCCAGAAGCAAAACAAGGGGCCATCTCAGCATTTGCTCAATGGATCAGGGAAACTGGACGAAAAACCTGATCGAGATGGTGATCTTCCTACTGATTATGATTCCTTCCTAGATTATGATCTTCCTACTGAGTTAGTCAAACAATCTTGAAAAAATATTCATTTTTTTGTATTCTTGTATCGAATACAGTAAATTGCCATTGAGAGATTGTTTGGTGATTCCGGGCGCGCTAACTATTATTAGTACTGTCGGTGTTGTGCATTTTACTTCTTGGGAGGTGGTAGAATTCTTCCCTCGTTTAAACGTTTGATCCGCCGTCCACCCACACTTCGGCTTACAGTGTTTCACTTCCAGATATCTTTCCAAGCGCGGTAACGCAACAACCGCGCCATGAACTATGCTCCAATCTGGTCTCCCGTCATGTGTGATAGAGTTGGGCATGTCAGTGCGTGTGTGTGATTGTGTGTGTGTGTGTGAGAGAGAGAGAGTGAGAGTGAGAGAGAGAGAGAGAGGAGACAATAATTGAGGCAGGAATGATCCGCTGTCCGTAGTCCATTTGTTAAGGTATTGTTTCGGCATTTTTACTTTCTCGTATACATACGTATATACGGCGTATAGACGTGTATACGTAGTATAGAGTCAGTCGTGTAATGCTACGCAAAAAATGGCGGATGTTTCTGGTATTAGTCGAAAAAAAAGAGGAAACTGCCGGATAAGAGCAGGCGGCAGCTGGAATTCTCCTCGAATCAGTAGCTAAATTCGACCAAGATATGTAACTAGACTCAAACATCCCTCACTGTCGGATCTCTTTCGGTCAACGACGTAGTATTGGCATGTGAAATGATGAACCTGAATTATTGCAACCTGTGCAGAGAGTCGTTAAAATCGTAGTAAAAGTTTAATTTTCATTACAAAATTTAAAATTTTCAACATGCAAGTATTCAATTTTTCAAATATTTCTTGTAAACAGATCTATAACATGAACCTCGTGTCTGATTAACAAATCAGGCAAATAAATAATAACACTGTAAGCCGAAGTGTTTTCAAAAAACTACTCTCATGTTTTTAAATGTGACTTTCAAGTTTTTTATAACACTGGATTTCTCTAATACGTATTCGAATGAGTAAAAGTTCTTTGGTTATTTTCTAAAAGGGAAAACCGGTATAATTTTGTGGTTTTTATAAAAACTAATGTGTCAATTTTGAAACTAATGTCGAAAAAATGTACCGATACGAAGTAAAAAGGACCTTTTTGTCGTTCTGCAATTATAACGATTAGGAAACCCCGTTCTCTACCATTTGACTGAACATCGGGATCGTGAACAGCTTACTACGTAGTAAAGAGGAAGTAATTATCCAAGATATTTTTTCGACATTTTGATGAAAATGCTCAACCTAACTCCTTGCGAGTCGAATTTGATTCGGATAATATAATTTTGGGGGGCACTTCATATAAGTCAATAAAAAATCTTTAAAATTTACTCTCAACCTTCACCAATTCTTTTTAACTGTGAGTTCAATGTGAGTAAAATGTTCTTACAATTATGATTTATGTTCGTTTATTAGTAAATTCTCTGGAATTCGGAAATTTTATTTGAATTTTTTTGATCCTGACTTACATGATCAAAATTAAAAACAACTGTTTTCTCAGTGAAATCTATCACCAGTACACTATAAAATCTTTCAATTTTATAGTGTACAATTTTCAGAATATTTATATTTTTCGCGTTTTTTTAGATAAATAGTAGCAATGTTTCAAAAATATTAAAAAATATTTTCTCAAAATTTAATTTAATGTGGTATTTGCCGAGTTGATATTCCTCGAAAAGTAATCTTTGTGGAAGCGCTTTCTTAGGCGAACGGTTAACATCGCGGCCAGTATGGTAGTCGTAACCCAGTGACTTCGAGCCGTACTTAAGATTTTTTTTTTCATACAAGAAATAGCCAGGTGTAAGATTCATTGTCATAAAATCAATTTTTGTTTCAATGTTTTTGTGGCCCTCAAAAGGGCCGGTCTTCAGGCTATCCTTCAATAGGATGACCAGAAGCCCTCGTTCTCTACCAGTACCCACCCTCATACCAGTTCCCACAGGGCATCTGCATTCGTTGGCTTCGGGTTGGGCCAATTTTCAGAAAGTGTTCTTTTTGTCTCAGCCCACACGTTCTCAATTGGGTTCATATCGGCGCCACAAGGCGGCCAATCGAGAAGCTCGACTTGTTCCTGCCTTGCAAACCATTCCTGAACCAACTGACATTTATGGACTGGAGACTGGTCCTGCTGAAAACGTATTACACCGTCGGGATAAAGCACCCGTACGGAAGGGACCGTAACATTTTCTATGATGTGCACATATTCCCCGCCGGTCAATCCTCGCCCATGGGGGCCTTGGTCTATTCTGCGCAACATACATAAACCGCGCGCTCATCCACCCCCAACACGTCACGGATACGTGACCGGAGCGGTAAGCTCTCCTCTAGATAGCGACTGAATTCGACTTAGCTGACAAGCTAGTGTCAAAAATCTTCCTAGTCGGAACTTGAGTCTAGGACCTGAGTAATTATAAACATTATTGTACTTGCGTGTTAAAGTGCTTGAAATTAAGTTTTTGAAAATTCAAAATTTTTTGTGAAAACGAGCTTCCAAATTTTGCATTTACTGAAACGCTTAAACGCTGTTTTGTTAAAAATGGCTCCAAATTTTTCAAGGAATTACTATTAGGACAAAGTTTTACTCTTCTTTAATCGTCTTAATGTAATATTTCGATTGTACTATTAGGAAACCGAAAAGTTGACATTTTTTTAAAAAAGTAGTTTGAACGGCGATTGATGACAGCTGGCAGAAGTTTGTGTGAAGACAAAAAAGCTAGGTTACAGCAAAGAAAGTCTGTGCCATTAGTACCACTCTTGTAATTAATATTGCTTTCAAGTTTCTTTAATATAAAATGTGTTATTATAAAATAAACTCTAAAATAGGGAATGGGTGGCTCTGTGTCAAAGTGACATACCATTATTTGGGGAGTAATGGGTTCGATTCCCTGTCTGCATAAATATTTTTATCCATTCTATTACCAAAAAATCCACTAATTTACAAAATTCTACATTTGTCTACTCAACGTTATGCTTGAAACAGGCAAAATTCGCGAAAGATAACAAAGAATTTCAAAAACAAATCGTAATAGATGCGCAGCATTGATATCAAAATAACACGATTTAAAATCGGGAATAACATGTATTTTAAAATATTGTACTGTTATTTTCATTTTTACACGAACAAAACTGACCTAGAGCACAAAATTTCCTGTGAAATTGCGATCTTAATGCTTCGGATACCTCGAAGATACACGTAGTACTTCGGAAAGAAATTCGTTTAGCAAGAAATATCTCAGAATTCTAGCTGTATAACGAAGAAATGTCATGGTTTTTATTGTATCTGTATGTAATTCAATAAATCCTGTCTGGACGTCTCCTGCCTGCCTTTATACGAGTTTTATTCTTACTATACTGTTTGTCTCCTTTACTTAGATACAAACAAAATAGTAAATGCATGTACTGATTCACAAACGCTTTTCATAGATAATGTGAATAAGGATTATGGAACTGTTGGTGTTACAGTTACAATTATTCTTAATGTGTCAAGACGTTGTATTTGCAATGTCTACTTTGAAGTTAATACGGTTTCCAGAAAGTAGGTCTGATAAATATTTCTGGAATCCCTTGTCTTCATGGGAGAGGCTTAGATTGCAAATTGAAATTTCATAGCTTTAAATTAAAATTAAATAAATTTCAAAATTAAATTTGTCGAAAAAGAGTTTTGAATGTGGAAATGTTCCTGAACATTGATTGCAATGGTGTATGCTATTGGTGTTAATTACGTATGTAGATAGATCAGTAGGTATACATATATATTGTTTTCAATTTTGTAAAATACAACAAATATAATACAAATTTTGAATAAAAAATTAACAGTGATTTTTTTCATTAAAAAAAATATTTCGACCAAATTCAACCAAAAAAATACTGCTTTTAGTTATACACAAGGCGACAATATTAATGACGTCTTTCTGTTTTCTAGGATATTATAGTTCAGAAAAGAGTTGAATAAAATCATCTTTCTTGAGAGAGATTATCAATTTCCCCCCATATTCCTGAAGCTACTTCCAACCTGTCAATTGTCTTTGGAAATACTTTCGACTCCAAGTAAAATGAGATAAGACCATATACAGCGTTGTCACTAGGCAAGATAAGAAAAATCAATATTTTCACTCACCGCTGAGAAAACTGAACTACTTCCTATTCATTATACAAAGGGCTCAGAAAAGCAAAGCCATACAAGAGCTAGTTATCTCAATAGTGGAAGGGAGACCTGTCTGTTTCAGAGGCGGAAAATGCTGTTTTTTAGAAATAACTAGCAGTTTATAGCTCAATTCGGTATTGCTCCAGCTTTTCTTGTTATGAGTATTCTGCTTTCCTCTCTCTCAGATTCAAAGGTTAACTTACCTACTGTTGCTCCAAAAATCACACAGACATTTTCGTACTTGTTAGTCTCTTAATACATTTAGTGAGTTAGATTTTCCGTTTTCCCCATCCTCATCCCAGCTACTAATTATTGGCGCCTGTGACACATTTTTACTTTATCATACTTCGTGACAAGAGAAAGTGTTGTAACCGTGTGCCGACGGATTTCATACTGAAAACTCTTATTAACAGGTCGTGGTAAGGAAAAAGAGGATAAAACGTCTTCGTATACGAGAATACAGCAAATTACTTCCTCTAACACGTTGTGTAATCAGTAGAGCCCGGACATTTGGCAAAATGCGTATTTGTTATTGTTACTATTTTACAGAGTTAGCAGAAAATTTTTTTCCCAGCGCAGGACATTTTACCCCAAAACAGAGGACATTTCAGTGAAAAGGAGGGTATTTTACATTTTTTATAGTCCACGATGTATAAACTATGTACTCAACAATTCCAAACCAAATTAGTCTTTGAAAATCACATTAGACTTGACGTCATTAAAAATGAAAGCTTCCGACGGGATAACTTCGCCCTCGCACCCACCTTCGTTATCCACCAAACAATAAGCATAAATAATACTTATATCACAATAAGCCTAATGATCTATTACGGAGGCCATTTATTTGAGTAAAATTCTAGATATTCAAGACATTAAGTCCCTTGAATTCATTTAATTACTTTGAAATTATGCCAGTAATATTTTCAATTCAACAGAACAAAAAAGAGAACATTCCATGTAACATTAAGAAAGGAGGGAGGACAGGAGGACAATGTTTAACTAGAGGTGCTACAGAATGGCACAGACTTCCTCGTAGTAAAGTTTTCTAATTTCCTTGGTGTGCTCTGGCTTTAATGTCTTACTCTTTTCTCTGGCCAGTGGCCACCTATCGTAGAGCAAAATTATTTTTTCGAAATTTTCCCAACTTTTCAGTTTCCAAATAGTAGAACCGAAATATTATTTCAAGAATATTAAAGAAGGCTAAAAACTTATCGTAAATATCAATATTCATTCAAAAATTTTGATTAGTTATTAAGAAAATGGCGTTGAAGTCTTTCCGTAAATGCAAAATTTTAAGCTCTTTTTTACAGGAATCTATTGAGTTTTCAGAAAAGTTCATTTTAAGTGATTTAAAGTACTTATACTCGTAAATGTAATAATGTATACAAATCGATGGAAATGTCTATATTAACGATGGTATTTAAAAAAATTACATTTGTGTAATTTTTGAAAAAACAAATGAATACACTGAAATGAACTTTACGTTATATTAAACAGTGCAACTAGCACTATTTATTGCAAAAATTTCAAGAAAAAATTTGGAGCCATTTTCGAGAAAATGGCGTTTAAGCGATTCTGAACATGTGGAATTTTGAGCTCATTTTTACAGAAAACTGTTGAGTTTTTGAAAAACTATATTAGACATTATTTAAAGCACATGTTCATATATATCTAATAATGTGAAGAAATCGCTGCTAATTTAAATATTACCGACGTGAGAGGCAAGTCAAAAAAATTCAATTGTTGAAAAATTTGAAAAAACGAAACAATAGAGCAATATGGCGTTTATGTCATCGGATAGGGTGCATTTGGTACTATCCCTACCAAAAACTTAGAAAAAATTTGAAACCATTTTTGAGGAAATGGATTTGGGAGTTAAGGTGTTTACAAAATTTGATGATAGTAAACAAAAGGAAGAGTTTTTTCATATAATTAATACGTTCTTATTCTTTCAATAATTGTATTACACATTTTCGTAAATTTATGAAGGTTGTATAACTCACTTCAGAACCAGTTATCAAATACTCATTGAACTGGAGATGAAATATTATAAGAATGGATCAAATAAGTGCACTTCATTTCTATGTATTTGCGATCTTTAGACCTTTAGATATATAAATATAATACTACATGGATAATATTAAGATTGTCATTGCTATTTAATGTTTTTTGCAATTATTTTTTTCTTTAGAAATAAGTTGAAGGGAAATATTTTCAAGCTTTTCTCTTTGTTTAAATATTGTTGGCACCATTAATTGCTTAGTTTCTCTGAATGTTTTGTTGAAAATAAAAGATATTTAATTTAAATTTCCAAATAAAATTTTTTCCAAATTTAAATTTCGGTAACCAACAAAATCAAAAATAAAGAAAAATAAATTTCAGAAATTTTGTTGATTAGATTTATTTTCTCCTATTTTATCTATTTCGAGAAATTTTATGACATTATTTAAAGCACATGTACTCATAATTATAATGTAAACAAATTTTCGCTGATGTAAATATTAACTATGTAACAAACAAGTCAAAAACTTTACATTTTTGTAATTTTTGAAAATAAAAGGATAGAGCAATATGGCGTTTATGCCATCTTATAGGGTACATTTACCACTATCCCTTCAAGAGTTTAAAGATAATTAGAGGTGCTACAGAATGGTACAGACTTTCTCGTAGTTAAGTTTTCTATTTTCCTTGGTGTGGACTGGCTTTACGTCTTCCCTCATTCTCTCGCCAACTGCCATCTATCGCCGCCGAAAATACATTTTTTTGACATTTTCTCAACTTTTCGCTTTCTTAATACTAGAAGCGAAATTATACTTCAAGAATATTAAAGAAGAGTAAACCCTTGTTCTTAATAACAATTTTCATTGAAAAATTTGGAGTCATTTATAAGAAAATGGGGTTAAGCGTTATTGCAAATGCGAAATTTAAAGCTCTATTTCACAGGAATCTATTGAGTTTTCGAAGAACTTCATTTGAAGTCATTTGATCCACTTCTACTCACAAATGCAATAATGTATACAAATTGATGGAAATGTGCGTATTAAGGGAGTGAGAGATATTTCGAAAAGATTACATTTGTGTAATTTAAAAAACAAAACAAATAAATACACAAAAAATAACTTTATGTCAAATTAAACAGTGCAATTAGCACTATGGAGTCGAAAAATTTGAAGAAAAAATTTTGAGACATTTTTTATAAAAATTGCGTTTTAGGGATTCTCAAAATGCGGAATTTTGAACTCGTTTACACAGAAAACTGTTGAGTTTTCGAGGAACTTTGACATTATTTGAAGAACATGTACCCATACAAATAATAATGTGAAGAAACCGTCTATAATGTAAATATTACCGACGTGGGAGACAGTCGAACAAATTACATATTTTAATTTTTGAAAAAATAAAAGACTAGAGCAATATGGCGCTTATGACATGGCATAGGGTATATTTGGCGCTACCACTACCAACAATTTAAAGAAAAATTTTGGAGCCTTTTTGAGAAAATCTTGTTTTTATAATTTTTTTAAATTCCAAATATTTCACGCACTATTGCACGAAAACTACTAAAATTTTCAACGTTTGGAGCCGTTTTTTCGCGCAGCATTACATGAATTTCTCATCACTACGTATATTACTCCGTATAAACGTACGTATACGAGAAAGTAAAGCATTAGATTACTAGCATTAGATCACAGCTGGGAAGAGGGTGATGCAAAACCAAAAACCTAATCTAGACTAAAGAGATCAGAAGACAACTAGTACCGTACGAGGGTTTGTGGAGAGTTTCGACTGCAGCTGAGTATGATCGCCTGGTCTCCGAGGTTCGATCGCTAACTTTCGCAAATGCCATGCAGTTTCAACGGAGTGTCTCTTTTCCTGGAAGCTCGAGAACTGTGCTGAGACGTTTGAAGGAGGCAGGACTAAATTCTCGACGCGCCGCAAAAGATGAGAAGCTCAGAGATGAGCATAAACTGTACCGCCTTGCGTTTGCTGAGGAAAACATAAATCGTGATTGGGAAGACGTTATCTTCCGAGACGAGTGTGTGTTTTCTACTGCTAACGATGGGCCGGTACGCATTTTTTTACTACACGGCACTCAACACAATGCGGAATATGTGGCTGAGGCTCACCGCTCCGGTCGCGTATCCGTGGCGTGTTGGGGGTGGATGAGCGCACCTCCGTGAAGTGATGAGCGCGCGGTTTATGTATGTTGCACAGAAAAGACCAAGGCCCCCATGGGCGAGGATTGACCGGCGGGGAATATGTGCACATCCTAGAAAATGTTATGGTCCCTTCCGTACGGGTGCTTTATCCCGACGGTGTAATACGTTTTCAGCAGGACCAGTCTCCAGTCCATAAATCTCAGTTGGTTCAGGAATAGTTTGCAAGGCAGGAACAAATCGAGCTTCTCGATTGGCCGCCTTGTGGCGCCGATATGAACCCAATTGAAAACGTGTGGGCTGAGACAAAAAGAACACTTTCTGAAAATTGGCCCAACCCGAAGCCAACGAATGCAGATGCCCTTTGGGAACTGGTATGAGGGATGGGGTAGCAAACAGTGAAGGTTACGCTGCTAACCTCGTCCGTTCTCTACCACGGCGAATGCGTCAGGTAGTAGAGAACGAGGGCTTCTGGTCATCCTATTGAAGGATAGCCTGAAGACCGGCCCTTTTGAGGGCCACAAAAACATTGAAACAAAAATTGATTTTATGACAATGAATCTTACACCTGGCTATTTCTCATGTATGAAAAAAAAAATAAAAAAATCTTAAGTACGGCTCGAAGTCACTGGGTTACGACTACCATACTGGCCGCGATGTTAACCGTTCTCCTAAGAAAGCGCTTCCACAAAGATTACTTTTCGAGGAATATCAACTCGGCAAATACCACAATAAATTAATTTTTGAGAAAATATTTTTTAATATTTTTGAAACATTGCTACTATTTATCTAAAAAAACGCGAAAAATATAAATATTCTGAAAATTGTACACCATAAAATTGAAAGATTTTATAGTGTACTGGTGATAGATTTCACTGAGAAAACAGTTGTTTTTAATTTTGATCATGTAAGTCAGGATCAAAAAAATTCAAATAAAATTTCCGAATTCCAGAGAATTTACTAATAAACGAACATAAATCATAATTGTAAGAACATTTTACTCACATTGAACTCACAGTTAAAAAGAATTGGTGAAGGTTGAGAGTAAATTTTAAAGATTTTTTATTGACTTATATGAAGTGCCCCCCAAAATTATATTATCCGAATCAAATTCGACTCGCAAGGAGTTAGGTTGAGCATTTTCATCAAAATGTCGAAAAAATATCTTGGATAATTACTTCCTCTTTACTATGTAGTAAGCCGTTCACGATCCCGATGTTCAGTCAAATGGTAGAGAACGGGGGTTCCTAATCGTTATAATTGCAGAACGACAAAAAGGTCCTTTTTATTTCGTATCGGTACATTTTTTCGACATTAGTTTCAAAATTGACACATTAGTTATTATAAAAACCACAAAATTATACCGGTTTTCCCTTTTAGAAAATAACCAAAGAACTTTTACTCATTCGAATACGTATTAGAGAAATCTAGTGTTATAAAAAACTTGAAAGTCACATTCAAAAACATGAGAGTAGTTTTTTGAAAACACTTCGGCTTACAGTGTTATTATTTATTTGCCTGATTTGTTAATCAGACACGAGGTTCATGTTATAGATCTGTTTACAAGAAATATTTGAAAAATTGAATACTTGCATGTTGAAAATTTTAAATTTTGTAATGAAAATTAAACTTTTACTACGATTTTAACGACTCTCTGCACAGGTTGCAATAATTCAGGTTCATCATTTCACATGCCAATACTACGTCGTTGACCGAAAGAGATCCGACAGTGAGGGATGTTTGAGTCTAGTTACATATCTTGGTCGAATTTAGCTACTGATTCGAGGAGAATTCCAGCTGCCGCCTGCTCTTATCCGGCAGTTTCCTCTTTTTTTTCGACTAATACCAGAAACATCCGCCATTTTTTGCGTAGCATTACACGACTGACTCTATACTACGTATACACGTCTATACGCCGTATATACGTATGTATACGAGAAAGTAAAAATGCCGAAACAATACCTTAACAAATGGACTACGGACAGCGGATCATTCCTGCCTCAATTATTGTCTCCTCTCTCTCTCTCTCACTCTCACTCTCTCTCTCACACACACACACACAATCACACACACGCACTGACATGCCCAACTCTACCACACATGACGGGAGACCAGATTGGAGCATAGTTCAAGGCGCGGTTGTTGCGTTACCGCGCTTGGAAAGATATCTGGAAGTGAAACACTGTAAGCCGAAGTGTGGGTGGACGGCGGATCAACCGTTTAAACGAGGGAAGAATTCTACCACCTCCCAAGGAGTAAAATGCACAACACTGACAGTACTAATAATAGTTAGCGCGCCCGGAATCACCAAACAATCTCTCAATGGCAATTTACTGTATTCGATACAAGAATACAAAAAAAATGAATATTTTTTCAAGATTGTTTGACTAACTCAGTAGGAAGATCATAATCTACAACAAAATAAAATACGGATTAAAGTTTTATTTAGCGTCTTATGAACATTGCCAGTAAAACACTTTTTTTTAAATCTCGCAGTTTAAAACTCCCAGCCATTCGCTGTGGCTTCAGCTTTCCTTGTTATGTATATTGTAACGATACCGAATATTATACCCCGGCTCATCGCACACAAAATGTTGCGTAATCACGCACTGGCGCTTTTGCGTCTTTTCTGAGCCGTCGGGCGGCTGATTCGTTACGCACCACTCCTGTCGCGACATCTCGGCGCCAAGCAAAAAAAGGGGGGGAATGTGTTTGTTTTCGCCAACGCCGACGCGGGTCTATCCCTGGGGATCTAGCTGGGAAGGGGGGCTGCGCAGTTTGGAAACTCTGGGAGGGACCACCTGCGTTTATTTACGAAAAGTGTGCTAGTGAGAGCGCCTCATGGAAAATTCCGCTCGACACACCGACGAAACGCAAGATATTATTGGACCAAATTTAAGTAAGACGTAGGAACCTTTTGCCAATAGAAGCACATTTTAGAAAAAATTTGGAAACTTCTAGAACATTTGGGAAACTGGGGGGGAGAAAAAGACTTGCGAGCGCTGGCATGCGCCGAGCAGCCAGATGAGAACGGTGTGAGAGATCCTAGTAGGCGGAGCAGAAGGGTAGGAGAGGTGAGCGCTGAGGTGCGCTCAGCTCACAGAGCAGTAAAGCCGGAGAAGGGCAGTGTCCCTTTGTTTTAAATTGAGGACGAGTAGTTCCTCCTATTGCTCATTTGTCGAATATATTCTCTTTTGATCTCTGCCGATCACGCCAGCTTCGCCCGTCACAATTCACGCGACGAGTATAATCGCGTTACTGGACACCTGAATCTTGAGCTGCCGTCGCTTTTGGGTCGTCGCTTTCGTCGTCTTCATCACTTCACCACCGCCTTCGCCGCCGCCGCCGCCGTCGCCGTGGCCACGCTGCGCCACCGCAACCACCGCCGCCGACGCGGGACTCAAAGGGCCTTCCCCGACACCCACGGGACACGCCGCCTGGTGTGAGGTTCGGCGACCTGTAGAGGTTGCCCACCCCAGCGGACCTGCCTGCGAACGGTGACTGTGTTTTGATTGTCGAGCTGCGGCAAGATCTTCAGTGCGCCCTTCAGGCGCGACGCTTGTTTAAAGAAACTCTTATCAAGGAAGTGCTCGCCGCGCATTGGCGACTTCCGTACATTATTAAGTTCCCTGTAATACAGTAGTTTTATAGCATTAAAAATAGAAGTAATTATTCAGACCTTGATTTTTTGTATGCTTAAAAATAAAATTTTTTCATTAAAGTCCATTTGTGTTCTCAATAATTTTATTTTAAATTCATCATCATTTTTTTAAATACCCGTCCACCATCTATTCTTCTTTACTCTACATGCTTCCTGAGCTAGCCGGCCACACGAGCCCAGGTAAGCAAAGGTAGGTCTGGGAGACCGGGTTCGGTGCAATATTCTGCTTTCCCCTTTCTAAGATTCAAAGGTTAACTTACCTAGTGTTGCTTCAAAATGGCACAGACTTTCTCGTACCCGTAAGTCCCTTAATACGTTTAGTCTGTGTTAGCTTTTGTATTTTTCCCTATCCTCCTCCCAGCTACTACCTCTTGGCATCTATATCACATTTTTACTTTCTCATGCGTACCTTGTGACAAGAGAAAATGTTGTAATCGTGTGCCGGCGAATTTTCGAGAGAAAAACTCATTGCCAGGTCCTGGTAACGAAAAAGTGGGTAAATCGTGTTTGTATACGAGAATATACGAAAATACTTCCTCTGACACGTGTGTAATCGGAAACCATGCTTTTGGGTCCTTGATACAGAAAATAGGTTGACGGCAAAGCGTCTGTCTGTCCGACCGTTCGTCGGTCTCTGGTCAACGCTAATGCCTAAGCCGAAGTGCCGATTTTTTTCCAAAATTGTTATTCCTTGATCGATTTAAAGGAACTCAAGGCCCTATGAATTTGAAACGGACATTTTTATTTTGAGAGTTCTTTAGGAAGAACCTCTATATTTTCAAAATTTTCTCAAAAATGGTTCCAAAAATATTGATGTAACTTTGACCTCGGACAGCTTAAGTGATTAGCCTAGGTCACATTTTCGTTGAAATGTCTAATTTTTCGAAAAATAAAATATTCAAAAAGATTTCGGTGCTTTCCTGGATCCACAATATTGAAGTTAGAGATATTTTCTTCATGGAAAGTGTTCTTTGAAGGCAAATTTTGAGATCAGGTCATGTACTACAATTTATCAAAAATATGAGTGTTTTTCGCGAATTTTGGTTTTGTGTGGAATTTAGACAGTTTTTACATATTTTAAGCATTTTTTTCTAAAAAAACGGTTCCAATTTTTTCTTTAAATTTTCTTCTCGGCGGAAAAAAAGGAGTGTTAGTCTCATTTCGAGCGAACTCTGAATTTTCGAAAATTGTTATATATTAACATTTCAAAACTACAAAATTGAAGATAGAGATTCTTCCCCTAAATAGAATCTGTTCTAAAAATCAGCTCTTTAAAAGAGAGAATTTAAAATTTTTTGAAAAATGAGTACTTTTTCCGTAAATTGTGCTTAAAAATTAAGCACTTTACATGAAACCATTTTCTCAAAAGCCGTCTCAAATATTTTCTTAATTTTTTTCACAAATATAACAGTAAAACCTTAAGAGAATGGCGCAGATGAAATTTTTGTCAATGTCTCAGAATTTTCGAAATTTTCAGTTTCATTTTTAAGTGGTGGTGATATCTTACTTTTCTTTGTTTCGTTTATTAATGTAATTTTGGTATACTTGACAACCCTTGTAATTTGTTGGCTGGTTTCGTGAACTCAACATTCATGTAGCCGGCTGTGATTTATCCATTCGACATTCATTTGTTAAATACTCAATGCCGCATTTAACGCATCTACGCGTATCTTTACAGTAGTTTGACCGTATTTTTGGCATTGAACCGATGGCATTGAACTGAATGTATAAACAATTTTTAATTTTTGCAATTCTGAAGTCGGAAGAGTTGCCTGATGTCCCAGAACCGAAAACTACGAATTAACAATTTTGCAACAAATAAACATTTTATAAACAATTTCGAAACGTGTGCTGTACGGACCGAGAGGGTCCTCAATTTGTCTCCGAGTTGAATATTGCAAAATAACAATTTTGACAAGAGATGCTAAATTATTACTAAATACCTAGTTTAATTGTTACAAAAATGTTAAATTTAGTAAACCCGGATACTAAACACAATTTTTTCGCCAAAACTTCCCACCCCCAAACATTTTCCCGATCCTGGAGCCGCCTTCGCACACTTCATTACTTCGACTCGGATTCGTAATCTTCGTTCACATACTTAAGTTGTTTTGCATTAAAATTAATTCAATTGATTTTTCGCAAGGAAATCTGGATCATGTGAAAAATGTAATTAAACATTTTTCAAATCCACTAATTCTATTGCATGTGCTGGATATATTTATGTCGTAATGTATAATTAATGTTATCTTTATTGATGTATTTCATGTAGGCCATCGAGTGGCTTGCATTAGGACGTAATGCGATTATTCCCGCCCCCTTGTGCCTTCTGCGCCAATACTCTCAAGCCTTAGGATAAACACGCCTATCATACGCAAAGTTGATGCTAGATATCATGATTGGGCGAAATCCGGCCTATCAGCTTCTCAGTCGTTGGCGGTTGGTTGAGATGGTTCTTTTGTAATAGTTAACTATGAAAGAAGCAGACGGCGTTGTTCTCCGTACAGTGCTGCCAGAATGTGCAGAAGTACTGGGACTTCGGAAATTGGCTGTACCCATTTTACGTGACGACGACGGTACGTTTACGAGAAAGTAAAAGTAAAGACAAGACAGCAGGTTTTAGGTAAGGTTTCTGCTTTATAAATGACCTTTTCAAGCCTCGTGCCACCATTGTTGCGAGTTCAAACTCAAAATCGTGAAACTAATCTGACAATTTGTTTTCTCGGTTTTACTTGTGTAGAATGTCTCAGAACATCAACTATCCAAAAATGTGATTCAAAGTTGCCAATCTGTTAAAACACCAATTACAGAAGTCTAAGGTCTGCCCCTCAGAATGCTGTTGCATTGGATTGGAAACCCAATGTAATAAAGAAACCGTAAATAGTACAATATCAGATGTTTCAAATTGGTTCCGAAATAACAAATTAATAGTAAACGAAAAGAAAACGGTTTTTAAAGCAGTTTTCCATTTCAAATAAACAATTCTGTGCTCCATTGAAAATGAACAGTGTACCATTGACTGATGTTAAGGCAACAATATTTTTAGGTCTCTCAATTCAGTCAAACCTTAAATGGAACGTCCATTTAAATGAATTGAACACAAAATTAAGTTCATTATGCTACGCGTTCAGAATTCTTGCAAATTCAGTCAGCCCTCATACTGCTCGTTGTGTATACTTCGCGAATGTTCATTCCCGCCTGAGATATGGCATAATATTCTGGGGAAATACATCTTATAGCTCCCAGACTTTTAGATTACAAAAACGAATTGTACGAATAATAACCAAATCCCACCCACGTGATTCTTGTAAGCCTCTCTTCATTAATCTAGGAATTCTACCATTACCGTGTCTTTTTATTTACGAATCAGTGGTTTTTGTAAAAAATGACTTGCTTAAGGGCGGGAATATATTTTCAGAAAATGCCGAAGTCTATTACTATAACACTCGACGTAGAAATCATATTCATCAGGTGACAGTATCAACAGCTCATTACAAAAAATTCACATACAATACATGTACATTATTTTACAACACTTTGCCAGATGACATTAAACGATTAAATTCAATAGAAAAGTTTAAATCCCAAGTGAAATCGTTTCTGCTGCATAACTGTTTCTATACAATTAGAGACTATACTGAGCATCACAAGAAACGTAACATTAATTTTAACAATGATACATAATGCATTAATTACCATTTGGACTGTATAAATGAGTATAAACAACCTGTAACAACTATTGTAACACAGCCTCCGGGTGAATGACCCCCATCTCGATCAGGTTTTTCGTCCAGTTTCCCTGATCCATTGAGCAAATGCTGAGATGGCCCCTTGTTTTGTTTCTGGACATAAATGTAACTTCATTTTCTGTGCACGTCTTCTAGAATTCAGTGGGAAATACAATTATTCAAATTATCGTTTCCATGTTGTCGCTGCAGGAAGTAATAAGAGCCAAAATTTATTGCTTATTTATCCTTGAAAATAGATTTTATTACATGGGAGTTTTTTTTTTTGTTTGTTTTTTTCTCCCTTTCAAAATTCAAAATTTATTGCTTATTTATCCTTGAAAATAGATTTATTACATGGGAGTTTTTTTGTTTTTTTCTCCCTTTCAAAATTCAAAATTTAAGTAGTATATGACTTAGTGTAGGGATCACAGAATTTTGAAAATGTGCACACAATTCACTTTTGCCCATAGCACGTCATACGCAGTTTTTAACTGTTTTTTGACGTAAAATAAATAAATAAATAAATAAACTTGATTTATGATTAATGAAAGTGATTACAGTATTCTGATCCAATAAATAGGGGACGATGAATGACTTTTCATTGATGAAACTTCGAAATATTTTACTAACGTCAGATTCAGTTGTTGTCAATGTTGTCAATCAAACCCCAAAATATCCAAGCAGCTACTTCAAGTTCAATAAAATCCTACAATTCCATTGCCAATAACCTGACATTACTAAACCTGACATGTTTTTCTACAAACCATTGAAAGTAGATGTGAACGTACTCCTGCAAATAGTTGTTAAAACTAATAATAAATCGGGAAATTGATCAAAGCCTCTCCCAAAAAGTCATAAAAGCTAGAAATTGCTGTTTCATATTATTCCCTTAATGTTAGTATAGTGTATGAGTTGCAATTGAAACTCTTAAAAATAATACGAGAAAGAAGTAGCACCACTGATTATGTAACAAATAAAAATAGTCAATCTATTGAAACACATATCAAATAGGAAAAATATTATTTTTACCAAAAGATATTTAACATCGTATTTCACTCAAATACAATTTTAAAAATTGGTCTCTGGGGTACCAGGTAGCAAAGTTGGCCACTAGGAAGCCAGAGATGGACATCCCTATGATAGTTGTGGCGGATTAATTATCAAGCCTATTCACACCTCGCGTTGTGTTGCTAATGTGACAAATTCCATTTATTCCTCTCGTTGGGCTGTCAATCTAACAATTTGACACCTTCCACTATTATATTCCGCTAATATATTGGGCGCCAATGTAACAAAATCGTCTCCTCCCTCTATTAAATACGTTACTAGTTCGTTTGCTAGCTAACTTTTCGTAATTCTGAAGATTTATGGGATCGTGGATTTGTGATGGGCCCCGAACAGGGTTCGAAACATAATACTCGTGCAACGCGCGCGTGGGTGAGCGTCTAACTACCATAAATCACAACACGTCATTGAAAGGGTTTTATCGATAAACACGATTGTATTCGTCTTGATTTATTCTATCATGACTACTGATTCTCTCGTTCTTAAAACACCAACAATGAACACATAACCAAAAAAATACCCTTCAATGACATACATAAAAAATTCATTTGCCTTAAAACAAAGAAAAAACATTCACTCACAAAAACAATCTCATTCACACCGAATGCGCATTCTGCAATACCAACTTATTGACTTTTAATTTGTACCAATTTAACATGACTTGATCTTGGACAGAAATAACTCAACCAAAATAAATCAATCGTGTCACTTCCCTGTCTGCTGGTTCGGCGTCGCGGCACGCAACGCAGGTCACGTTCGTCGCCAGCCACCAATTTGCACACCCTCAGTGCGCAATTACCAAAAGCTCCAGCCACCATATCAGGGATAATTTCACTGCGCGAAGCTTACACAATTCAGGATAAGCGCGAAATATTCTGCGTAAACGCAACACAAAGTTCCCACTGAATGTTTAAAATCACGGCGCGTTGATGCACTATGTCTTTTTACAAAACAAAACTTTGCTTGCACTTCCCTTCAATATTCAGACGAGATCGCGTAAAATTCGTGTTATTAAACACGATACAAAATGTCCGCCTACTACTGCTTCAGGCCGCGATCACAAAAAAAACTATTATCCCACATTGCCACTATTTACTAATTATGCACCACTATTTGCCAATACATGTGCACGTTTTTTATAAAGTTCGTGTGCCATTAAGATAAAAATAAACTGTTTTTTCAAACTATAAATTCCGAACAAGCATAAAAAGGCAGCGTCTAACACGGACCTCCCGTTCACACACTGCTCGAAACTTCCTCTCCTTGGGCATTGTTTTCCTCAGCTTATATGGTTTTTCCGCCAACAAAAGCAGATCACCCGCTCAATGCCCCGAACATCATAAAGAAATGTATTTCTTCTTTTCATTTATTGACGTTTACCTGCCTTATCATTGCCTCTATATTATGTACGAAATTTCTCTGATAATTGTCATATTGTCTTCTTCACCTCTCAGCGCCTTATTTAAATAAAATATTACAATTCGCCGCTCGTCGTCTTATCATGACATCACGACAATAAGTCTCTTGTTTCATGTCTTTTCTAAATAACAATTTTAACACTTAATTTTGATTTCGCCTCCTAGGCGTCCTCCAAAATTGTGACTACTCTAAAAAATTTCTATAATTTTTGCTGTTTTGTTCTGTCAAATCTTAACCCGATCCCTTTAAGCGTTCTCTTATTATTTATGAAAAGCACTATTCGTAATTTGCTTCTTCTCGGCAACAATGGCGTCTAAATGCTCTTTTTTATTAAACTGAGATGCACGATTACTAAAATTCTCGAATTAAGCAAACCCCTGGTCCGATTTTGTTGATTGTTGTTTCATAAAGCAAATGTTCACGTTATGATTCCCATTCCTCCGCGCATTCATTTAATTTAGAAAAAAATGTTCGTGCGCGGCGCTGCCGTCATTTGCCTCTTTGGGTATAATTTATTTCATTTGTAGGGATTTTTTTTTCATTTAAAGGAAATACTTATTGGGTTGATGATTATAAATCATTACATAGTACCTGCGCTTCACACTAAACTTTTTATCCAATGTTGCATTCTGAACACATCGCAAAAAGAATAGCAGAACTCTAATATCAAACACACAAGGATCAAGAAGTCCATAAAAACCTTATCTTTGGCACCTCATGACGCAAGGTGCGAGGAGGTAATTGTCACTCGCCTTCGGATCGGGCACTGCCATTTCTCGCACAGAGATTCCGCGCCGTGACCCTCCCCCCACACACATTTGCGAGAAATGAACAGAGATTACCATAGAGCATGTCTTTGTGCACTGGAATAATGAAAGAGATATTCGGAGAAAGCATCGCCTTGCCGACTCACTGAAGTAGATGGTAAGTAACGACGAATCCTCTCTCCGCAAACTCTTTCACTTTCTTCAAGAAAATAATTTTTTTAATCTAATCTGAGAGCAGGGCCGGCGAAGTAAAATTTTCTGGTGTTTGGAGTAAATTAGAATTGGGGGGGGTATATGGTGAAGGGAGAGAATTCAAAATACATATTTAATGTCATATTTAATGCTTTCGCTGCTTCTTGATGAATGTTCAAAAGAGCTAATGAGTTTAAACGTTTTTGCACCATTGTTGTTCGAAGATAATTTTTTAACCGTCGCATTGCTGAAAACGACCTTTCGCAAGTACATGAAGAATTCGGCACAACAAGTAAAAACTTTACCAACTTCTCGAGTTCATAGCACAAATGTAGAACCGAAGATTCTTTCGAAAATTTTATAATATCGCGGAGTGAAATAATTGCATAATTTCTTTCGATGCTATATTTAAAAACATGTCACGATGAAGTATAAGCTTACTTCCATCCAAGTTAAATTCTTCGACATCGTCATTTTTATTATAAAACTCTACAATAGCATCTACCTCAGAAGTCTTTACAATTACAAAATTTTCGCATGTATTTAAAAATGACATAGTATGAGAATCAAAGCGGGTTTTAAAAGACATAAGAACTTGGTCTAATATTTCAAAAAATATTTTTCTTTAATAATCTGACTCATAAGAAAAATTATGTTGGGTTTCTGTAGACGAATATTTATACCGTTTAGGAACTTTCTTTGCTCGTTTTATTTCCGGTTCATCAATGTCTAAATGTGCCGCTTTTTTGACATTATTCTATAGACTTTCAAATTGTGAATTTCGCATTTCGTTCATTTGATCTTCAAAAATTTTAATCATTTTATACCCTTCATTAACGCACAAAACAATTTTTTGAAGTTGGATGTTTAACATTTCGATATGTTCAAAAATTGCAATCGAAACATGCAATAAAAAGAAGAAATCAAATGGCATCAAATTTCTTCGAAATCCAGCTGATTTTGCTGAGACGCTAGAGTCTGCATATCTGTCGTATTCCAATTGTTCGAAAAATGTTAAAGCGGCTTTATAATTGTCTCCTGCTTGAAGAGTTTTAAGAGATTTGACTCGCATACACCACCTAAATAAACAATGAAATTATAAGACATTCATGTAAATACATATTTTAATATTTATTTAGAAGATTAATAAGATTTAGAAGATTAATAAGATATTTCACCTGGTTGGGCAAAATGGAGATAGAGTAGGACTCGTTTCTGATTGCAAATCTTTGAAGATTGCTAATCGCTTTGGCGAATGTCTTAAGAAATTTACTAGTTTTTTGAAGGTACCAATAAAGTTTCTTGCACTATAGACATCTTCCATTGCATCTTGTACAAAAAGGTTAAGGGTGTGTGCAGTGCAATGTATACAAATAAAGCTCGAGATTCTTTTTCAATTATAAGACTTTTCAAACCAGATATTTTGCCGCTCATGTTAGATGCCCCATCGTAACATTGTCCTCGTAAATGATTGAAACTTAAATCAAATCGCATAAAAATGTCTTCAATGATTTTCAATCAAGCGTTTGATGTTGTATTATCTGTCTGATAAAAGCCAACAAAAATGTCTTGAATTGTTAAATCGTCCAAAACAATCCGCGGACAAATCGACACTTGCTCCATTCGTGAAGCATCGGAAGTTTCATCTACTATTAACGAAAATAGCTTTGCGGAATATATAAGTTGTAATTTTTGGCTTACGATTTCATTTGACATGCATTCCAATATTTCATTAATAATATCATGATGCAACCACGTACTTTGTGATCTAGTTAACCAAGTGGCGAGTTCCACCGAATCGTTGCTTCTTGTTTGTAAAAATTGTATGAGGTTTGATTGTTCGTCATTGCCACTTCCGCGTAACGCTAAACCTTGTCTTGCTAATAAATTTACAGTGCTAAATATTTTTTCCAAAGCAGTACGATTGTCCATCATTTCCTTTTGTTTTTGACCAGATAATCGTTCACAAACACTTTTATTTTTTGAACTGTATATTGCTTGTGCACAATATAAATGTAATTCTCCAGATTCGTGTTTCTTGAAAGCAATGACTGCATTTTTCCAACAATTGAAGCCATCTTCAACGAACGCTTTTAAAGATACCTGGCAGCTAGAACTTGAAGGAATTGGCGACTGCTTTTCTTTAGCTTCAATGCAAATTGTACAGTACTGGAAACATAAATTGATCGCGGCCGTCTGCGGCTAAGTTCAGCTTTTGCACAGCTTGGACAGCCCTTGTCATGACGAAACGTCGCAGGCGGAGCCTCACAAACCATCGTAGCCAATCTCAACGCAGGGGGGGGGAGTGCCCTAACAAAATTACATCGTACAAAATGGCGGGTGCCGCCAGTTCAGATGTGGAAGTATTTCCAAATGAAAAATACATGAAAGAAACACTTCAATGAACATGAAAGTAAATTCATTGAAATATATATGAACTCATAGCACTTAACCACTGTTAACACAATTCTTTTTGAAGAAATTACATTGATATCAGATAAAATAACACTAATTTTAGAACAATTACGTTCTTATAGATATTTAAATTCCAATATTCTTGTCCAAACGCAATTTATGAACTTTATCAAATGACCAATTTATTACAGAATTTTGCGATAAGAAAAACGATTATAATTGCATATTTTCAATTGTTCATATGTAAATTACATTTGCAAAAATGCAAAATACTATCTTTCTCGAATCGTTAGGACTTCTAGGGAACCATTCCAATAAAAGAAAGTAAAATTCAAAGACCAGCTGTATATTTATCATTAAAGTAACAATTAAACTAGATATTAAGCAATTAATTTGCATCTCATGTCAAAATTGTTATTTTGCTATCATCAAATCAGGGACAATTTGGGGACACTCCCCGGCAGGAATAGCGCATATTTCGGAATTGTTTATAAAATTGTTAATTGTTGCAAAATTGTTAATTCGCAGTTTTTGGTTCTGGGACATCAGAAAACCCTTCCCACTTTAGAATTGCAAAAATTGGAAATTGTTTATAGTTTTACAAATTTTGCAATTCTGTTTTATTCTCTCATCTCATTTCCCTTTACACAAGATGCAAAGTTCCGCAATCCAACCGGAGCTATCGCCTTTCGTTTTCGAGATATGCAATTGTTTATAGGATCTTAGCGTCTGATGACAACCCTCACTTGTTTCCAACCCCCAATTCATTCGATCATGGCTGTCAAGTATAAAATTCAAATAGTTTTGCAGTGTCTTGCTTTCTGCTGATTAAATTGTATTAACGATTTGTGACTTACGACAAATCGGTGGAAATTGTTGCTCATAAGCTGTTTTTTAACTTTCGATTCTTCATGTATCGTTGACACACGTTTTATTATAAATAAATTCTCTGGCAAATTTCAAAACGCTGAGACGAACTGTTATCCTGCAAATTTGAAGATTTCTTTGTGGTTGAATGCATTCTATTCAGTGGTGCAAAGTGTATGCCAATATGTTTAACGTCTAGCGAGGAAATTCATTATCAACAAATTATTTTGCAAAAAGCTTTTGGACAGAGCGGTGGCATGAGAGATCATTTTCGTATTTATTCCACGAGGCAAGTTTTAGGCAGCAGATACATTCTGTGTATTAATTTTAATTTTGGTGAAATTGAATCACATGTGAATTTTCAAATACAACCATACATTTTACCTGTAATGAATATATCAATAGAGAAATTCAATGATGTCTCATTTGTTAATAATTTAAAGAGTAATAATGTGGATTTGACACCGGGCTTGAGCAATCCTTAACTCTAAGGCAAGCAACGCTTATCATTGGCTCTTCTAGTAATTCAGGTGGCCTAGCCTCGGAAGATTTCCCCGTTCTCCTCGCCTTAAAAGGCATTAAAGGCGGAGTCTGTAGAAAGTGGCACCAATCCAATAACACTTCCCTCCCCTGGAGAATGCTTCGTTACTCCCTTTTGTAGGAACACGTTCTTGTCGTGTATTAAATTGTGAAAAATAATTTAAATTCAATATAAGAAACGAATAAGGGTTTTGTTTGCATTGTAATGCTACACACATTTAAATATAGAAATAAAACATGCAACTAAACAGTATATACATGTTTTAGAAAGACGAAACTTCTTTCTTATTATAATATTTGTATACTTTTCACAGACAATATTGAGAAGTACACCATCAATCTGATGATTTGTTCTGTAATAATCGATCTTATACCTAATTGACATGTAATGATAGAAATTTCTAATGTCTGGTATGGGAAATTAAGCATGAGCTCAGTTAATTTTAATGAGAGCAATTTTGTGATGAAAATATTTTTTTAATGCATATATTCCAAATCCATATACTTCCTTACATTAATTAACGTTGTTTCCATTTTCATTGAAGGCAAGGACATAACATCCCTCACGCGCCTATGTTTTGAAATGACTCTCAGAGAGGTCACTTGCTCTAGTCGCCGTGTTCTTGAAATGTTCTGTTCATACAGTAGTTCCCGAAACACGTAAATTCCAACAGGCGATCTCAAACTTAGAGTAGTCGCACCCTACTTTCAAACATTAGTAGATACCGCGGACTGTGAGACCCCACGTCAAGTTCGAAACATACTTCATTCTCGTTCATGAGCATGTGTTAATCTGTCCAACTTTTTTTGTGTCGGAGGGGCTGTGATTCTTGGAGAGATAATAGTGTAGTAGACATGGAAACCACTCTCTGCACCTAAGCGAGTTCGTTTCCTAGTGTGGACAAAACTTTTGGGGATTGGAAACCTTTCTGCGGACTTCATGAATTATTATAATACTGCGATACCAAATACCCTATTATCATTATAGTTTTAATTCAATTTTTTGTCTTTCATTTTGTTTGCATTTTAATCAGTTTTCTGTTTCTTATATAATTTTGTTAATGTATTTTAGAAATGGGGTTTAACTGATGCCAATGTTATTCTTGATTTAAGCTAGATTGCTGTTTCCAAGTACTCGCGGTTCAAGTCACGTCTTATTGCGATCGGTGAGCTGAAGAATACCTGCATTAAGAGTGGACTGACAATATGCGAAGCTTCAGAAAAAAAATTTCAGAATCTCGAAGGGAATATTGATGACTAAAATAAAAGATTGTAAAATGTCGCGATCGTAATAGTTGTGACTGTCAATCAAATAATATCCTAGCAGAATCTATAGCAAGGGCGGTCAGTTTTGCCCGCATGGGCATTCGTGTTCTTATTTATGCCTCGCGGGTGCTGCCACTCAAAATTGTCGCTGCAGCGGGCAACGAAAGAAATTTGAGCGCGGAAACATTCCTGGGAGGTGGGTAACTTAATTACAAAAGAGAACAATGAGTTTTTCATAAATAAAACATAATATCTGTTGTAAAAAGCGCTTATTTATTGGAAAATAGAAAAATTCGTAATGAAATTTTTCTGAGAAATAAAATTTTACAGAGTCCCACCAACTATGGGTCACCCCATAACTTCTAAACGGTTCCCGATACCGAAATGCAGTTTTCGCTTAACAATGCGGAATCATGGGGGAAGTAATGTGCGGTAGAGATATAATTCGAAATATTTTTAGTTTTCGAAAAAATTAATTATCTTTGATTTTTTAAATGGGACCATATATTTTTTTCACTAGCGATAGATAATCATAAATAGACGAATGCATTGATGTAACATACGTTAATATTTTGATAGTATATTGAGTATAAAATTATACTTTCAGACATATGATTTTGAACTAAATGTACGAGATTTCCTGTTAGCAACCGTTGCCATTGTCGCATTAGGGGAAGATTGCCTTCGCGGCGCCGGCACTTTTGCGAGAACAGGGGAAAGGTCGCGAAATCCACTTTCCCCAAAAGCGACAGTGTCGACGGCTGCAAGAAGAAAAATTACACGTATAATTTCAAATCTCAAGTCTCATAATATAAATATATAAAAACGGGTTTATAAGTTTATATTATTATCGGTTTTTTACATCACTACCAATGCGTGAACTATTTTTTTTATTTCATCGCAAAATATCAAAAAATACTAATACAGCCTTACCAATCCGTTTGAATTAATGTAATTCTGCAATTACAAAGTTAATTGTGAATTAACTTAAATTAATTAAGTAATTTAAATTAATTAAATTAAGGTTAAAAAATTAAAGACTATTGAAATATTTTATTGAAGTTTCTCAAGAAAATGTTACAGTCTATCAGAACAGAGATGGGGAGGTACGCTTTCTCTAGTTGTAAATTGGGAGTCAGAAAATAAACGGACGCAGAATATTGCCTGGGAAGTGAGAAAATGAATATTACGCAACACTGTCGCTTAATGTCATCATTTGACGACTTTCCTGCTATCGAAACATCAAAATATTTTAGAAGATAACATTATTATTCAGCTTCATTTGTTAGCATAAACTACTCGATAAATGGATTAAGACGTACTTTTTTCGTTGGAACTCATCAGGGCTCTAACTTATCGCACGGTAAAGAAGTTATTTCGCTCAATGAAAGTAAGTTAAAATTAATAGTTTTTTTACGAACGTTATTCTGGTGTTTCCATCACCAAACAATTGTAAAATCAAAAAACTAGACTATTACCGTGCATGCCGCCATTAGTTTTTATTAATCAAAATTTCGAAAAAACGTACTGCTAGCACTTCGGTTAGAACATTATAATATGTAATTTCAGTACATTGTCCATAATCGTTACACAACGCAAAATTGTGTGGAGTGGATAGTTAACGTCAGAAAATAACTCCAGTTACTTGTATTGATATACAGGACTGTTTGGTTAACTGCGTCAGATATACTTTTTCTTTTTTTTTCATTTGTTCATCTTAAGTTAGCCAAACTTATTATATAATAATATGAAGTTAATATAAGAAACAGTAATACAAATTATTAATTTTCAAGTTTTAGCAAATTTCGTGGGATGCAGAACCGTAGACGAAAAAATGATTCACTTAACTGCAGTATGGGATTAACTGATGCTCTGGTGAAGTGAATTATTAAGAGCATGCTGAACACTGTTATACGAGTATATTATAAATAGGAGACAGATTTTAATGAAATATCATTTTTACTTTCTTGCATACCTACGTATATACGGAGTAATATACGTAATGTAGAGAAAGTTATGTAATGTTGCGCGAAAAAACGGTGGATTTTCGGCAGAAAAAAATTCATTGCCGGATCCTGATAACGAAAAAGTGGATAAATGCAGTTGCTTAATTAAGAGAAAAAAGTCCTCTAATATGTGATGTAGCCAGTGTTGTTGGTCCTTGATACCGAAAACTCAATTGCAAGCGAAACGCCCGCCGTCTGTCAGTCTGTGAACACTACTAGCGCTTAAACCATGCGTAGGATTTTTTTTCAAATTGAAGAAACATCTATCTATCTGTAGTTGAAGCTTTGAAATTTTGAAAACCATTCTTTAAAACTTGGGGGTTTTTAGATCAAGCCCCACGGACATTCTCGAAATTTTCTCAAAAGTTTTGTTCAAAATTTTTTCTTTAAATTTATTGTAATAACAGAGCAAAATACACTTATAAAAGTGGCATAGGTTCTATTTTCACGGTTAACAGGATTTTCAAAAATTGCAAAAGTTCGAGTTTTTCTAGCGTCTTCTCACAACTGAAAAAATTGCAAATTTTTTGCGAAAATTGACCAATTGAATAACAAAAAATTAAACTAATGTTAAAACGATAATAATATAGAAGATGTAGCATTACAATAAATACTATGAAAATCGAAAACAGTACACTGATTTTTGGAAGGTTTAGATACCCGTAAATGCCTTTTATCCAAAACCACAAATTTTTGGAATTGATCACTTTTATCAATAATCCTGCGATATTTAAGAAGCTATTTAAACAGTAAAAATAAAAAAAATGCCTTTACATATTTATGGGCTTTAAGAGTGTAATACAAATTTATTGGGGGTCCTATTGTATTTTATTTCAATTATCTATGTCCCCGTCTGAAGTTGGGACTCATGGCAGTTGCTTAGGCCAAAGGACGGCCTTGCGAACAACTAGAAAACTCTAGCAAAAACTTCTACGAATCTAATACGAACGATATGTTAGAAAGAATAAAGATATCAAGTTTAGAAATTAAGAATACTCTTCTTATTCCCTTATATTACAAAAGTTCAAAATGTTAGCAACTCTGATATTTGGAAACAAAATAAAATGGCCGTTTTTGTAAGCTTAAAAAGTCTTCGTACACACCTGTTGAACAAAACATATTACGTTATTTAATACTGGGTATGAATTCCATTTGCTTTGATTATTGTCTCTAGTCTTTGCAACATAGATTTCAGCAACGTTGCCGTAGTCGCAGGGTCAATTAAACTTTGGTCTCTCAGACCTCTCATGTTAAATATTTTTTATTAGACAAACTGTATTTTCTATTTTCAATCCCATAACTGACCACATATGACCTACGGGGTCATATGTGATCAGTGAATGTTAGGGAATTTAAGACGTGAATGAATTTGCTTTCTTAGTGTTTTAAGGTAGCTATGATCTAGTGGCGCCTCTAGGGTGACCAGATTAGTAACCAGGGAGGGCACCAAATATAAGAATATATACCGCTTAAATGTCCGACCTATTTTCATTACTGGACATTTGATTGATGCACAAGTCTGGTCTAAGGGATCCCAATTCTTTTGTTAATATTCTGTCTTCATAATTCAAGTTTCTGTTGGGTAAATATATTACTTTATTCATGTTAAAAATGGATGACGATATTCATATTGTTTTGTGAAATTTTTAATTTAAAACACGTTTACGAATTCTCGTACAGATCAAAATACAACCAATTTGGCACAGAAGCATTGAGGAATAGATTTTTTAAACACCGTGCTAACATACGTTCCTAACGTGTTTGCAAATGTCAAAATTCAGGCAGACACATGGCGCGGTCGCACATGATTTGTGACCGACGAGTGCAATAAGCTCACATAATTCCCTCTCACTTTCTTCCCTACAATGAAGAAACCATCCTTGTGTTAAAGGGCCAAGCGGCGGCCACAGGCCTCCTGTGTCCAATGCCCTGTTGCCAAATCCTGAGCTGTTGCCACTTGCTCGGTTATCGTTTCCCAGCTAGGATAACAAAAATTACACTGCTGGCTTGAATAGCCGTTACAGCTTTCTTTCGGAAAATAAGGGTTTCAGTGCAGCTGGTAATTAGTCGATTCTCAAAAATATTTAATTGAAAAAAGCACCTACCATTGACGCAGTTATTCACTTTCTATTCATCTGACTACCAATACAAACAATAAAAAACCGGTCTTATTTTCTTGTTTTATTGGTAACGGTTACGTAATATATTACAACTTTTATACTACTAACACTTCATTCTTCTAATAAACCTTAAGGAAACGACAGAGACACGGCTGAGAGACAAAAAAATATATAATTATTGAAAAGCAAAACGATATATAAAATTCCACGTCTACAACTGATTTCAAAGTAATTTGTCAGATACATACTCTAATGTACAGAATAAAAAATGAGTAGTGCAGGCTAGGATTTGAACCCGAGATCTTCAGCACAAGAAGAAGCCACCCAACCAAATACGCTACGATATTGTCCTTGGGCAGGTCACTTATGTAGTGTTTTGAATATTACAATGTTCTTGATGCCAGAAAATTCTTTCGAAAAATCGCAAAAGCTACTATTTATTTCAGACAAAATTCTAAATAAAACGTATTTTAAAATTTAGTATTTAAAACGATTGCACTTGGAAATAAATCTCCAGCATGTGTATTGGTGGTGTTCGAAAACATATATATTGTCACTATATAACTCAAACTTTTGCGAAAAACACTCATATTTTAAGAAACGTGCACATGAGATGATTTGAAAGGCTAATAATGAAGAGCAGATTACGTTAAGAAAGAAATATGTATAATTATCTTTCGTCTAACGCAGTGTATTCTTCAGACAACGTTCACAGAAGTAACGAATAGTACACAGAAAACTGCCAGAATAGCAAATATTCGTTTCGGTACATTTTTCAGTTTTAGAGGAATATCATTTTATCACTCAATAGATCTTCATTGTATTAATTGTAATAATTAATTAATTGTATTGTAATAATTTTTTCAAATATACAATTTGTCCGATTTGTTACACACGATTCAAGCAGGAAGCTTTAAGTTAAATTTACTATGCGCACGAATAATATGAAACAATTGAATATTTTTTTTTTTTTTTTATTTAATTTTATTTTATGTCGCTTTTTAACTACTATGGTCATCAGCGACATCATTACAGATTTACATTAGAGAACTTTTTATGTGACATTTGTACATTCAATTTACCATCAGTCATTAATACATTGAAATTTGCACTAAATATTCACATTACACATGGTCTATGTTTTAAATTACATATGGAAAATATTGTCTTTACCTGTGTGTGTCATGTACATTCAATAAATTATCGGTTATCAGTAATGTTACATTATATTACATATTTACATTTCTCACATAATTTGCATTTAATTTAGATAACAATATACTGTCTGTATTTATGCCTTCAATTGGTCATCAAACAATCATTAATATACTTATATTTACAATACATATATAAATTTATATTTTGATTTCCCTTAGGGATATTCTTGTATCATTAACACTTTAGTTAGCAGTCAAACAGTTTACATATTTACATTAAACCTCTTTACATGTACATTTGTATTTATATTATATATTACTTATTACATCAGAGAATTTTTATGGTCACATATACATTCAATTTATCATCAGTCATTACTACATTGAATTTGCACTAAATTTTTGCATTACACATAAGCTACATTTTGAATTACATAATGGAAATATTGTTAACCTATTTACATATACATTTTGTATTTATATTATATTATTTATTCCATCTTATATGGAATTGTACTTATTTATTAACTTCAGGAAAACTATTGTCTGTCTACATCCAGCTTTGGTATTTAAACAGTCTCTAATATTTTTAGGCAGTTTAGATTGGTCTCTTTCAGTTTTTAATTCTTGGCAGTATATAAGAAGGTGCTTGACTGTCCAAGCTGCACCACACTTTTCACATAAGTTTCTCTGTTTTTTTGTAATTAAATGGATATGTGTCAGATTCGTATGACCTATTCTTAACCTGGCTATTGTCACTTGTTCCTTTCTAGAAGTTGGCACTATAACAGACTTCTCAAAGGTTGATTGTATTATTTCCTGTAGTTTATTAGAGTCAATGTTTCTCCAGTGAGAATCCCAAAATTCTTTGATTTTTATCTGAATATATCGTTTAACTTCTTCTTGTGGTAAACTTATTGTGTTGTTTAAAGGTTCATTAATTGCATTTTTGGCTTCTTTATCGGCTTCTTCGTTACCTTGAATTCCCTGATGGCTTGGTATCCACACTAGTTCTATACTATAGTTGTTAGTCATTAGCCAAGTAATTAATTCTCTAATTTCCTGTATTAGTAGATTTGAGTTACTGGTGTTTGCTATGGCTAAAAGTGCTGATTTAGAATCTGAGAAAATTACATGTTTAGTTTCTATTTTATTGTTACTTATTATTTGTAAAGATTGAAGAATAGCTATCGCTTCACAGGTATATATAGAGAGGGTGTCATGTAATCTGAATCTGTATGTTTTATTATTTGTTACTATTGCACATCCTCTTCTCCCATTCATTACTGATCCATCTGTGTAATAGGATTTGTAATCATTGTACTTTGTTTTCATTTCTAAAAATAAAATTCTAAATATTCCTTTGGGGGTGTTACTCTTCTCATACTCTGCTAGATCCATATTTACTTTTATTGTGATGTTACTCCAGGGTGGTAATGTAGGCTTCTTTTTAGGTAGTAGTGAGGGGACGGTCATATTCAGCTCTTTAGTATAGAGAGATGCTCTAATATATAAAGGCTTTGGTAATCCTGGATGTGCTAGATATTCTGCTTCTGTGGTATTTCTCTTCCAAGGATATTTATGAATATCCTGATTATTTGCTAACATCTTGTTTGTATATAGAATTATTTGTTCTTTTCTTCTTAGCTTAAGAGGTATCATGTTAGTCTCAACTAATATACTGATAGTGGGACTTGTCCTAAATGCACCAATACAGTGTCGTAGTGCAGTATTTTGTATGGTTTCTAGTTTATTAATTAGGTCTCTTCCAGCTGAGTCATATAAAATGCATCCATAATCTAATTTTGATCTTATTATGGCTTGGTATGTTTGTATGAGGCATTTTCTATCAGAGCCCCACTGTAATGCAGATAGGGCTTTTATGGTGTTGATTCTTCTAAAACATTCAGTTCTTAACTTGTCAATATGGATCTTCCATTTCATCTTCCTGTCAAAGGTCATTCCTAATATTTTAATAGCTGGAACACTTCTAAGAATATTGTCATCCAACTTTAGAGTCACCCTTTTTTCTTCTTTCTTCCTAGAGAATATTATATATTCAGTCTTTGTTTTAGAAAATTTAAAACCAGTGTTGTCAGACCACTTTTGGAGGTTGTCGAGGGTGTTTTGAATGAGTTTGGCTGTGTGTTGAATATTTTTTCCAGTGCAAATTATGGTTAAATCATCTGCAAATAAAAATCCCTTAACCGGTTTGTGGATTGTTTGAAGCACTTCATTAATACTGATCAGAAACAGAATAACGCTTAACACAGAACCTTGTGGCAGACCATTTTCTATTTGCACTGGTTTAGAGAGAGTTTTATTGATTCTGACTCTAATACTTCTGTTGCTCAAAAAGTTCTTAATAAATGCTAAAATATTTCCTTTTAGATTAAGATTCTGTATTATTTTAAGTACTCTATGTTTCCAGACCATTTCATAAGCCTTCTCTATATCAATGGCGACTGCAATTACATGACTTTTGTTTAAAAAGGCTTCACATATCTCTGCTTCTACATTTATTAAATAATCCATTGTTGAATGTGATTCCCTAAAGCCAAATTGAAGAGGTGCTAGCATATTATGTGCCTCAGGTACCATCTAACTCTTCTACTGATAATTTTCTCCATGATTTTACACAAATTGCAGGTAAGTGATATTGGTCTGTAGTTGGAAGGTGAACTTGGCACTTTGTCAGGTTTTAGAATGGGAATTACAGTAGCTTCTCTCCATGTATCTGGAAATTCCTGTCTTTTCCATATAAAATTATATATTGCTAAAAGGTATTTTAGTGCTTTGTCTGTAAGTTGTTTTATCATTAAATTAGGTATACAGTCCGGACCAGGGCTTGAATTGTTTAATTGGGAGAGTACTAAATCTAGTTCATGTCTTTTAATTTCTATATTTATGTGGTTTGTATTATCTTCTGTATCATAATTGTTATTGTTTTCTTCCAATTCCTTATAAATTAAGAATTTTTTATTATAGTTGTTGGAATTAGAGTTTGCAGCAAAGTTTACCGCTAGGAGATCTGAATTGTGTGAGGGTTCCATATGGAATTTACCTTCAGCATCTTCCAATACAATTTTATCTGATTTATACTGACCATTCTTTAAATTATTTATTTTCTTCCAAATTGTTGCAGTAGGTGTTTGTGGTGTTAATGATGATACAAAATTTTGCCAGGATGTCTTCCTACTCTCTTTAAATATTCTTCTCGCTAGTGCTCTCTTCTGTTTGTATTGAATTTTGTACATTAAATCTGGGTCATTATGTGCATTTTTTTTGTACCTTCTCTGTGCCCTCTTTGCTTCTAGTGTTGCTTGAGCACAATCTTTGTTCCACCATGGTACACATTTCTTTTTGGGGATATCAGATGATTTGGGGATTGCTTTATTTGCTGCTTTAAGAATAAGATCAGAAAATGTTTTTACGAGACCATTTATGGATATATTTGTGGTACTATCTGATAAGTCTGGCATCTCAAGAAGTGATTTATCTATTTCTTCTTTAAATGATTCCCAATTTGCTTTGTCAAATACCCACCTTCTTGTTAATGGAATGTTGTTTTGTGATGAAAGTGCCTCAGCAATTTTAATTTTTATTGGGAAGTGGTCACTGTCATATAAATATTTCAGAGCATTCCAATCTAATGATGGGGCTATTTCGTTTGATGCTATAGAGAGGTCAATATTACTTGTATGGCCATTGCTGCTATTGAAATGAGTAGGTTGGTATGAATTCAGGAGAATGAGGTTTTCTTCTTTCTCCAACCACCCTGCTATTATATTTCCTCTTAGGTCATTATTTTGGGATCCCCAGTACATGTGGTGGCTATTAAAGTCTCCTAGCATGACAAATGGTTTTGGAAGTTGATTCGTCAGATTGATTAATTCTTCCTCATTAAAATTGTAGCTATTTGGTAAATATACATTACAAATTGTCAATTTATAAGGGACTTTTATCCTGATAGCTACTGCTTCTATGTGTGTATTCAATGAAATCTCTTCAGGTAAGGTATATGGTAAGGCAAATATTGCTACTCCTCCACTAGCGATTCTTGAATGATTTCTGTTTTTGTAGAAGTTGCAATATCCTCTGATCTGAGCACAGTGATCATTAGAAAAATTTGTTTCCTGAATGCATAAACATATTGGATTGAATTTGTTTATTATTAACTTGATGTTTTCTAGTCTTCTATAGAATCCGTTTATATTCCATTGTATTATTTCCATTACTTAGATTTTTTAATGGAGAGAAGAGCTGGTTGAAGGTTGACTCATTGTCTCTTTGTTGTTTTTTCTTAATTGTTGTAATTTTTTTGAAAGGCGAGTACATTTGTTTTTCATTTGTGGGTTCATTTTGGCATGTAAATCTCTGCACATTCTGATTAATTCTTCAGTTTTATCTGTATACTCATCTACTATTTGTTTTATATTTTGGTTTCCTTTTGTTCTGTCCAAGAGGCTACTAAATTGGTCTAAATTTAGAGGATAAAGTTTCTCTTCATTGGTTGAGTTTATTTCTTTTCCAATTTCTTCCCACACTTGTTCTTCTGCCCTGTTGTCAGTGTTTCTTGTTCTTTTTTCCTTTCTTCCCTGTGTTGTTTCCTTCACTTCATCACCTGATAAATTACTAAGTTGTATATCTTCTGTATTATGACTTTCATCATTCGAGTCATTAGCATCATCAAATTCATCACCATCAGATCTTTGATCATTGTTTTTTGTTCTTTTATTCTTTTTTGGTTGTATCTTCTCATCTGTCTCCACTTTTGATGTAATTTCTTGTAAGTCAGTAGTTGGGTTTTGTAGTTCTGTTTCTTCATCATCAGTTTCATTGGGTGAGATCACTGTAATTGTAGATACCTGTGAATTGGTTGATGAGTGGGCTCTTTTTGTTCATTTAAACATTTCTTTTGGTACTTTATTGTCCTTTTTATCTAGTTGACAATTCATTTCTTGGTCTTCACTGTAGGTTTCTTCAGAGACAATTTCCATTTCATTGTTTTGGATTTTCTCTTGTATATTATCATTGTATAATGCACCATTTTCTGTTCCAGATTTAGATGTTACATCAGTCACTTGAATTCTGTTGATTACTGGGAAATTTCTGTCATTAGGTATTAATTCTTCATTTGCATTTGTTTTATTGTCAGTTACTTTCTGTGATGCTTTTTGAATAGTTTCACTTATTGAATGATCAATTTGTTCTATCCCATCTGGTGAAATATTTTTTGTGGGGCACTGATTAGCTAAATGACCTGCTTGACTACATATGAAGCAACACACATTATCTGTTGAAAAATATATTCTATATGTTGTATCTTCAAAGAATATAGGTGTTGATTTAGGCAATTTATCAATATCATTTGGTTCTATAAACACCTGCCTTCGAAAGCTCATAATGTGGGAATATCCCGGGTCACTGATTCCAGCTTTTATAAATGATATTTTAGAACAAGTTTTTATATTTAATTTGGAGAGTTCAGCTTCTATAACACTGTGAGGCACGACAGGGCATACATTGGAGATGATCACTCTTCGTTGCTTACTGATTAAAGGTCTCAGTCCTAGTTCAAAATTGTTTATTTTTATTGTACTATGGTTATCTGTGAGTTTCTTAGCTATGATTTTACTACTCAAAAATACACAGATTCTGTTGTTTGCTATTCTTGAAACAAATCTTATATCATTTGGTGAAATAATTGATGACAATTTTCCCACATAATCTTTGATTGTCAAACCATCTTGTTTTTCAATGACTATGGCCTGATCTTTTGTTGGGAACATATCTATGGATGTTGCACTAGCATAGGTTTTTAACATTTTACCTTCTGGTTGTTGAACGGACATTGTGTTGGGAGTCTTCCCTCCTTGAGGGAGGATAGATTCGGCTGGAAACGAACCCCTCTTGGGTAATATAAAATATTCACCAACGTAGTAGTACGTCACCAGTCATTACAAAACAAAATCTCTCAATTCACTTACAATGAAAATTTACTCGTGAAACTATCACTGGTTTTGTCACTAAACAGAAACCGAGCGCGGCGGCCTCGCAGATGGAGAACGCAACGCTCATTTACGCCTTGAGCTTATCAGCGAGCGGTCGACACAACCTTTCACTACGGAGGCTCTGAGCGAACTGCCTTTCTTTCTTTCTTTCTTTCTTTCTTTCTTTCTTTCTTTCTTTCTTTCTTTCTTTCTTTCTTTCTTTCTTTCTTTCTTTCTTTCTTTCTTTCAACAAATCCTTCACATTTTTTAAGTTAAAGTGCAATTAGTGATGACTCCGTGAAATTCTCATTCTTTAGAGACCTCATTTGTAAAGATCGGTTGCATGTGAGAGCCGCTGAAGGTATGTATACTACTGAAGCAATATGGGAGACGATAAGGGAAGCCCTAGAATTCGAGTCCCAACGGCGGAAGCCATGTGAAACTACCTATTCAGCTACGTCGAGTTCAGCCACTGTTTGGAGAACAACTCCAGCGGCCGGCTGCTCTGATCGATAGTTCTCCGCAGTTTCTCCAAATAACACATGGCAAATTCGCGAGCAGTAATGCTACAAACGTGTCACGAAGTACGTACAATCTTTCTTCCTCTTCGCTTTTTATCCTCGCTCCTTACTTATACACCCTTACACTTAGATTTTCTTCACTAACGCAGATGGAGGGAGACCGGTCTAGAGAGATGGTCTCGGCTGGAGCGGTTCCAGACCGGTGGGGATATTCGGAAGGAAAAGCCTAGGAAGCAGCCGTGTATTTTGGCGTAGAATCGCCTTCTGGCGTGGGAAGCATACTGCCACCTTCCAGGACAATCCATGTCCATTACGGGGCCAATGATCACAGCACTTGACGCGCCCGCCGACACCAGATAACCAATCACCTCTGAATCCTCAGGAAGGGATTTGGCAAGTTGTCGCCGAGAGCGGAAGAGAGAGCGACGGAGCAATCGAGCGCACGCGGCACCCCCCTCTCCCCCTCTCCCCCTCTCCCTCCCCCTCCCAGGCACCTGCCGCCCCCGGCGCCGCGCTAAGTGCCGACTCCTGTCACCAGGGAGCGCGCGCCGCGAGCGTAATGGCCGCCCCCGGCCGCCCCCGCGTGGCCAGTGCATCACTCAGGTGCCTCCGTCCCCACCCCCACCCACGTGCCCCTGCCCCCACCACGCGTCTTCTTTCATTGATTATGTTTTATGGGCTGCATTCTGCTTCACTTCCTCTTCGCTCCCTCGTCAAAGAACTAATGACACATACTTCGTTGGCAAATGACAATTTTAATATCCAAACACATAATGCTTCATTCACTACTCATCATTCATAATCATTTACTAAGAAGTCCATCCATTTTTAAAACATTACCTATGAAGAGATATACGCAGTCGTAATACTATCTCAGTCATAGTCAAAAAGTCTTTATTTTGCCAATTAAATAGAACTTACAATATTACATTTAAACATGATGAGCAAAATAATTAGGGGTCCCCTAGAACAAACTGTGTGAGATCTCCATCACCTTTGTACGCAAAAACAAAGTTGTCAGCAGCGAGAGGCAGCTCGCTCACACGAATTAATATGCAAGAATAACAAAACAAAGTTTTCAAATATAATACTTCTGTGCACTAACACTATAACAAAAAAACATTTAGACGTAAACATATATCCTAATACTAACGAACGTGATTCCACAAAAAGGTATTTTACTGTTCTAGGGTAATAAATTCTAGGGTAATAACTATCTACCGACAATCAGACTTCAGCCAACTACTTTATAAATAGAGTTGAATTACAAGAAGAAACGGATTGTTACATCATTGGCCAAAATGATTTTGAACATTACAAAACAGTCGAAATTAGATAATTGTTCTAATAATCTTCTCCTAACTTTTAGCATGTCAAGGCATAAAAGCCATACCGAACTACGTTGTCGTCAGTGACAGGCCTTCAGCATTCCCACATTTTCCCAATTTCTTTCATTGAAAAGATACATTTATGAGAATAAATGTCGTTAGTTATAAATATTTCTACGTCAGCACACAATTGAAAGTCCAAAAAGAAACATTATGCGGTTTTAGGATTTTTTTAATGAACTTCAATATAATGGTAATATAATACAAAATCTGTACTACTTTACGTCGTATTTAAAAAAAATATAGTATTTAATTTATTATTTTCATTAAATATTATTTATTAAATTTATTAAATGTTATTTCATTAAATATTCGAGAGAAAAATACTGAAATAATTAACAATTAAACACATTCTAAATTCTTAGTTTGCAATGTAATGCCAACTTCTTAATTAAATATAAAAAAATCAGGATAATTTGCTATTTTTCAATGATTTAATAATTATCCGGTAAATATTAAGTAATAGCTATTTTTAAAATGTTATAAATAAGTGTGGTATTGTGTGGTTGTCGTACGTTGTTATTGTGCACTGGCAACAGGCCCTCCACGCGGTGTGTGAAGCACCTGCCGCGTGTTTAGTGGCCTCTCGAATGCGCCCCAGGTGGCAACAAGTGTCAGTGCACTTTACGAGGACCTCCGCCCCCCGAGTTTACTGCGCGTCCATCGGCGTCTGCGAGCGGCGCACAATGAGCTCCAGCAGCCGCTCCATGAGGCGACTCCTCTTGCAGGCGAGTTGGCGCCCGCTCACCCACTGCCCCGTGCGCCACGCGCCACGCTCCCATCAGTGGCTTTTGGATCGATTGATTGATTTTTTCGTGTTTCCGGGCGCGCTAACTGCTTCGGTCATTAGTCCCGTTAGTGTAGTGCATGTTTTTCCCTGGGGAGATGGTGGTGATCTTTGCCCGCTGGATGGCGAGATCCACCACCGACCTACCGTCGGCTAGTGGAGTTTCCTTCTAACCAGGACTCTCCCACCAGCGGGGCACCGCCCCAGCCGGGACAAGCTCTAAGCTCCCGACCGGTCTCCCGGAATATGCGGTGGTGTAGTGCATGTTAGTGAAAGTGTGTGTGTGTAAGGGGAGAAAATATCAAAAGGAAGAGCAAGGAAAGATCGCGTGCGGTCCGTGGCCCGTTTGTTAGGGTACTGCTCCGGCATCGTGATCGGAGAAACCACGGACAACTACCAACGAGAGCAGCCGGCCGCTAGACGTCTCCTCAGGACAGCGACTGAATTCGACCTAGCTGAAAAGCTGCCAAAACGTTCGGGTCCAGAGTTGTTTCTTAAGCTGTAATGTACTTTATGATAGCTATGAGCAACTGTTAGTTGTTGTAACTTGTTAGTTGTTCAAACAAGTTTTTTTACCAAATCTGCATAGAACAGGTAAAATATTTTCAAAGTTTAATTCAATTGTGAAATTATTCTAACTTGAAAGAATGGTTTTAATCATTAACGATTGCAAATTTTGCGTTAAATGATATGTTTTGGCTCTTCTATAACGGTTCCGAGTTTCGAATCTTCTTGGTTCACTTGCCATTCAGAATGTTCTTGTTCCATTCGACTGAACTATCCTTCGTTGCAGGGTTGAATGTAGTATTTATTGCAACAGGAAAACAAAACAAACAAACAAGTAGTGGTGATATAACAGCAAATACTTTCTCGTATAATATCTTTGACCCCGGATTAATAAGCTGATAAGCCAAAAAAACTTAATTTTACAGGGGAGCAAAAACCAACTTTAAACTAATGCTATAAATAATGAATTAATGATATTCAAACAAAAGCTACACAAAAATAGTTTATTGTTTGAATATAACCTTCGTTTGAAAATCATTAATCCCTGATTTGATTAATTTAAACCTTGGTTTTTGCTCTCCTGTAAAATTAAGTGTTTATGACTTATCAACTTATGCACCGGGATGAAAGATATATCAATTTATAATTTTCGAAAATTTAGAGATTCATATACGCCAAAAGTGCCGGATGGGACGAACTCTGACAGAAGCATAAAAAAATAAATGCCCGCTTCATATAAAAAAGAAAAAACAAACAAAATATCCGTTTGAAAGTCCCAAAACCTCCAGTTTGTTCAGATCGATCACAAGATATCAATTTTCGAAAAACTCGGCTGAACGTTTTTGGCGCTAGAGTTGACACCAACGGACAGCCGTTTTGCCGTCAATCGATTTTTCGGAATCAAGGACTCACAAAAAATGAACTCTGATTTCATCAAACATGACTACATCATTTAAACTATCACGTGGTGTAGACCGAATCCATGTTTTGTGGATCCTAGATACCGAAAATTCGATTGATGACAAAACGTCTATCTGTACGTCTGTTGTCAACGCGAGCGCATAAACCTTTCAGCCAATTTTCTTTAAAACTTTGATTTTCTTTCAAAAAATTGATACTTTGCTTTCAATCTGAATGAACTTGGGAGTTGCAAACGGATATTTTGACTTTTGATGGTGACCTAATATGAAGCCTCAAAAACATTTTCAAAATTTCCTCAAAAACAGTCGCACTAAATGTTTTGATTAAACTTTGTTCTCGGAGAGCGTAAAGGTCGCTTAAGGAAATTGTGCAAATCTCACGTTCTTTGAACTCTATGAATTTTTAAAAATTGCAAATTTAAAATTATTGCAAGAACGTATGTCCTGTTGTAAGATCAATAGTTTTCTTTTAAATATATGATTTGAAAAGTGGAGTGTTTTCGCAGTTGCCCAGCTAAAGAAAGTACAGTCGAGTCCGGTTATAGTGAACTCGGATATAGTGAACCCTCGGTTATAGTGAACTTAAATCACTGGTCCCGTTTCACTTACATTACAAATAAGCATAAGAAGATTCGGTTATAGTGAACCTGAACCTCGATTATAGTGAACGTAGGAAATACGTCATGGAATTTAGTTGGATCTCGTATGTTATTAGGCATTTGGAAGAACCTTCGGAGAATGGGATGGTATTCCCACAGTACAAGAGGCATTGAGAGGTGCCAAGATAGCAATACGATACTTTGAGACAGAGGACAATGCGGAATCAAATATGGAGAGAGCACGAACTTTGAAGAAGGATCTAATGAAAAATGTACGAAGCACACAGTTGAAGATATTTGATTTTTTACGCACAAATAAAAATATTGAAATTTTCAGTTCGAGTTGTTAATTATTTTTTTGTATATTAATGTAATCAATTGTTGTTGAGAAATTCCACTTAATTTTGACATCATCGGATATAGTGAACCAAAAGTGTTAGTCCCCAGAAGTTCGCTATAACTGGAGTCGACTGTATATTATTTTGAAAAGAAGAACATTCCAATTCTAGAGTATTAGATTTCGGAAGTAGTTGCAAGATGGGTTTCGCGTGCTGCGCCTTGTTCCAGGAAGTTGTTCCAGCTGCTGTTTCCGCGGCCGCCCCCTGGCGGAGGAACAGGGCGATCGAGATTACGCGCTGCACCTGGAATTGAAAGGGCGGAAGAGAAATGGAATCCATTCTCGGGGCGGAGGTGAGCGGGGGCGCGGCGGATTGGCCATGACGGAGGAGCGGAGTGGGAGGACGTTGGAGGATGTGAAGAGGGCGGAACACTTACGGTGGGATTCAATTCGGCCTTATTTTACACGGTGAGTCTCAGCCCAACAGGCCTTCACTTCTGTCTGACCACGCAGATATCGCAATGCTCCTTTCAACGTCAAGCAGAGAAAAAAAGAAAGAAAGAATCACTCAGGCGATGAAACAGCCAATTTGAATTTAGTTTAGAGCTTTTAAATAGATTTTGAGGATTTTTTTCATGAAGCAATTGAAAAATTCAAGGCAATTTCAAAATCAATCAGAGGTATTGAAAAGTATTGGAAAGGTATTGAAAAGTTCTGCTGAGCAATTTACCACGGGCATCTCTTTCACCAGATGGATATTGCAGGACTTACATAATGTATCACTCAAAAGACATACGGATGCCAGCGCAGTTCCGAAATAAACGGTCCATAGACCGTATGCAAACATTCCATCTTTTCCTTATGTTATGCGCATCCCTAATTACACACATACACTTTCTTGCATTTCACTGCCACTCGTGGTGGATAGCTGCCGGGAGCTTAGATCTCGTCCCAGCCGGTGCGATGCTCCACTGAGTTGGGCGGCTTCCCCTCCAGGTATCTCCTGTGGACACGAGGTCTTGCGAACTGGAGACATGGAGATCTCGATGACGTGATCAAATTCGCTTTTGATTTTCAATTTGTTATTGTTTAGTGCGAGTCGTTCTGGGCCATCCCCTCCTCAGTGCCAGAATTGCAAGATCCCCATGCCTATTTGAGCAACAAAATATAAATAGACTCGAGAGGAATCTGAGCGGTTAACGTTCGTCGCCGTTAAACGTGCAATATACCGCGAAATAGGGTTGAGATGATACACTATTCATTCTAGCAAGGAGTAAACTGATCATCCACTTGCTTTGTTTGCCTCTATATCGCGACGTACGGAAGTCTTGTGGCAGCTTCACTCGTCCTGTCACACAGGGCACGAGCTGCCACAACCAGAATACCCTGATAATCAAGAGGATGATCAATCACCCTGATAATTAAGGAGATTGCCCTGATAATCAAGGGGATGACCCTGATAATCAAGGGGCAAAACAAAAAGGAACACGAAAGCCTAAATTTTGCCCAAGAAGGGGCAAATTTACTGTAGGGAATTGTAGCAAATGCATTTTCGCTCCCGCGTGACGTCATTGCGACCGGCGCGGCGCGGCGCGGTGCAGGACGTCCTGCCGGGCGGCTGTAGGGGGGCTGCGGGCGATGCGTCTCCGTCGGCTTACGCTCGTCGCTCATTCACGCACCCACACACCGGCTGCGGTTGCTCAGGGCATCAGGCGGTGTCACTGCACGGCCTCCGGACACTCGCTACATAGATGGGGTGAGTTCAGTCGCTGTCTGGAGGAGGATACTACTACTGCTGCTACTACTACTGCCGCTGCCGCTGCCACTGCTACTGCCGCTGCCGCTGCTGCTGCCGCTGCCGCTGCTACTTCTGCTACTGCTACTGCTTCTGCTACTGCTACTAGTACTACGATTACTACTACCACTACTGCCACTACTACCACTACTACCACTACCACTACTACTACTACTACTACTACTACTACTACTACTACTACTACTACTACTACTACTACTACTACTACTACTACCACTACTACTACCACTACTACTACCACTACTACTACCACTACTACTACCACTACTACTACCACTACTACTACCACTACTACTACCACTACTACTACTACTACTACTACTACTACTACTACTACTACTACTACTACTACTACTACTACTACTACTACTACTACTACCACTACTACTACTACCACTACTACTACTACCACTACTACTACTACTACCACTACTACTACTACTACTACTACTACTACTACTACTACTACTACCACTACTACTACCACTACCACTACTACCACTACTACTACTACCACTACTACTACCACTACTACCACTACTACTACTACTACTACCACTACTACTACTACTACCACCACCACTACTACCACTACTACTACCACTACTACCACTACTACTACTACTACTACCACTACTACTACTACTACCACTACTACTACTACTACCACTACTACCACTACTACTACCACTACTACTACCACTACTACTACTACTACCACTACTACTACCACTACTACCACTACTACTACCACTACTACTACCACTACTACTACTACCACTACTACTACTACCACTACTACTACTACCACTACTACCATTACTACTACCACTACTACCATTACTACTACTACTACTACTACCATTACTACTACCACTACTACTACCACTACTACTACCACTACTACTACTACTACCACTACTACTACTACTACCACTACTACTACTACTACTACTACTACCACCACTACTACTACTACTACTACTACTACTACCACTACCACTACCACTACTACTACTACTACTACCACTACCACTACTACTACTACTACTACTACTACTACTACTACTACTACTACCACTATCTCTACCGCCACCGCCACCGACATCGCCACCGCCACTACTACTAGGTAAAATGGGAAGGATGGGCGGAGCGCAATGCTGTGAAGGACATGACCCGAAGAATGTGGTTGGAGGTGGAGTGGCGGTTTGAGAAGAGGGAAATGGAGGCGGGGCGGAGAGAGGCATAAGTTGCGCAGAGGGGCGTGGCGTGACAGTGTGGGAGGAGGGGCGGAGTGTGGACGATGTGGCGGGAGGGGGAGTATCGGCTAGGGAAGAGGGCGTAGGGGCGGGGTGTGAAGGTGATGAGAACTCAAATGTCATGGTGCGAGTGTGGAGAAGTTGGGTGGTTGAAGATTCCGTGCACGATACAAAACAAATAATTGTCATTATTCTCGTTCGCTAGGTGAACTGTTTATGATAGCGTTGGCGGTGTTCTTCCCCGCTGGAACAAGCGATTCGGCCCCGACCTTCACTTCCGTTTTCGGGGGATTTGCACCCGTCTACATCTTCACAGTAGGGCGCAGCGTTGGACGAAACAAGCCCTAAGATCCCGACTGGTCCTGCAACATGTGTGATAGTGTAGTGCACGCACTGGTTAGTATGGGCAGGGCCTAGACTGGAGAGGAAATTAATAAGTTAATAAAAAACGATTAATAATTTAATCATACATTTCAGTTAAGTTAGTAAACTATTAAGTAAATAATTACTTATTTACTTCACATTCAACTGTTAATTAATAAGTTAATAATGAAGTAAATCAATTTAAATAATGACGCTGTCAAGTAATTAAAAGAGCTCAGAATGGGGAAAAGGGGTGTCCGAAAAATAAGTGCAGAGGCGCTGGTGCAAACGAACTTTTGTGGCGCTGTTTGATTTCAGATGCCGAGGAGGCCAAGAACTGAATGCGTGACGTCAGTGTCAGGAAATAAATAAATAGGTTAGGAAAAGTCTGGTAGATTAGCATGTGCTCGGCTTCTGACGGACCTTATGAGAGAACTTATGGTCTCTTATCCGCGGCTTTGATGCGATGAAGAGACCATTTGAGGTGAATACCGGAAGTCGAAGGGTTAGAACGTGGTAGGATGTAGGTATTTTAATGGCTTAAAGGCCTTCGTCTTAGCCAGATTGTATTACGTATTTAATTTATATTATTAACAATTACCTATTAAATAAAAAAAATATCTGTGTGTAAAATAAGGGGCGAGGATAGGGAAAAGGATGAGGAACGAAAGATCGCGCACTGTTTATGGCCTGTTTCTTAAAGTATGCTCCGGCATTCCCGAGGAGTTGGTCGAGAAATATGGAAAGTTACTGAACAGAACAGAAAGTTGCTGGCATCCTCTTTGAGAATGCGACCGAAATGTACCTAGTAGAGAAACTCTGTCCAGTGGCGACAAATGTTCTAAGAGCTTTTAGACAGAGTCGCTACAGAGACAGAGGCAATGTTGCCTCGGAGCTACAATCAGCCTGTGGGTGTACCAGGCTGTACGGCAAGGCGGTGATGTGGGAGGGAGAGGGTTGGTTGGTTGTTATTGATTCCGGGCGCGTCAACTGCGTTAATTATTAGTCCCGTAAGTGTAGTGCATGTTTTTTCTCGGGAGATGGCGGTGATCTTTCCCCGCTGGATGGCGAGATCCGGCGCCGTCCTACCGTCGGCTAGTGGGGTTTCCCCCTCACCAGGACTCTCCCACCAGCGGGGCAACGCCCCAGCTCTGCGCTGGGAGGGAGAGGGGACGAGGAGCGGCGCGCGCTGCGAGGCGGGGGGCCTGAACGCGCGGAGGGGCTGTGTGGAGCGTGGCGGAGCGTGGCGCGCTGCGGCGCGGGCGAAGGCGGAGCGAGTGGGGAGATCGAGTAGTGGTGGAGGAGGGGGAGGGGGGCTCGTCTCGTCCCCGAGCGACAACTCTATTATTTCGGGGATCCGCTCGCCTGCGAGGGTTCCGCGCGCGCCGCCCCCGGGGACGGCGGGCGACGCCGCGGCGGCGGCGGCCTTCGCCCGCGGGGGAGGGGCGGGCGCCGGGACAAAGGTCAGCGCACAGAAATTGCTCACAGCACGCAGCTCATGACACGGAGCAGACCATACCAAAGTGGCCGAACAGAGTATTAGAAACTTAGAATTGAAATACTTCGCCGCAATACTTTGTGAAAATGTTTTTAAATACATACTCAAAATATATTGTGATATACCAATATGACGAAACATTTTTATTATGGAAATGTCATTTTATATGACATCAAATATAAGGAAGGCAATAGACGATCGCGAGGGGGTCGCTAGGTGACAAATAAACAACCGGCGTTAAGGATCAGTTTCGTTAGGTTGAAATGACAGCAGTGGCAGAATAACCATTGTTTTGGGAGACAAAGAAAAAGACATAAAATTCGGATGCTTCCGAATTTTTAGAAGAGCATTCATTCGCTAGAGCAATGCGGTGATGAGCGGGTCGGTTCGTGACATATTTTACTAGATCGAGGAAAGACTGTAATTGACAGTTGTTTAAATTAACTATCGTTTTTATATTAGGATAGAGCGTTCTTGTAGGAAGTAAAATTCGTGTCTAGGCATCCACCCGAGACGTTAGTGAGGGAAGTCATGAATTACAATAGTATCGCCGGGAGAATTTGGAACCAGATCACGGACATTAGGCGAGGACTTTATCCAGAAGCAATATTCTGCTGCGTCAACGGAGAAGGTTCTACGGGGCACCATCGAATGAAGAAGTCGAGAGCGCGCGAAAACCCACGAATGAATAACAAGGTTTATAATTATTGTAATACAGAGAAAACTGGTCATGACCAAAGAATGATTCATTTTGATTATCATAATAAATTCTAATTTGTTAAGTTGAAAAAAGGCTTATTATCATTGTTCGTCACGTGCAATCCAGCGTTTTAATAAGATTTTCAGATTCCTCGCCACTCCGTATGGATGGTAGGTTGAGTAATTAGTTTCAGAGTAAGTAGCAACAATTATGAACTTCAGACCTCAATTAACTGACCTAGCCCAACATAATTTTGTAAGGAGAGATATTTAAATTACGTAAGAATCATTAGCTTTAAAGTGCAACCTTTTCCTGGCGCTCAAATTGCGTTTATCAGTAATAATTATGTTTAAAAATGTCCCTCCTAGTAAGATTTGTTTCAAATTGGCTCCAGTCAACGTCGGGCATGTTTCAATATTAGGCGTTCATTTGCTAAATATATACGTATTTAATATACTTCCAACACTCATAATACAGTTGATATAATAATTTTACATTATATCTTTTTTATTGTAACAATACATTGTAATTGTCAATTACAATAAATTAGTAATTGACAGGCATACAAATTTCTCAACAATAACCACATACACACAAACATATGTGTATGTGTGTGTCTGTGTGTATGTATATATTTGTCAATTTCAAATATAAAATTATATAAAATATATTTTCAAACATAAAACAATCATTCGACTAGTATGGAAGAATATAAAGTAGTGTCATGACGAATAAACGCTTTCCTTATTATAGAATAATTGGCCAGCATTTTTAATTAGTTAGATTTATCGTTAAAAAATGAAGACATTACAAATTAAACAGCTGAAATGAGCTTTTATTCTTGTTTTGATGAGGTGCGTCCACTAAAAACAGAAATCTATTGTCATTATCTTCTTCTTAATCTGTATTTTAAAGTATTTTAAGTTTTTGTTTTTTTAATACACCTATTTCATGTATTCAAATATATCTCCAAAATACATGGCCAAAAAGCACAAAAATACATATTTCAAATATACGTATTTAAATACTGCCCAACCCTGTGTGTTCTGTTGAAGTATATCGCTAGTAACTCAAAGTGAATGTGCTGCGAATTCTTCTCATTCCCTATGTGTATCGTTGTTTTAACGAGCTAGCGATGCATATTTCTAAGAATTGTGCGAATCATAAGCAAATCCCTCCATATGATTCGTGTAAGCCTTTATTTATTAATCATGGGGTTTTACCATTATCCTGTCTCTTAATTTACGAACCAGTGTTTTTTTTTTTTTCAAAAATAACTTACTAGGTCGGGAATATATTTTCAGCCAGCGCCGATGACTATAACTATCACACTCGACACAATCATATTCATCAGGTGACAGTATCAACTGATAAGTACAAAAAAATCACGTACAATACATGTACATTATTTTACAATATTTGCCAGATTACATTAAACGATTAAATTTGATAGAAAAGTTTAAATCCCAAGTAAAATTGTTTCTGCTGAATAACTGATTCTATACAATTAATGACTATACTGAGCATGAAAAGGAAAGTAACATTAATTTTAACAGTGATATTTAATGTGTTATTTACCATTTGGTCTGTATAATTCTAAACAGCTCGTAACAAGTATTGTACACCAGCTTCTAGGTCAATGACCCCCATCTTCATCACGGTTTTCGTCCAGTTACCCTAATCCTTTGAGCAAATGCTGAGATGGTTCCTTGTTTGGTTTTGGAACATAAATGTAACTTCATTATCTGTAAAGATCTTGTAGAATTCAGTAGGAAATATTTATTCATATTATTGTTTTCCTTGTTGTTGCGGTAGGAAGTATTATTCCTTCACGAAGGACATGATGATGGATAAGAGTCTAAAGCTATAGCTGATTTACCCTTGAAAATATATTTTAATATCTCGGGGAGAATATGTTGCTAACAATCCTTGCAAAAATCTCTCATTTCTTTCTATATTCAATATTCAAATAGTATATGGCTTAGGGTAGGGATCTCAGAATTATGACTCGCGCAGAATTCACTTCTCCTTGTAGGACTACACACATCGTTTTAAATGTTCTTGACGTAACATAAATGAAAATAAATGACTTTCAAAAGAAGAGAACACAATTTCTCTGTGCTAACTCTCAGGTAAAAGCAAAATGACGTAAAGACGTCTACCTTAAAGAACATACTTCACAACGGCAGTGTTATTCAGCGCGTAACGCAGGGGCAGCTGTTGCCCCAACAAACTGCGTTGCAGCTCAATCTAATGACGAAAATGTAATTTTCGAAATTCAGATCACTCATACTGAATAAAACGTATTCAATTCACGTTCATTAATTAAAACTAAGCTTAATAAAAGTCTATATTCAAACTTTACTTACATAATTGTACGTGTGGTGTTGCTGTCAGGTATGTTCACCTCCCAGGCACATGGTTCTGGCTTTCATTTCCAGTGGACCCTCGAGCTTTTGTATTAGTTCTCTAATTGTTTGTATTAGTTCTGCAATTTCCGGTAATAGAAATCATACAAATCGAAAATACGGTGTCGCTCTCCGGCACTTTGCAACAACCATTATTGTTTGGACACATTTTATCCTAGTTTATTTCATAATCTTAGTTGTTATTTCTGCCACTAGTGGTAATGATAATAAATGTTCTTCCAGAATGACTAAATTTACAGCAAGGACTCGTTAATTTTACTTTGAACAAACCTAACATCAAATAAAAATAAATGCCTCAAACATCATAAATAATGCATTCAGTGCCACGCATTACTAATGCATATAAGAATTGACTGACCTTGTCAGTCAATTCTTGTATACAAGAGTTGACTGACCTATACTTTCAGTAAGACGCACAATCATAAAATTAAGTTTCATCTAGTTTCAGACCAAGACAGAAAATTGAAAATCCCTTTAAACACTTAGCGACCAGGCTGGTTACGGTACAGAGAGAATGTGGAGTAGAGGTTGTACCAATACAACCATAGTAATACACATAGGGTTGTTGTAGCAACAGCCCTACGTAGAAGCCTATGAAGGGCCAAAGTGTAAACGCAATAAAGAGCTTCAGAGCAAGTAATTGTGCATTGTCTAAGAGTGCATCAGACGCTACAGAAAGAGCTCTATGGATGCTCTTTGACTTCTAAATGATTTAATAAACATTGATATTGCTGCAATATCTATAATACTGAATGCCATTAAAAGGAAAATGAATATTCATAACATATTATTTTTTTTCAAATTACCTGTAGGTTCTGCAGTTGTGCATCCTAAGTACAAGTCGCCACTCATATTCTATCTAAATTCAACTACATAATTCCACGGTAGGACTACTTGCCAACCTTCCAACAAACTGTGAGATGAACTTCATAAACGCAATATTGTAAATATATAAGAGAAAAATACTACATTCAATCGTCAATCTTGAAATTGATACACGGCGTATTTCGCTCTGGGCATCATTTGGTGCCCCTAACAAATAAATAAGCACCCTAACAATCGGTCCATGGATCTTTGCTTTTCCTTCCTTGTCATGTCCTCAACCCTTACTTTCATACACTTACAAGGACCACACCTCGAGGCCAGTAGGAGCGCCAATGTGACAAAGCCTGAAATGTAGACAATTGCGTCTATAAAGAAGCCTACACAATTTTTGAATTATTGAATCATGTAATCCAAATTTTGTTAATTGTCTTCATAATTTTTTTGAATTTCTTTTGTCAATTAAATTTTTATTTAAACTAATAAACGGTATCACTTTCAAATTAAATCTCTTCACGTGGACTTCAATGGTCACCAATCAAGTTTTAAAAACAGATGTTTAAACACATCGGTGGTTTTGGTTCGATGTTTTATTAACATGGATGCTTGAATTTTTAACATCGATCTTTAGAAACATCGGTGTTTCGCCTCCCCATCCACGCGCAGTTGCGAAACAGAACAGAGTTCATTGAGAAAACGTTGTCATTCGAATGAATGGGAATAGTTGAAGATATTTATGAATAAACCATTCCTGTACATTTCAATCAGTTCTCAAAATTACTTCACACGTATTATTTATGTATTATTATGTATTACTTATTACTCTTACATGTGTTACTTCACACGTTCATAAAACATTTATCGGTTATTCATCATTTAAAAGTTACTAATTTGCATCATAATCCTTTCTAACCCTACAACATAAATAATCATTTGAGATACCTTTCAAGTTGGCATGCATTTTGAGATTGTTGAAAATGATACAATGACACCTCTATGGATTGTTACCAAGAAAGATATGTTTAACCGCAAATGTAAAGTGAAAGCATTCAATCACCAAGTTCTCACACTTAATAGCCGATTTTTAAAAAAAAAATAATATAAACTCTCCTCTTCTAAGCTTTAATCGGAAACGTTTTTACCCGTGTACGGATAATTATACCGATAATTTTAAAAATGTTTTAAATATATATATATATATATATATATATATATATATATATATATATATATATATAATATATTTTACTATCAGAGTTGTTTTTCGAATCAAAATGTCGGCAAATTTCATAATTGGCCTGGCTAATGAAAGATTCTCAGGAATCCAGTTTTAATCGACGAATGAGTGATACCAGATGTGGAATGTAAGAAACTTGTCATTGCCAGAAATAAAATAGGTTCATCAATTTTCTTAAATTGGTTTAAAAAGGAAATATTTACTATTAAAATACAACAGCATTTTTGTAATATTTTATAAAATATCTCAATTTTGAAATATGAAATTTTTTAAAATAATTTGTTGTGGCACAAAAGAAGTTTTTCGGGCTGGTAGGCCGTGGTCCAGTTGGCATTGAAGAGCCAAACGTTTCGTCCACGTCTGCGGTGGACATCTTCAGTGGCGGCAGCGTCGTGGGCGTAGTATCTGGATCGGCGGCTGGCTAGCGACTGGCTGCGGATGTTATGGATTGTTATTGAAATATAATCGTAAAATGAGTTCGTGAATTACTTTTCCAAGCCAGCACAACACAATACTTGACATTAAACAGAAATTTAACCGTTAACAAAATGTTTCATCAAACAAACCCCCAAGAACAAACTTTTATTAACACCAAACACACGCCTGGCTTATTCCCCAAAGGGACGGAGGGCCGGAGGGAGGACTCCGAGCAGCGACCCCAGGCCAGGGTGGGGGTGGGGTGAGGCGACACAGGGCACAGTGGCGGCCCCTGCGGTGATGTATGGGGCGCTGTGGCGCCAGATGCTCCCCGCCGCCTGCCCTCTTCGGCTGCAGCTGCGCCCTCCCCTCCCCTCCCCTCCCCTCCCCCACCCCCACAGTCTCCACGGCGTGAGATGCACCTGCTGCCTCCTTCGCGGAAGCTGCAGCGGCTAAAAGGACACTACAGCCACCCGTTCAGGCAGGAAAATAAATCTCAAAACCTCTTCATTGATCGCTAGGTGATTCCGGACGCGACAACCGCTAAGTTCCGTAACTCTAGTGTATGTTTTTTATCGCGGGAGGTGGTGGTGATCCCCCTCGATGCGAAATCTGGCGAAGTGTTCCCTACCAGGTACCTCCCATTGTGGGGCACCGTCCCAGCAGCGACAAGCACGAGGTTCCTGAATGGTCACCCGGCAAGTGTGATAGTGCAGTGCATGTTCGTGTAAGTGTGTAAGTAAGGGGGTGAGGATAGGACAAGGAAAAGGAAGGAAAGATCGCGGCGGTCCGTGGCCCGTTTGGTAGGGTACTGCTTCATTTATAAATCCCTTACCGTCCCTCCTACCTCCAAGTACTCTTTTTTTTTAAATTCATTTTGAAACCACATTTTCTATATTCCTCATTTAATTTCCTTAACTTGAAGGGAGCATCCTCTTCCTCCGCAAATATAACCACATCGTCCGCTAAATTTAATGAACACAACATATTCTCATTTATTTTAATTCCCCCACTTTTGTATATATTTTAGTGCTTCTTGTAGATAGATTTTAAACAGTATTGGCGCAATACAGTACATCTGTCTAATCCTTTTGCTTATCTTTATTTCTCTTGATATGCTATTTCCTCATTTAACTTATCTGGTAACTATCTGGTAAAGTAACTCTCTGATTGTCTTAATATAATTTTTCGATTCTACACTGCAATCTACAATTTAGAAAGAGGGACATTATTGTACTCCGTTTGCAGAACAATATAACCTAGAGGTGTCTCAAGATTATGCGCCATTTGCAGAATAATATAAACTAGATTTGTCTCGAGATTACTGATAAACATATAAGTAACTTATCTAACGTTGCAATCGCAGGACCGCACCAAATTAAAAGCTGTCGAAATGTGCTCTTAATTGCGTCAATTCTACCATTTCGGCCAATTCACAAATTTCCATTTTTCATAGTTTTTATTCGAAAAAGTATACGTAAAAAAATCCCAATCGCTTTGACGATTTTTAAGCACAAAATTGTAGACATTATAGAAGAAGAGAAATCATTGGGAGTCTGCTGGACAGAAAGGAAGCGGTTCTCACCAATCATTTATTCTTCTCATGGAGAAAAACACTGTATAATTTTACCAAATTAATTTTCTCATCCTGTATATTTCAAATTGTATTCATTAATTCGACCGATATAAATTATTCGACACTAACTAACACTGCAACAAAAATTATTTTTTTCACTTCCGTTGATTCATCTAGCATACATTCTTTTGACGAGACGTATTGCATAAATTTTCCAAGAAAGTTACGTAAAAGCGCAACTTAAATGGATTTTGAAGACGAATGTTAAATTTCCAAACGTGTAAACGGATAGTTTGTGATTTCAAAAGTCAAAAGTAACAATTAATTTTAAACAAATATATATTTTTTTCAAACCAAAAGTCTCACAAGTAATTTTGAGCAAAGATGAAACACTATTAACAATTTTATTCCTAAAGAAAATAATAAAATGTATGGCAAAAATAAAGCAAGAAAACTCGAATACTGTAGTAGTATACCTTGCTCAACCAATTTAATTATCAAGTTACCTTTTTCATTGTATTATTGAGTAACTTATATGATGGGTGTGATTCATATTTCTTAGAACTCCCACACTTCTTCGTAATTTAAACAACTTCGAAACACTCTCACTTTCCCTACGCAAATAATGAGATTATTGATTTCCCTGCCTTTAGAGGTGCACCCGCTGGGCAGACGAACTAGCATTCGAACGTAGTTGTCAAGAGCTCCAACAATTCCGCACTGCCACATCTCGTATTGCTCTCGAATTCAGCGAAACAATTTTTAATGAATGAGATTAGTGACGGTGTTAGAAATTGAACGTATTGAGTTATTTTATATCAGTTTAATGAATTTCATAAAATAAAGTTGAAATATAACTAGTTAGGGCGTAACACATTTATGAGATACCTAGAATTTAACACAATTGTCACAAACGTTACTGCATATTCCAGTGTCAGTATGAATTGACATCCTTATTTTGTTGTACATTACTTTTATTGAGGTCACGAAAGTATAGTTACATTTTTCAAGAGGATAATGAAATCGAAGAAAATATATCAGATTCGTCAATGTATTCATTTTTTTAAAATTTCAATAGTTTGTCACGCAGAATAGGTTTTGAAAGCCTCTACAATATCTTCATATATAACTTCGTTTCAAGAAACCGTACTTCGTCTTCGTTTGTCTTCAGCCAAACGCCGGAGAGGATCGAAACAAAGGCAGGAGTCGAAGGGGAGTTTACGAACAGCGATCAATCAGCCTCCTCCCCATAGATCGGGTTCACAGCTTGCGATCGACATATTGTTCCAGACGTTGCCAATTTTTAAACTACTGTCATGATACTCCTGGCCCAGCCATACTTTCAGCTTTTTTTATTCGCTCGTTGCTTTATTTCGAGCATGGTAGAAGTTCGGCGAGTTGCAGGCCGTGCGGAAAAATGGAGGTATTGAGAAAAAGAAATACGGCTTCTGTGTGGAAGTGGTTTATGATTCTTTGGAAAAACACTAGCACGTTTATTATGGGACGGCTGGCCTGGCCTGGTCTGGTGTGGTTCTTGGGCGAACGGGCGCCCCCCCCCCTGTTTGAGAGCGCTCTGCCGAAAGCGCGTGGCGATGGAAAGTGCACGTTTCCCTCCAGGATTGAAACGAGGTATTGGTGAAGTGAAGTTTATGAATGCTTTTTCCTTTCAAACTGGTTAATGAAAGACTACGTATTTCCTGGTATTCGATATTTTCCCTTTCTATTCTCAGTCACTTTCCTTGTTTAGTGTTATTAAGATTTTGTGTGACTTGTGGAAGTATTGAGACATATATTTTATAGTCACGCGTTTATGTCATAACAATGGCATCCGGTTATAGCGTGTCTCCCTGGGGTAATCAATAGACACAATGAAGATTCTAACGCAATTACCCGGTCGTTTAATGACATCCTACCTTGACCAACAGTGAATACCGGAAAGGTATTACCCAACAGATTTTTTTCCACAATAGAGAATTACCTTGTGTTCAAATGTCTAACTTCATTGTCAAAATTAAAAGTTTAAAAATAAAAGTAAACTTAAATACATTTAAACTTATCTCAAAAAATTAAAATAAGAGATTTGTCAAACAGCACAGTTATCAAAACTACAACGAAAAACTAAAAATAGGATTTCAAACAATCCAGGCAAATGAAATATGTAAAAAATAGGCAAAGTTTCTGATAGACGAAGAAGAAACTAGAGAAGAATAAACGGTTCAAAAACAAAAACTGGATTAACCTTTGAGCAATCGCGTGGGCGATATAAATGCCAATTTTGAAAATAAAACGGTGCTGCATTTGAATATTTGAACTCAGCATGACAAGAAGCCAAGTATACTCTGATTAATGTCATCTCTATTTCATTTCTAATCATTTATCTAATCTATTGAGGCACAATACAAAGGAAACGTCTTGTCGAAGACTCACAGAATTTGCACGCTCATATTCGCGCAACATACACGCTCTGAGGCCAAGGCCATCAGTGTTCGCTCTACGCGGCATAAACTTCGCCATGCGATCGCGCCCAGTTTTCTCCACGAGATGATGAACTTATATACCGGGAGCGGCAGCTCAGCGCATCAACTGATGTCACTGCAGCGCCTCTGACCGGGAGGTCCTAGGTTCCCACTCCCCACGGCGGCGGGATTTTCGACGCTAGCTTTTCAGCGAGGTCGAATTCAGTCGCTGTCTGGAGGAAAATTCTAGCGGCCAGCTGTACTGATCGGTAGTTTTCCGTGGTTTCTCCGATCAACACCAGGCGAATGCCGGAGCAGTACCCTAACAAACTGGCCACGGACCGCGCGCGATCTTTCATTCCTCTTCCTTGTTCTATCCCCTCCCCTTACACACACACACATACACTAAAATGCACTACACTACCACACATACCGGGAGAACTGGCGGGAGCTTAGAGCTTGTGGGAGAGTCCTGGTTTGGGGGAAACCCCACTAGCCGACGGTAGGTCGGCGCCAAATCTCGCCTTCCAGCGAGGGAAAATCACCGCCAACTCCCGAGAAAAAGCACGCACTACACTTACGGGAATAACGACTAAACTGTTGACGCGGCCGCAAACACGAAAAAATCAATCAATGAACTAATAAATAAAGGCGCAAGGATGTTTCGTTACAGCGCGATTTCTGAATGTTCTGAACCAATATCAATCAATCTTTATACTAGCTTCCTTTGAACATCAGGGCTTCTATAGGCTATGATTTACCTTAATATAATTACAAAACATTTACTACTCTGAACCTTTTTCCAAAGCATTGCATCACAGATTCAAAAGTGCATCAACGTGCAATAGTTAAGCCGCGCGCCACCAGAGGATGACGTCTGAGATTTACCATTGATTTCATCGATGCTCAAAATTGCGTGTAGGTAAATACTGTTTGTTTATTTTCATTGTCAATGTCTGATACGAAATGATTATGAGAGTTTCTCCGCTTTATAAAAGTGACTTGGATATTGATTTTAATTGCTTCTGGCGGGAATGTATTAATTATACCAGAGAAATGTAATGATGAGAATCATTTTCTAATGGCTATGCTTAATATTGCGTTAAAAAGGTATGAATACACACATGTTTAGTTTTAGAAAATGAAGCATGGTTATTGTATATATGTGAGTTGAACGAGCGGCAGTGCAAGAAAAAGCATATTACGAGTGATTTACTTGGAATGCTGAAACTGTGACGGATGGATGAATTTTTGTTGGGAAGTGTTTTATTATAGTGGAGAGTGAAAGCGTACCTTTGTAGAGTGAATAAATGACTATTTAAATTGATGAAAGTTTAGCAAGAAGTATAATTGAAGTAAAACAATAATTGTAAATGATTATTTGCAGGAATTTAATGTGTGTCAACACCGAATTTCATGGTTTTGAGAACGGAATGATAGAGGTTATTTTAGATAATGGAAAAACGTTTGTTAGTCCACAATTCACTGTGATCTTGAATTTTTGGAGATATTATAATTGTTAAGTATGTAATGGCTCCATTTCGTCAATCACTATTTATCAAGACCCTAATACCCGTCCTCAAATTCAATTAATATTGGTTTAATAATATTTAAACGTAAATTGCTGCGGAAAGATCAACTTCAAACTTTTCCTTAAAAATACAGTTACAAGTCAGTATGTTTACAACGTGACAATTGATTGAAAGTATTGGAATAATATATGAAATTCCACATAAATAATATACGTTAGTACATGTATGTTCTTTTGTTTAGTTAAGATTTGTTTCATAATTTTTAGTTATAAAGTGGTAGAAAGTTAGTGGCAGGGAACTCCAATAAGAGATCAAATCAATTGATCTGTATAAACCGATTTGAGGAAAATAAAGAATGTCCAACTTGAAATTAAAATACATTCTAAACACAAAACCTTTAGGAGCAGGCTTGACCCAGCCTTCTTCTAGACAGCTGACTTCTTCTTTGGAAAACCTTTTGCTGGCTAGTTCAAGTATCCATCTAACCAGCCTAACTTCTTCTTTAGATCAAACAATATCAAGACTTAGAGCTGTTTTGTGATCTGGATTATTTAAACGAGACTGCAAACTTGTTTTGGGAACACTAAATAATTTTGCAGCAAAACACACAAATTAACCGTTATTTATATATATTTGATGGCATTACCCATGGCTCCTGCATCATACTCTTGTTTCGGCTTCTCCGGCATTGTAAGATCCCTTATTTTAGGCGCACGCAGGATTAACCTAAGTGCAATAATATTAAAATACGATTAAAAACAGTGTGTCAACAATTATTAGCAGAGTGGCCAATAACAGAATCCACACACTATCGAAGGTAGAGTCATTGGCCACCCTGTATGCCATTAAATACGCAAAGTTAGGCTTCTCATTTTCAGCTGATATCATTGCCACTCAATAAGATTTGTGCTTTCTGAGATATCATTGTAATTTACACACCGCCGTAATTAACAAACAGCACTTTTGAATAGCAAGTTTCTAAAGGAATCTCTACGTACAATGAACACACCCCGCACTGTTAACAAGCATCCGTCATATTGGCAACTGTTGCACACTTGCGGTCAAAGTAAATATTACATAATACTCAGGAAGCGTATCTTCGCACCATTTACAACCAAAATATTAGAAAACGTTGTGAGAACAAGTGGTAATTCCAATTATAGTTGGAGTGGCCAATCACTAAACCCTTTACACTCCTTCCTAGCAAACACGTTGGAAGTAGAATGTCGTGGTAGAACGTGGGAGGGACTAGCCCTGTTTGTTCTGCGAAAAAAGTGGCCCGTCTCAGTGGTTCGAACGTGGGCAACGATGAAAGGCAGGCGAGGCCACACCATCCGTCGTGGGCAGCGCTCGGAATAATGCTCGGGAGGCACTAGAGCCCGGCATTCCGAGAACCCCGGCGACCGCCTCTCGGCGTCCTTTCTAACGAGCGCTCGCGGAGAGAGCAGGGCGCCATCGCGGTGCCACCTGGCCAGCGCTCCGAGGAAGGCGAGGGCCCCACCCCTGGGCGCTGGCCCCAGCCGCTTCGAGGGTCTTCAATGGGAAATTCGTGAATTATTTCCAACTTACTGAGCTACCTTTCCCAACATCGTTCACAGCATGGGATAATACCGTTTAAACCTTGTAGCACATGAAGAAATTATGTTATTTGTAATGAAACGGATGATACGGCAAGAGCTCGTAACTTTCATATACCTTTTTAAACAAAAATATTTATTACATTTTTTTGCTATTCAAAGTATGACTTTGTTTTGAATATGTGAAAAAAATGAATGTATAATATTTCATAACAATTGGAAAGAGACATTCAAGTATATTATTAAAAATAAAATTGATGAGGTTTTGCGTAGTAATTGTGATTTAAAATGACATTTGATAAAAGAACTAAAATAAATCAGAAAAGTGTATTGCAATAATATTTTATTCTTCAATTTTCTTTCCAGTGTATTTTATTGAATATGTACTGAGGCGAACCCCACTCTCAATGTCATAAATGTCAGAATTTGTAAAAAAAGAATATCGCGTACATCAGACTAAAGAGAGTTGCGCCTGCTAACAAACTTGAGATCCGATACTGCGCACAGAAAAGGGAGCAAACCTGGCTGACGCTCGACCGAGACAACCGGCCGGATTGATTGATTTATTCATTATTTCGTGTTTCCGGGTGTGTCAATTGCTTTGGTCATTAGTCCCGTAAGTGAAGTGCATGTTTTTTCTCGGGAGATGGCGGTGATCTTCCCCCGCTGAATGGCGAGATTCGGCGCCGACCTACCGTCGGTTAGCGGGGTTTCCCCCTAACCAGGACTCTCCCACCAGCCCCGCTCTCCCACAAGCTCTAAGCTCCCGACCGGTCTTCCGGAATATGTGGTAGTGTAGTGCATGTTAGTGTAACTGTGTGTGTGGAAGGGGAGAGGATAGGACAAGGAAGAGGAAGGAATGATCGCGCGCGGTCCGTGGTCCGTTTGGTAGGGTACTGCTCCGGCATTCACCTGGTGTTGATCGGAGAAACCACGGAAAACTACCGATCAGAGCAGCCGGCCGCTAGAATTCTCCTCCAGACAGCGACTGAATTCGACCTAGCTGAAGAGCTAGTGTCGAAAATCCTGCCGCCGTCGGGACTCGAACCTAGGACCTCCCGGTCAGAGGCCACCGGCCGGAGACCGCCCAAGCGCCACTATTGGGCGACATTTCCTCGGTCGTGGGCGGTTGATTTCAACGATGCGCTTTTTACATAATTGAGTTTGTTTTTCACTTCATCTTTGACGATCGAAGTGACAAATTTAGCAATTTTAGTGGGGCTCTCGGTAAACTAACAGTGCCGCTTCTAAATTTTCGCCGTCCAACTCTTTTCCTCGGGTTTGGTCCGGTGCGGCGCCAGGCCTTTGTGCTCGCAGTGCATGGGCCGAAGCAATCTCTCATTCACAAGGAGCGACTGCGCGGGCGGGGGGGGGGGTCTGCCCATTGCATATTGGATCCTCCGCCGCGAGGGACCGCTGGCGCCATTGATTCGGCCCTTGATTTGCGGTTGTAACTGCGGAGCGAAGCGGGAGGCGCGGGGGGGGGGGTGCACGTTGAGAAGGCGAAGGCGGAAGCTCTGTCCAGCGTGACGTCACCGTCCACGCCAACAATTCACAACATGTTTCTCTCGGTTATTATTGTTTCTCTTAGAGTTGCCAGATGTTCACTCTTTGAGTGAACTGTTCACTACTTCAATTATTGGTTCACTAAGAAGAAAATGGGAATAGTGAACATGTAATAAGATTTTTTAACTCGATTAGAGCTGAATTTGCTCTGTTGGCCATTTTGGCTATCGCGCAGCTCCGAGCAGTTGGCTTAGTTTCGTAACTCTTGGTGAAGTGGTTGTTTCTGTTCAACTGTACAGCGCTGCGAATAAAAGCTAAAAAAATGTTTTATGAATGACTTGTATGCATATACAACTTTTACACACTTCTGATGTGTTGGCACATAGGCGGCCAAACTTTATTCAAATTTGGCGCTGTACTTGGAATTCAGTGATTTATAGCAATTCTTTGACGCTAATTAACAGCAAAGGATTCATTTCAAAATTTTCAAATATCCCGCTCTCGACTTCAATATTTTTGTTTCTAAAAGCCGTAGGCTGGCTTCCAGAGAGAAAGGGAATTGATTTTTTCTTATGAAACTATTTGGGAAGACTGAACTACTTTGAAATTTTGAACTGCTTTCCAAGAAGTCCATGAGAGCGCACCAGGCCAGACACCAAGAACGACCAGAGTACAGAACATTGCACATATCCGCATTTTCGCTGAATCCTGCCTCGTTCCACTTAGGACGCGATGGGATCGCATTGTTTAAAGATCCGGAAACCGAGCACTGTCGTGGCGATGCGCCTCGCTCGTGTAAAAACCTAAGCAATACGCGTCTTGGCTTCATTGAAAGTTTGCTTTTTACGTTGGTAGTGCGTCTAGTCAACACCCTCTGTTTACAGAATTCATATTTAATGTAATTGACATTGAATATATTATTTACCATTTGAACTGTATAATTCTGAACAACCTGAAACATGTATTGTACCGCAGCTTCTGAGTCGATAACCCCCATCTCGATCAGGTTTTCGCCCCGTTTTCGTGATCCTTTGAGCAAATGCTGAGATGGACCCTTGTTTTGCTTCTGGACATTAATGTAATTTCATTATCGGTGCACTTCGTCTAGAATTCTGTGGGAAATATAGTTATTCAAATTATCGTTCTCCATGTTGTCGCGGCAGAAAGTATTATTCCATGACGAAGGGCATGGTGAGGGATAAGAGCCTAAATTTAATGCTGATTTATCCTTGAAAATATACTTTATTACATCGGAGCGAATACTTTTGTTAACAATCCTAGCAAAAAACGCTCATTTTCTTTATGTATTCCAAATTCAAGTAATATATGGCTTAGGTTAGGGATCACAGAATTATGAAAACGTGCACAGAATTCACTTCTCCTTGAAGCACGCCACACACAGTTTTTAACTGTTTTTGACGTAAAATAAATAAATAAAGAAAGAAAGAAAGAAATAGAAAGTCTCCAGACTAATTTGTGGGATCATAGGTAGTCCATACGTCGGATAGCTGCGCAGTTAACAGTTATACTAGAAACCCTTAGTTTTTACTACAAGATAGTGAAAACATAATAAAGGTAATAGATTACAAATAAATTATATTGTATGTGGAAAAAGTTCAGTCACATTTATTAATACATTAACACATATACAATATTATCAAATTATAAATTATTCAGATAATTGTTTCAACTTTCAGCAATTTTACAAAATATTTGGTCTTTGATCGACTTGATATAATTTAAAAAAATGTATTCACTGCTGGCCAAGTCAACATTTTAATTATGTGATCTGAATAATGTCCACTAGAACAAATACCATCAAAAAGCACGCATTCATTTGCATGCTTTTCATGCTGAAAAAGCAATGTATGTAAAACCACATTGGTACAAGCCACCACATCCACAGTCACTATGTGCTGGTTATTTCAATCTCCGACAATCTAATTTCTCAATTAAAATAAAATATATAGTCATGTGATCAAATTGAAAATATAAGGCTTGAAAATATAATTAAGATAGAGCTAAAATTATTCCGTTTTTATGAACATTAATTAGTTATATTTTTTTCAATTAAAACTTAAAATAACAAACTTTTATTTTCATTTATCTGCTCTACTACGCGATAAGTATTAAATTCCTGATATATTTTCAGACACATAGCCGTCTTCTGTACAATATTCTTGTAATTAAAAAGAAATCCAACGTATCTGAAATTAAAAGAATGTTTCTTGGAAAGTATTGATTTTTTAATTTCGTCACATGAGCATTTTTCTGTATAAACTAAAATTCAAAGCAATCTCTCTAACTGCAGAAAGAGAAATCACTGGATGAGGTTTTCTCACTTCTTTTAAAAAGCAATCACCACTTGGTTTAACAATTGTCCAAACTGTAGACAGTGTAACTTTCCTCAAATTATTCATCAGATCTTTCAACGTTATACAAGAAAACCGTTGGTTATAAATTTGTTGCGAAACTGCAACTAGCAGCATCGAGAGCAAACGGTTGGGAATTCCTCAGTCTTCTTTTCTTCTCTGCTGGAGTTTTTCGCCGAGTTTCTTTTCTATAAAGATAGGTAGGGCAGACAAGAAATACGGATGACATCACGGTTTTATTCTTTGAGAGACACTGAATTTAGAAAATAATTTTTCAGCCGTCGTATCATACACAACTTTTGCCCACAATATATCACTCTCGTAAAAGTGGCGATGGCAAACTTGTAAAATATTGCATAAAATTAGAACATGTTGAATACTAGTAAATCATTAACAGCAAAATAATATAAATATCAAGAAGATCATTCTCAAAGCACAATAATAAAACAACCATCGCATTTAGTATTAAAAACTAATTTGAACGGAATTAGAATATTAATTATGTCCTGCTATAATACATCACCTAAAAAAATTGAAATGATTTATAAGTTCGTTTTCGTAAACCTTGTTATTGGAACTGTGCAATGTTTTAAGAGTAAACTCAATGTAAATAAGTCGATTTCAAACTTGGTTTAATGGAAAATGACTATAACTCGTGTATGGAACATGCTGTAAAATATTCTGAAACTTTTTCCGCATGGAAATGACTACGAATTAAATGAATACGTCGTACTTAACTTACCTCGGCTGTTCTTGGAGGGTTGAATTACCGTTGATGTACAGCAAGCCATTTTCGTCGCATGTCATTATCTTTAGGAAAATCAAATACATAGGCTTTAGTCCCTCCTTGTAATATCCACGGCAGAACACGACATTTTATTACAGCACATCTATAAGGCATTTTAGAAGAAACATCACTGATATGCTGGCCCCAATTCTTAAAATTAATACTCAATATCTTCACCGATTGGAATGATCGTCCCAAAAACTTCACAGCTTTCGAATTACAACACATCGCTGCCCGCTATCGCCCCCTACATCCTTGTACATTTCATGTACATGAAATGCACGTAACTTGTAGTTTGTACAAGGCGACTGTTATGACGCCACAATTGTGAACGTGTGACAGTGTAGTGTGCAGGTGCTTCTTTGGGCTTCATTGTCCCTTATTCCTTCCTGCGTCACATGGGCCGTGCAGTTACAGTTACTAGTGATCGCTATGAAAATGGTAAATACTGTTCTTGTACTAGCGCTGGCCAACCGCAGATAGGGATCCAACAGGATGAGGTACAACAATGCATGGCTACCTTGCGGCCTGCTTTTTAAGATCGATTAATTTCCAGATATGTAGGTATCAACTGTCCAGCGCGGTTGCGAGTTTTGACAACCCCTGATTTCTTTTTATCGATATATCTGAAGACTCAAACAAACAATACACGCCCTCACACACTGATAGATCTTAAGCGCCATATACAAGAAGCCTTACTCGAAATTCTCTTGGACACGCAACATTGTGTAGTGGACGCTCTGCCTCGCCGCTTGGAGGAATGTGTACAATGTAATGGTGCTCATTTAGCAGGAGTAATATTCAACAAACAGTTACTATTGTCAATAATGACTAAATGGCATACCTTCACCTGTGTCTCAAGGTAATTTAATATAAATTATTATCCTACTTACTATACTCTGGTCTGTTTATATCCTACTATTCTTCCATCGCAACCTGTATTGCAAGGCGTGCAATGGTGGCTATTGTATTATTTGCCAACCGGCGTGCCAGAACGTGTAATACGCTATCGTCGACGCTATTGATATTCGTTCTGATTCTCGCATATCAAATCATTCAGGTACTGTCCGTGTGCATGTAAAAAGTTACAACCTAAGTTAAACGGGTGTCGTAAGCTATTTTATTCCACTATATTTTTTCCACAAAAACATTGATAGTTTGCATTCTTGCTTGAAATCCGATACTTACTCCATCCATTCTTGATGAACAAGATTCAAAAATATTCCTCAGATTAGACGGTGTTAATCACGACCGTTAAAGAGGCGAGCGCAGATTTTTTTTTCGTTGTTGCCCATCGCGCTGAAATTAATTTCGCCCTCAGTTTGTGTCGTGTCTATCTCGACGGATGCGCCGAAAACTTTGGGAGCGACGACGGTCGTTATTAATTAATCGCAGCGCCTGTCGTAAATTGCTCCCCAATTACTATGCGCCCGAGACGCCGCCCCCCACCCCCGCCCGGCGCACTCGCTCGAGCGGACACGCGCCGGAGATGCCTTTCGGCCCAGAGCGTCTGCAGCGGCCGACGACCACGCCCCCCGTCCCTACCCACTGCCCAGCGGAGGCGGCCTCTTACACGGATTCAAATGCACCGGGATACTTCTCCTTGATACAAATGCACCGGGATACTTCTCACCTTGATACAAATGCACCGGGATACTTCTCACCTTGATACAAATGCACCAAGATACTTCTCACCTTGATACAAATGCACCGGGATATTTCTCACCTTGATACAAATGCACCGGGATATTCTCACCTTGATACAAATGCACCGGGATACTTCTCACCTTGATACAAATGCACCGGGATACTTCTCACCTTGATACAAATGCACCGCGATACTTCTCACCTTGATACAAATGCACCGGGATACTTCTCACCTTGATACAAATACACCGGAATACTTCTCACCTTGATACAAATACACCGGGATACTTCTCACCTTGATACAAATACACCGGGATACTTCTCACCTTGATACAAATGCACCGGGATACTTCTCACCTTGATACAAATGCACCGGGATACTTCTCACCTTGATACAAATACACCGGAATACTTCTCACCTTGATACAAATACACCGGGATACTTCTCACCTTGATACAAATACACCGGGATACTCCTCACCTTGATACAAATGCACCGGGATACTTCTCACCTTGATACAAATGCACCGGGATACTTCTCACCTTGATACAAATACACCGGGATACTTCTCACCTTGATACAAATACACCGGGATACTTCTCACCTTGATACAAATACACCGGAATACTTCTCACCTTGATACAAATACACCGGGATACTTCTCACCTTGATACAAATACACCGGGATACTTCTCACCTTGATACAAATACACCGGGATACTTCTCACCTTGATACAAATACACCGGGATACTTCTCACCTTGATACAAATACACCGGGATACTTCTCACCTTGATACAAATACACCGGAATACTTCTCACCTTGATACAAATACACCGGGATACTTCTCACCTTGATACAAATACACCGGGATACTTCTCACCTTGATACAAATACACCGGGATACTTCTCACCTTGATACAAATGCACCGGGATACTTCTCACCTTGATACAAATGCACCGGGATACTTCTCACCTTGATACAAATGCACCGGGATACTTCTCACCTTGATACAAATACACCGGAATACTTCTCACCTTGATACAAATACACCGGGATACTTCACCTTGATACAAATGCACCGATACTTCTCACCTTGATACAAATGCACCGGGATACTTCTCACCTTGATACAAATACACCGGGATACTTCTCACCTTGATACAAATACACCGGGATACTTCTCGCCTTGATACAAATACACCGGAATACTTCTCACCTTGATACAAATGCACCGGGATACTTCTCATCTTGATACAAATACACCGAGATACTTCTCACCTTGATTCAACTGCACCGGGATACTTCTCACCTTGATACAAATGCACCGAGATACTTCTCACCTTGATACAAATGCACCGAGATACTGCTCACCTTGATACAAATGCACCGAGATACTTCTCACCTTGATACAAACACACCGGGATACTTCTCATCTTGATACAAATACACCGAGATACTTCTCACCTTGATTCAAATGCACCGGGATACTTCTTACCTTGATACAAATACACCGGGATACTTCTCACGTTGATACAAGTGCACCTGGATACTTCTGACCTTGATACAAATGCACCGGAGGAGGTGGTTCTGGGCGACATCTCATGTCACTGCAGTGCCATTGACTGTGATTTCACTCCCGAAGGTGGCAGGATTGTCGACACAAGCCAGATAGCTAGGTCGAATGCAGTCGCTGTCTGGAGGAGAATACTAGCGGCCGGCTGCTCTGATCGGTAGTTTTCCGTGGTTTCTCCGATCAACCCCAGGCGAATGCCGGAGCAGTACCCTAACAAACGGGCCACGGAGCGCGCGCGAACGTTCCTTCCTCTTCTTTGTCCTATCCTCTCCTCTTACACGCACACATACTTACGCTAACATGCACTCCGCTACCACACATATTGGGAGACGGCTTGATAGCATAGAGCTGGGGCGGTGCCCGCGCTGATGGGAGATACCTGTGTGAGGAGAACCCCGTTAGACGACGGTAGGTCGGCGTTGAATCTCATCATCCAGCTGGGAAAGAACACTGGCTCATCCCGAATCAAAACATGCACTACACTTAGGTAACTAATAACCTTAGCGGTTGACGCATCCGGAATCACTAATCAATGATACAAAGGACAAATATAATTCACTTTTTGACAGTGTAAGTGGGTTCACGCAGTATGAGAATAGGCGAAATATCAAATATTTATACTTTGAGTCAAAATGGAAATTATTGTATCATTTTTTAAATTTTCCCGAGTTCCTGGGTATCTAACAAATCCTTGAACTCCTCTCTCGCGGTCTATTGAGCTAAAAGTTGCTGAAATAAATCTCCCAAGCCGCCTCTTGTTATCAATTGAGGCTTACACAAGCTGTTTCCCGACACTTTAGTCCTCTTACAATATAACCATTTACGTTTCATAATTCAAGGACACTTTTACATTACACTTCTACACAATGAATTTATTAAATTTTACGTCCAGCTTAACCATGGGTTCGATTGATTGATTCATTTTTTCGTGTTTCTGGGCGCGTCAACGGCTTCGGTCATTAGTCCCGTTAGTGTAGTGCATGTTTTTTCTCGGGAGATGGCGGTGGTCTTCCCCCGCTGGATGGCGAGATCCAGCGCAGACCTACCGCTAGTGGGGTTTCCCCCTAACCAGGACTCTCCCACCAGCGGGGCACCGCCCCAGCCGGGACAAGCTCTAAGCTCCCGACCGGCCCCACGGAATATGTGGTAGTGTAGTGCATGTTAGTGTAAGTGTGTGTGTAAGGGGATAGGATAGGACAAGGAAGAGGAAGGAAAGATCGCGCGCGGTCCGTGGCCCGTTTGTTAGGGTACTGCTCCGGCAATCTCCTGGTGTTGATCGGAGAAACCACGGAAAACTACCGATCAGACCAGCCGGCCACTAGAATTCTCCTCCAGACAGCAGCTGAATTCGACCTAGCTGAAAAGCTAGTGTCGAAAATCCTGCCGCCGTCAGGACTCGAACCTAGGACCTCCCGGTTAGAGGCGCTGCAGTGACATCATGGTTTCGATATACAACATATTACTCATTACCTGTTTCATGTGTACATGTAGTTCTATATAGAATCACGATTTCTGGAAGTTCTATTAATTAAAACCAATTATTAGATTGATGGCAATCAATATAAATTATCAGCCTTTTTCGACAGTAAAAATTTAACATTTATTATTGCAATGTCGATTTTGGTGCCCCTTCGAACGCCAACTTGACGAGTGCACGGCGCTGTCTTGTGGCGACGGCGCGTGGCAGCGGCGGCGCGTGCCCCAACGCGCGCCCGTGGGAGGTCGCGCGCATTGAACACGCGCCTGCGGAGTAGTGTATGCTTGGGACCGATGCGACTGGCAGCGCAACACCGCGTCGCGAAGGGGACAACTTTTGCTGCTGGCGGGCGCGCGCCCCCGCCCTGAAAGGAACTTCCACGAGTGGTTTCACTACCCACGTTTACAAGCTGCAGTCACTCCATTAAGATTTATACCAAAAATGGAATTGTTTGCATCAACCCTTGTTTGCTGGTGCTGCTTACCTTGTTTTATACCAGATGCTTTTGGTTTTAAATCGTAATGTGGCTTACGTAGTAAAAAATTTAGAAAATTTTGCTGAATTGTATAAATTCCTGCTTAAGCAAGGCAATTTAAAATCACAATTACAAGCTATTTCTAAATTCAATGTAAATTAGTTGGATAAATAAATTAATTCTTTAATGAATAGAATTGTAAATTTTATTCCAGAAATTGTTACATTTTAAAAATTCTACTGAAAAACAAATAGGAATATGAAAAGAGATGATAGCACTTCAATTAAAGAATTTTTTGAAAACAACTCTAAAAGCATTTACTGAATAGAATTAGATAAATTCAAATTAAATCTGAAATAATTTCATTCATATTATTTTGCCAAATATTTTCACTCATAACATTTAGTAGCAACAAGTAAACTCTCTTAAGACCCCTACCTCCTCCCCAAAAAATAATCAAAACTCAGTAATATAGACTATTTTTAATTAGGACTGTTGTTAATTAATTTCTTGTATTGATTTCTATAGTCCCTTGTTTCACCAAGTCATTTGCAACTTGTAGCGCACAACCATCAAAATGAGAAGGTTAAAAATTTTACATTCCATGATATATTATTTTTAACATTTACATATTGATAGTTGTGTGCCGCAATTTGCTTCAAAACAAGCAACTAATTGGACGATAAGTAGCGCAGCTAGTGAAATGAGATAAGTTCATGAGGCATTATCAACCCCCAAGCTAATGTAGCCATTACGGGAGCCAGAGCGAGTAAGTAACGAGATGAGTACATGGAGAATAAAAATGACAGGTGCGCATTATTGGCACGTGTAAGTAAATACTGTTGAAGACAAGCGGGACATGTTGCGTACAGTGCGATCGTTGTCAAAGAGAGGTCCGGTTCCATTGGTGGCAAACGAGGTGCAGTGGCCGGCGCCAGAGCCTACGGGCAACGCGCGCCCCCGACGGCGCCAGCAGCGGACGGGCGCGATAGAAGCCAGGCACCGCAAATCCTAAGGCTGTCCTCAAGCACGTGCATTTCACTCCAAATGTGATATTTTATAACATTAATTTATTGAATTTTACTTCCAGCTTAACCATGGGTTGACATACAACATATTGATTGATTTTTTCGTGTTTTCGGGCGCGTCAACGGCCTTGGTCATTAGTCCCGTTAGTGTAGTGCATGTTTTATTTCTCGGGAGATGGCGGTGATCTTCCCCCACTGGATGGCGAGATTCGGCGCCGACCTACCGTCGGCTAGTGCGGTTTCCCCCCAACCAGGACTCTCCCACCGGAGCACCGACTCACCCTGGACAAGCTCTAAGCTCCCGACCGGTCTCGCGGAATATGTGGTAGTGTAGTGCATGTTAGTGTACGTGTGTGTGTATGTGTACGGGGAGAGGACAGGACAAGGAAGAGGAAGGACAGATCGCGCGCGGTCCGTGGCCCGTTTGGTAGGGTACTGTTCCGGCATTTGCCTGGTGTTCATCGGAGAAACCACGGAAAACTTCCGATCTGAGCAGCCGGCCGCTAGAATTCTCCTCCAAACAGCGACTGAATTCGACCTAGCTGAAAAGCTAGTGTCGAAAATCCTACCGCCGTCAGGAATCGAAACCAGGACCTCCCGGTCAGAGGCGCTGCAGTGACATCAGTTGAGTTACCGCTCCCGGTTACAACATATTACTCATTACCTGTTTCAAGTGGACAAGTAATTCTATACAGAATCACGATTCCTGCAAGTTCTATTAATTAAAACCAATTATTAGTTTGATGGCAATTATTATAAATTATCAGCCTTTTTCAACTATAAAAATGTAACATTTATTATTATAACATATATATTACGATTCTATTTTTTGCATGTGAATTACATTTCAATGTAAAACATTAAAACACCGTACAGGTTTGACTATAGTTCGTAAGTTTACTAGAATATCTTGATCGCTGTCTTCTCGCTGGTCAAGCGTGCAATATACGGTCATAGTCTGCGTAGCGCCCTCTGTCTATTAGGGAGTTTTAGCGCCAGGCGTAAGGAGACATCCTTAAACTATTGATTACGTGACTAAGGACTTTATACGCTCATAATAAACAACGTTCAGAAGAGTTTTAGAAATTGCATCATTGCGTTATGCATTATAACAAAAGAAACATTTCAAGCGTTGAACAAAGAAGTTGCATAATATATCACAGAGTCTAGGCTAGCGGTGAGACTTTTAAACCACGATACGGGACAAGAGTATAATAAATGTACATTGTATTTGGTGTTTTAGATTTTGTGGCTCTCTGCGATGAGTATGCATTCTGAAATTTTGAATCGACTGTTATTGAGAACGTAGGAAATATTTTTAATAGGCGTTCATTATGAGAGCAAGACATAACCTATCCCGAAGATATGATTGCAACTTCTTTTTCGAGAATTTCTTACCAATCACTCCTCCAACATTTCCTGTTAATTCTTGCCAGCGTTGTGGAGTTAGTAAGGAATAATTGTTACTGCCTCATATACGAGAATCGGTTTGTCAGAGATGGAAAAAATAGTATTTTCTGTTTTTAGGCGGCCATTTTGCCACTTTTAAGGTGACCATAGAGACTCCTGTAGATGTGCACTATTTATGAAGGTGTAAGGCCGTACTTTAGGTCTAAGGTAAGACGTTATGACTTCACAATCCGTCACGTGACTGTTAGCGCATAACGTCGCTTCCTTACGCGTGACGCTAAAAGTTCTTGTTATAGAACCAGGTCGGTAGGTAGTAGACGAATGTTAAAGCTTTTGAACAACAGCATGTAATTGCTAGAGCGAGCGGTTACAGTAATACTTCATGAAATACGAAACATTTCATCCTATCGTTCTCTCCGAACCTCATTTGCATTCCTAGCAAACAATTATCTTCTCAACTTCCGAAAGAAAAGGGCTGAGTCTCCTCGATGGAAAAGCAAAAAAAAAAAAAAAAGAAAGGTAATAAACACATTATTACGTTGAAGAGAAGAAGTAGTTGAAAACAGAAAGCTTGTCGCTTGCGGCATCTGCTGCGTATTCGCATTTGTTGCCCATTAATGTTTTTAATTACGAGGCAGTTTTTTTCATTTATTTACACAGATGGTGAAAACATGGCTCCGTTTATATTAACACTACATATGGTGGATCTAATTCGGAGAATTTCTTAAAGAAAATGTGAAATGGAAAGTAATTTTATTCTGGTTCTATGTGATGTATTTTTGCCGTCTATGAACTGATAGTGAAGGGATTTGGGACATGTTTGAGAAGAAGTGGATAGCAAGATAGGTGATTAGATGGTCTATAGTCTCTAGGTCGAATTCATTGTTTGATTGTGACGTACCAGGGAGCGGTTGAAATGATTCTGAGAAATTAATTTTGTATTATTAGAAGTTTCCTGTGGTTGGTTTTTGCTGCATGTAGCCAAAATCGGCAGGCGTGTAGCAGCAAGGGTCTTATTATTGTTTTGTAAATTTCTAGTGCTGAATTGTATGATAGTGGACTGGATCTGTGTATTAATGGCTTGTATTAACTTGATTCTGGCTTGAGTGATTTTGGGATCTATATGCTGCTTCCAATTGAGTTTTGTATCAATGTTCAGTCCTAAGTATCTGATTTTATTGAGAGGGAGCCAGTTGATGATTGTATTGTTTAGCGTTAGTAGTCGGGGGAGGGGGACGGAGAGACGAGACACGTGACTGCAATTGTGTCTTTTTTATTAAATATTTTTTTACAGAGCACATCTAGTTCAGTACATAATACACTTTACGTAGGTATTGATTGGCTTACATTCTAATTTACCTAAAATTAAACTACAAACTAATTTGGGTGAGAAAATCTTCTCCAGACACCTCTAAAACAATCTATTTCGGAAAATTTGGCTAGGAATGCCTGGTATGAATATCTATTTTTTATTCTGATTCTATGGGTTGTTTTCCGAAGTCTGAAGTTGTCTAGGTGTGAAATTTGAGGTATGGAATGATAGAACTGTGTTGAGAGATATGTCCTATGGTGTTGTATAGAGTCAATTTGGAATTCTTTGTGTAGCTGTGAGTTTGTGACAAACCAAGGAGCATTTGTGATAGTTCTAAGAAACTTGTTTTGGACTATTTGGAGCTTGTTTAGGTTTGTTTCTGCAGCGGAGATCCAAACTGGACAGGTGTAACGGAGGAGTGGTCTTACGATAGTTTTGTAGATGGTTATGGCGGTTGGGAGTGGGAGATGGGAAGATCGATTAATGATGGGTTTGAGTTGGTGTCTCTTATTTTTTGCTTGCTGTATTTTACTATTGATGTGTTGGTTCCAGTTCAGTTTAGTATCCCTATTTTGACCAAGATATTTCACGGTACTACTTGGAGGGAGCCCTGCTGTCTTAAGCGCGTGTCCCCCCCCCCCGCGTCACGTGGCAGAGCGGTCGCCACTCGCGGGGATTCCCCCACCGCTTTAAGCGCCACTCCGCCCAGCAGCGCTGCTCTTCTTAATCAGTGTTCATTGATTCATTGATTAAATGATTAGTTAGGCATTCCGGGCGCGTCATCTGTTAGAGCATTGGACGTTAAGTGTAGTACATGATTTTTATCTCGCGATGTGTGGTGTTTCCCCGCTGGAGGGCGGGATCCAGCGTCGACCTACCAGTCGGTTTGCGAGTTTGCTCAAACCAAGAACCGGGAGAGATGGCTCACAGCATGAACTGACGTCACTGCATTCCTTCTGACCGGAAGGACCTAGATTCGAATCCCGACGATGGCAGGATTTTCGACACGAGCTTGACTAACTAGATCGAATTCACTGGTTATCTGGAGGAAAATTCTAGCGGCCAGCTACTCTGATGGGTAGTTTTCCGTGGTTTCTTCGAGCAACACCATGCAAATGCCGGAGCTGTACCCTAAGAAATGGACAATGGATCGTGCGCCATCTTTCCAGCTCCTCCGTTACTTCTTCCTTGTCATATTCTCACCACGTACATGCTGTACACTACCAGATATGCCGAGGGACCGGTCGGGAGCTTACAGCTTGTTCTGATTGGGCGATGTCCCGCTGGTGGGAGATACCTGGTTGGGGAAAATCCCGCTAGCCGACGGAAGGTAAGGTCGGAGCTGGCTCGCCATACAGCGAGGGAAGAACGCTGCTACCTTCCGAGCACAAAGCCACACTACACTTACGGGACTAATGGAATCACTAACAACCAATCAATCAATCAACCCAACCAGCTATCTCCCACCAACACAGCATCGCCCCAATCGAGTCTAACTCTAAGCCGAACTAGTCTTACAGTCATATGTGGTAGTGTTGTAAATTAGGAGTGAGAATAGGACAAGGAAGAGAGAAAATATCGCAGGCAGTCCCAGACCCCTTTTGTTAGGGTACTGATTCGGCATTCACCTGGTATTGTTCGGAGAAACCACGCAAAACTACCGACAAGAGCAGCCTGCCGCGAGAATTCTCCTCCAGACAGCGGCTGAACTCGGCCTAGGAATGTATTACTCCTGTGACGCCAATTGAAGGCCTGAGCCACTTAAGTTATTAATGATTTTCTGTGAGGCATTTCTTTTAAACAAAAAATCAGTCGGTGTTACCAATTCATATTTTAGAATTCCCATGATTTAAAACTGGCGAATACGTATTTACGATATAAGTTAAACTAGTTGTGCTACAGAATGGCACAGAATCTCTCGTATTAGTTTTCTATTTTCTTCGGTCTGGAGTAGCTATTCGGACTTGCCACAGACTCTTGCGAGCTGCCATTTACCGCCGCTCACAGTACGCTTTTCGACATTTTCTCAATTTTTCGGTTTCCTAATAGTAGAACCGAAATGCTACTCTAAGAATAGTAAAATAGTGTAAAACCTCTCCCCATATGGCAATTTTCATTGGAAGAGCTTCCAATCACAAATGCCGAATTACGCAAATGCAATAGTGTTTACAAATAGGTGGAAATGCATATATTAATGACGGGAGAGATATTTTGAAAAAATGTATTTGCGTAATTTTTGGAAAAGCAAAATAATACAGCACAATGAAATTTATCTCACCTCAAATAATGCAATTATCACTGTCTATACGAATAGTTTGTGTAAAAAGTTCGGTTTGTGAGGAAATGGCATTTAAGCGTTATTGAAAATAATGAACTTTAAGCTCATTTTGAAAGAAAACAGTTAAGATTTCTAGAAACTATTTCTGACAATTTTTAAAGATTTTATTTATTTATTTATTTTACGTCAAAAAAAAAGTTAAAAAATTCGTATGATGTGCTATGGGGAAAAGTGAATTGTGTGCACATTTTCAAAATTCTGTGATCCCTACACTAAGTCATATACTACTTAAATTTTGAATTTTTGAAAGGGAGAAAAAAAAAAACCTCCCATGTAATAAAAACTATTTTCAAGGATAAACAAGCAATAAATTTTGAATTTTGAAAGGGAGAAAAAACAAACAAAAAAACTCCCATGTAAAAAATCTATTTTCAAGGGTAAATAAGCAATAAATTTTGAATTTTGAAAGGGAGAAAAAAACAACAAAAAAACTCCCATGTAATAAAATCTATTTTCAAAGATAAATAAGCAATAAATTTTGGCTCTTATTACTTCCTGCCGCGACAACATGGAAACGATAATTTGAATAATTGTATTTCCCACTGAATTCTAGAAGACGTGCACAGAAAATGAAGTTACATTTATGTCCAGAAGCAAAACAAGGGCCATCTCAGCATTTGCTCAATGGATCAGGGAAACTGGACGAAAAACCTGATCGAGATAGGGGTCATTGACCCGGAAGCTGTAGTACAATAGTTGTTACAGGTTGTTTATACTCATTTATACAGTCCAAATGGTAAATAATGCATTAGGTATCATTGTTAAAAATAATGTTACTTTTCTTGTGATGCTCAGTATAGTCTCTAATTGTATAGAAACAGTTATGCAGCAGAAACGATTTCACTTGGGATTTAAACTTTTATATTGAATTTAATCGTTTAATGTCATCTGGCAAAGTGTTGTAAAATAATGTACATGTATTGTATGTGAATTTTTTGTAATGAGCTGTTGATACTGTCACCTGATGAATATGATTTCTACGTCGAGTGTTATAGTAATAGACTTCGGCATTTTCTGAAAAATATATTCCCGCCCTTAAGCAAGTCATTTTTTACAAAAACCACTGATTCGTAAATAAAAGACACGGTAATGGTAGAATTCCTAGATTAATGAAGATAGGCTTACAAGAATCACGTGGGTGGGATTTGGTTATTATTCGTACAATTCGTTTTTGTAATCTAAAAGTCTGAGAGCTATAAGATGTATTTCCCCAGAATATTATGCCATATCTCAGGCGGGAATGAACATTCGCGAAGTATACATAACGAGCAGTATGAAGGCTGACTGAATTTGCAAGAATTCTGAACGCGTAGCATAATGAACTTAATTTTGTGTTCAATTCATTTAAATGGACGTTCCATTTAAGGTTTGACTGAATTGAGAGACCTAAAAATTTTGTTGCCTTAACATCAGTTAATGGTACACTGTTCATTTTCAATGGAGCACAGAATTGTTTATTTGAAATGGAAAACTGCATTAAAACCGTTTTCTTTTCGTTTACTATTAATTTGTTATTTCGGAACCAATTTGAAAATCTGATATTGTACTATTTACGGTTTCTTGTTCATTTCTTTATGAGATCATGTTCTCATAAATATAATAATGTGAACAAAGCCCCACTAATGTAAGTATTAACAACGTGAGAGACAAGGCAAGAAGAACAAAGCAATAGAGCAATACGGCCTTTATGTCATCTTATAAAGTATTTTTAGCATTATTCCTACCAAACGTTTATAACAATAGGAGAAATTTCGATAAAATCTTATTTATCTTATTATCGCTTTTCGATAAAGGAAATTATCAAAAAATGTACATGATCTTAATGAAAGAACGAAATATGGAGAACAAATTTTACTGGAAGAAAAATCTCTATCTTAAATTTTGTATTTTTCGGAAGAGGGCGGAAGAAATTAAAACTTTTGAAATTTTCGTAAATTCGGGCTAACAGTAAAATACGGCCATATACCATTTTTACTTTCTCGTACATTTACGTGTTACGGAGTAATATACGTAATATAGAGAAAGTTATGTAATGCTGCGGAAAATTGATTTCGAGATTTCAACGGAAATACACGTTTTGTTGTCCCCTGATACCGAAAAAGTATTTTTTTTTCAAAACGTCCGACCGTCCATCCGTCTATCTGTCCTTTTGCCTATCCGTCAGTCGTTCCGCCCATCTGTCTGTCTGTCTGTGAGCACTACTAGCGTCCAAACCCTGCGTAGGATGCTCCAAATTGAAAAAAATACTCTTCGTCTGGCTCTAGTTGAAGCTTTGAAATTTTGACGAAGTTGAAAATGTATTTACACTCTAAAACTTTGGCGTGCAATGTGTGCAATTTAAAAGAAAATAAAAAAAACAAGATTTTCTCAAAACGACTCCAAATTTTTTCTTTAAACATTTCGTAGTGATAGTGGTAAATTTACCCTATAAGGTGACATAAACGGCTTATTGCTCTATTCTTTGTTTTGTTGTTTTCAAAAATAAAAAATGTATTTTTTTACTTGCTTACTCGTTAATAATTACAGTAACGTCAATTTGTTCAATGCCATTATATTGATGAGTATATGTCGTTTAGATTATGTCATAAAATTTCCTGAAATCTCAACAATTTTCTGTGAAAATGAGCTTAAATTACTCAAATGAATTTTTTTAAAATATCTCTCACTCCATTGATATGCACATTTCCATCAATGTGTATACATTATTGTATTTGTAAGTGGAAGTGTTTCAAATAATTCAAATTAAGTTTTCCAAAAACTTAGATTTAAGTGATAAAGAACATCAAATTTCGCATTTACAGTAACGCTTAAACGCAATTTTTTGAAAAACGGCTCTCAATTTTTCATTGCAATTTCTATTTAGAACAATATTTTCCCCCTATTTTGATATTCTTAAGGTAATATTTCGCTTCTACCATTAGGAAATCGGAAAGTTGAAAAAATTAAATAAAAACATTTACTTGGGAAGGGATAGATGGCTGCTAGCAAGAGGATGAGGGAAGGTCGTAAAGCCACTCCATACCAAAAAAATTAGAAAACTTTAATATGAGAAAGTCTGTACCATTCTTTTTCACCACTAGTTACTTTAAGTTTTTGAAAGAATAAAACAAAATACACTTTAAACACTAAAAATACATAGACTGATGTTAATATACTTATAATCGGATATGTACTTTAAATATATAAAGTGGTAGTAAGTACTGAAAAAAGACTTTTTCGGTACCAGGGGACCCCAAAGCGTATGTTTCCGTTGAAATCTCGAAATCCATTTTCCTCAGCATTACTTAACTTCCTCAAAACTACATATATACTCCGTATATACGTACTTCTACGAGAAAGTAAAAAGATCCTTTTATTACATTTTGTAATATACGTACATCTTATAAAATTAGTTCAGTTGATAAAATAAGTATAAAATGTCTGTTTTATAAACGTATCCGCTTGTTTTTGTTCTAAATGTTTGTATGTGTAAGAAATGTTTGTTCTTGAAAACTCAAACATTTGGGCAATAAAATGAAATGTTAAATTAGTTACAGAATGTGTATAATCGAGAATATGATTTAGTTGTTTATTGAACTGGATTGGTAGAGAAATCACTATTCATCTTCAAAATGATGTGGTTAGATATTTTGAATAAATGATAATTTAGCGAAGAATAGGCACATCTTAGAAGGCCAAGATTATAAAAGTAATGCAATTCTATATTTCATAAAAGAAGAGGTTTAATAACACGTTGAAATATACGAGAGTGAGAATGCGTCATCGAGCAGTAAGACAATATATAACCAGCTTAGTGCGAATAAAGGGCAAGATTCATCATAACGACTATCGCCTCTCTGAAACCGGTTGCGGGTCCACTCAAATAAGGCGCCTTCGCTCAGGGCTGTTTCGCTAACATACAGGCAATCGGTTTTCGCGTGCGTTTCTCGGTCATTGCATCATTACACCGCGGCGGGTAATTTCTCTTTCACAGCCGCGCCTTGCGCCGCTCAAAGGGCGATTGTGGGAGTGGCTTTCGCCGCCTGTTTACTGTAGCTTTGATTGGGCGACCGGTGCAGGCGCATTGAACAGTTGAAGAGCGAGTGGCATGCGGAGCATAATTAGGCAAAGGATCCGGAGACGAGGGCAAAGAAAAACCCGCTGCCCTTTGAGCGCGTGCCCCGGGGGCGCCAAGGGCCCCCCGCCCCTCGCTCCTCGGGAGGCGAATGGCGAAGAAAGCTTTGAATAGAGCCGAGATTTCTTGTAGAGAAACATATTCATACATTCAGTTCGTGGCCGGACGAGTCCAAATTAAGAGTTGAACCCGCCCGCGGCCGCGGCATTTGATGTGTTCCGGTGTGGTGCGCCCAATGGGGAGGGACCTAATTAGCCCGGGCGGCGTCCAGGGGCGCGCGGGTGGCGCCTCAGGAGGTACGCGAGGCGGGGGCGGCGGAAGAGCGCGAGCTGGGCGGGGCGGGGTGGGGCTAGGGCGGGGGAAGGGGTAGGGCAATGCGGGTGCGGGGCGAGTGTGGGTCGGGGCGGGTGCGGGGCGGGGAGGTGTCGAGCGTGAGCGGGGGCGGGCCGGTGCAGGACGGGGACGGGGGTGGAGCGGGGTGGGGCTGGGGCGGGGCGGGGGCGGGGAGGGGCGGTGGTGAGGCGGGAGTGAGGCTGGGGTGGGGCGGGAGTGGGACGGGGGCGGGGCGGGGGCGGGGCGTGGGCGGGGCGGGGCGCGGGTGGGGCGAGGGACGGAGGGTTCCTGAGGAGCTGGAGGTTCGAGGGAGCGGATGTGGAGCGGGGTCGGGGACGAAGCGTGGTCAGGCGGAAGCGGGGAGAGTGGTGCCTTAGGTGCTGGTGGGCTGTGAGATCGGGGGTAGAGGAATATCGATTTGGGTTGGGGGCATTTATCACCTCCATATTCAGCTACATTCTTTCCGTAAAACCTGTAAAATACGTATATCATGAATATGATGACTGTCTCACATAATGTACACAATAAGTATTTTGAATAATATTTGAGTCGCATTTTCTTCTATTTTCAAAAAATATTTTCTTTAATAAGTAGATAGAATAGCTAATCATAATATGAAAAAAGAGAATTTCTCCCATAAAACTGATTTTCGAACTACGCTGTTTTATTCGTATCTATTGTAACATTAAAGACACCGTACTTTGTATGTTTTTATATCTTGTGTTTTGATAATATCGTTGAATGCTGTGTCTAGTGTACTGATTTATTGTTTATAACAGTTTATTAGGAACGGGCGCCATATACAAAAGAAAAAGTAAAATATGATAGCGCTGTCATCGTTTAGAAAATCTAATCTTTAAACGGGAAAACTTTTATATCGTTGTTATGAACGCGTGTAGTGTTAGCAATTTATGGCACGTTCTTGGACCATAAATCTTTCGCTCGCTGTAGTTTGTTTTTCAATGACTTATTTCGTAGCTGGCCGTCGAACAGCAAGAAATGAATAAAAGTTGAAAACAGGTTCGATAGAACACACACTTTATCAACATTACATAAGCAAACGAATAGCGTTGAGAGTGGCCTATGCCTTTGAATTGCGTGTATTTTGTAATTACGTATTCAGTATTGAATAATGATAATTCACAGCATTCTGAACAACACTTTTGGAGGTAATAGGTAATACCTAAAATATTAAAATTCCTCAACGAGGTTATATCTGCTTATTTATCTATTAGATACCACAAACTGTTAGTTATAACAATTAGTTCTATCGATACTGGAAATTAGAAGTAAGTTTATTTATACATCCACACAATGCTTGCCATATTCAAATCCCATGGACATTCCCATCTTCGTCTAACGCGGCCCATATCGACATACCATTATTGTAAATTCTCCAGGATTCTTCTTATAAATAAGAAAAGTTTACAAATAATAAGGTATTTTATGCCAGAGGTGCCGCGAGGATGTAGTTGGGTTAGCCCCAGGCTACGAACCTGAAGCCCTGTCGTCAATGCAAAGCAAATCATGTTATGGCTGATTGTATCGTGGCTCCGGGTTCCCAAGCTGCTGGTTTCCGACCGATCCAATACCAGTTCCCATGAATTCCTTCCGAAAGAATATAGGGTGCTGGAAGCTCATCAGAGACGGAAGCTATTCTCTTGTAGATTCTCCTGCTCTCCCGCTGGGAACGAGCGACATCAAGGAGGGTCGCATGGCGGGGGGCAGTGGGCGAGGAGGGGATGGGAGGGAGATGAGAAGGCAGGACGTGTGGTGCAGCGGGGGAGGCGATGGTGTGGGAGAGTTAGGATGGTGACGGAGGGAAAGGGGGGGGGAGAAATTGGCCGAGAGGGGAGGGAAGGGGCGGGAGGGGAAGCGAGGGACCGAAAGGGTAGGAGTACGAGGGATGACACGGACGGAAGGAAGAGAAAGGGAAGGCAGGGCAGGCCAAGTGGAGCGGGGGCGGGAGGGGATGGGAGGGGAGGGGCGGGGCGGTGTGTTGGTGCGCGAGGAGGCCGCTCCCTTCGTAACAAGCACAATCAGCAAATTGCGTCGCTGCTCGGCGCCGCACGCGAAGCGCGGAGCCGCTCCTCGGGCGGAGAGACAGCGAGTGGAGACGGCGTCGATGTAAATGTCGAAGCGTGGACACTAGCTTTTCAGCGAGGTCGAATTCAGTCGCTGTCTGGAGGAGAGTTCTAGCGACCGGTTGCTCCGATCGGTAGTTTTACGTGGTTTCTCCGATCAACACCAGGCAAATGCGGAAGCAGTACCCTATCAAACGGGCCACGGACCGCACGTGATCTTTCCTTCCTCTTCCTTGTCCTATCCTCTCCCCTTACACACACACTTACAATAACATGCACTACACTACCACATATTCCGGGAGACCGGTTGGGAGCTTAGAGTTAGTCCCGGCTGGGGCGGTGCCCCGCTGATGGGAGAGTTCTGGTTAGGGGGAAACCCCGCACGAGGAAAAACATGCACTACAGTTACGGAAATAATGACCAAAGCAGTTGACGTGCCCGGAAACACGAAAAATCAATCAATCAATCGAAGCGTGGACCGCCTAAGGTGGCGCAGCACACCAAAAAGTGTCACTGCAGTGCTTCTGGCCGGGAGGTCCCATTGTTCGATTCCCGCTTCTTGCGACCGGCTGCACTGATTGCTAGTTATCTGAGGTTTCGCCGATCACCGGCAGGTAAATGCCGGAGAAGTACCCTAAAAACGGAACACGGACCGCGCTCGAACTTTCCGCTCGAAATATCAACACAACAGTCTGGACCTTTCGGATTGACCTGGCTGGGTCGGTGTCCCATTGAAGCGAGTTACCTGAATGGAGAAATCCCCGCAAGCGGACATGTAGGTTGCGCCGGATTTCAATATTCAAGTAGAGAAGCTGCCTTCCTGTGAGAAAAGGATGCACCATCCTTATGGGACTAATGACCTTAGCAGTTGACGCGCCCGGGAAAAAACGAAATAATCATTCAACGAAGTGTGGGGTCACAATAAAGAATGACGAACATCCAACGAACGAAATTATAGGAAGTGAAATATATCACGTAGAGAATAGGTTAGTGAATGCCAGTTTCAATCCTGAAACGTCCTGCGCCTGTACACCCGACGCGGATCCGTTGTCGAGGCCCGGCCACTGTCAGAAAGAAGCTTTGGAAGTGGAAATCCTTTTCTTCTGAGCCTCTCTGAAGGAGGTAGTAAACTCTCACCCTCTTTGACCGGATAGGCAGCCCTTCCGCTGAGCCCAGCTGACACCCGTCGCTCACGTCAACCTCTCCGCGCCCTCGCGTCGCCCGAATTGTCCAAATGTCCGGGAGAGTCGATTCACGCTTTCACGCTTCGAAAACAACACATCTGGCAACTCCCCGACGGACACCACCCCTTCGACCGCCCAACCACATGCAACAGAAACGACTGCCCGTTGGCACTCCGCTAATATCCGTGAAGAGTCTTTTAGCACTCCATACTTCAGAGGAGAGAGGGCACTTAAGATCAGACTTCAGGGAGTGCAAGACTACACGACCAGACATTTTTAAAAAAAATTGTTGTGTCTAAAATTGACGCAACGCGTCTTCAAGCCGCTTGGGGGCGTTGAGTGCTTTGCGCTTTTAAGAGTAATCCTCAATTAATTACAGCGCTTTTGGAGTAATCCTCCGTTTACATTATGTCAGTAACATCTCGTCGAAGTCAGTTGTCAAGAGGACAGCTAGGTAGCCCATCGGCCAGAATTGGTAAGGAATAAGGGTAGGGGTAGGGTTTAGGACATTTCATAGGGTTGGATAAGCCTTTGTGAAGCAGCCAAACTCGTTTTGTTGGAACAAATTTCACATGTTTCGAAGGGGATCGAACCCGGACCTCTTTGGTGAAAGGTGAGCTACTTCGCTCTGAGCCACGAGATGATCCTAGATGACTTCGGCGAGGGATCAATGATAATGAGATAACGCCGACGCGCGGACCACAAGAAGTTTACCAAGTACAATAACTGACTACGTCAGGCCATAAGAGCGCTTAAGCTGTAGCTGTCGCATCATCTTTATAAAAGTGCCGTTAGTGCAAGAATTCTCTCGCTGATCGCTAGAAACTAGGACACCGCGAACCGTTGCTACATATCTCGCATCTATAAAGAGTCGTAGGCTTCCGCGGCCGTAGTCATGCCGCTGTCCGGGATTAGCCGGTCAGCGTACCGGACTCTTGTACTCGAGTTTGCGGGTTCAAACCCGATCGAAGCTGTGGATTTTTAAGGGCGAAAAAATCCTTCGTACGCCGGAGGGGAAGTAAAGCCGGCTGTCCCATGTTAGTAGATTTACTGCATGTAAAAGATCCTCAAGCCTAAATGAAGCCTCTGAGCTAAATTGAGATCCACCTGTTTCGTCGCCCAAGATAATACCTCCTTTCTCCGCTAGGTGGTGAAAGGAGCGTAACGAAATTTGCGTGGTTAGACGGAAGAGCGGGCCTGATGGCCCGAGTCTCGCCACGTAAAATAAGGCATTAACTAACTAACTAACTAGTCATTGAATTCTTCGCTGTCCGGGATTAGCCGCGTCATGGTCGATGGAGCTGTTTCGGCCATCTTGTCGTGGCCTTCTTCAGAGCTATATTGCATAGAATCGTAGGCTTCCGCGGCCGGAGTCATTGAATTCTTGGCTGTCCGGGATTAGCCGCTTCATGGTCGATGGATCTGACGTATCGGCCATCTTGCTGTGGCCTTCTTCAGAGCTATACTGCTACCGATCTATAATCCTCCGTCACTCGCGGCACCTCACCTGCTGCAAAAGCCTGGTTGCCGACCTTCCCCGGTTGCTTCACTCGCGCACAAAACTGCAAAACCTGCGTCCCCCACTCACAGGCGGAGAGCTGATTCACAAATCCTTCGCTGTGGGTAGAACAAAGTTATTGTAAAAACTGCATGTGAAAGTTACATGCTTAAGTGTTGATTCAATAGTAGGAGAGTGTTGGCACATATGCGGCCAAGTTAATTCCAATTTGATGCCATGCTTACAATTCAATCATTTAAAACCTTTTTTTTTTTCGTTAGATCTCAGCGCTTAGGAATTGGAAAAAGAGATAATTTTTTTAAAAAACTTGTGGTATTCCTTTTGTAAAGTAATTGTATTTTCTTATTATATATTTTATTCATTAATTTTCGTGATATTGAAATTTTTCAAAACATCTGCATTAGCAATTTCAACGCATCATCTATTTGTTTTTATCTAATTTGTTTTTATCTATTTGTTGTATTTATCTATTTGTTTTTATCTAATTTGTATGCGTCATCTATTTTTTTTAATGTTTCATCCAAATAAGTAAAATTTTGAAAATACGAAATTTTGATTATAAAAATCTAATGGTGGATCTCAACAATCTCAATGCCTTTCAACGCGTGGAAATAGGTAAAAATTATTAAAAATTTAGGGTAGTTGGGAAAAATGTTGTAGAAAAATTTGGGACAAACTTCCTTTTATATACAAATTGAATGTGATAAATTAGTTATTACAATTAATATTAATGATAGGCTTATCACTACAGAAATACAAATGTGGAGTGAAGTATTTTTCTCTTTAATGGTAAACTTGGAATAAAAAATGTATCATTTTGTAGATTAGTGCAAAGAAACAAAACTCATGTTTCCGCTAGGTCACGGAAATTAAATTTTAAGTTATGTATATAGCTTATGAATGCGATGTTATGTACTGTGAAATTATTTCTTTCTTCTCACATTTACTAGTGTGGATATTCTTTCAGCAATACTATGACGGGAATTTATTTCCACTGCTATTATTAATATTGTTGTTCTACCTGTAGCCCTACTATGTTCACAAATTCTCTCTATGTCAACAATAAATTATTAAATTTACTTTCCACTTAACGACGACATACAACATATTACTCCTTATCTGTTGCATGTGGACATGTAATTCTATACAGAATCACGATTCCTGGAAGTTATATTGATTGAAACCAATTATTAGGTTGATGGCAACTAATATAAAAATGGCTCTTGGCTTGTCCCAGTACGATTTGTATAGTCGTTATTACATCGTGTTTCGAGTTGCATCTGTGCACTATATTATATTTAATATATTTGTAACACCTATAATAGGTGTCGAATAATTATTTCGTTTTTCCGGGCGCGTCAACTGCTAAGGTCATTAGTCCCATAAGGATGGTGCATCCTTTTCTCACAGGAAGGCAGCTTCTCTACTTGAATATTGAAATCCGGCGCAACCTACATGTCCGCTTGCGGGGATTTCTCCATTCAGGTAACTCGCTTCAATGGGACACCGACCCAGCCAGGTCAATCCGAAAGGTCCAGACTGTTGTGTTGATATTTCGAGCGGAAAGTTCGAGCGCGGTCCGTGGCCCGTTTTTAGGGTACTTCTCCGGCATTTACCTGCCGGTGATCGGCGAAACCTCAGATAACTAGCAATCAGTGCAGCCGGTCGCAAGAAGCGGGAATCGGGGGGAACTTTAGGTCAGAAGCACTATAATAATTAGAGTTGTAACATTTTTCCCTCGTCCACGTAGGCTGGCTCATTGCCCGGCTGCCAGTTGGTAGTGAGAACTCACCTGCGTCGCCACATGTATGATCTGGCGAAGGATTAAGGAGGCATGCATGTACGGGTTTCCGAATTCTATAGTCATTAAATACTCTAATTGAAGAACAAATATCACTTAATTTAATCAAACCCACCCAGAACAATTATCCCAGCAACATTGTACTACATTATCACGCTTACTGCGTCCTTATGATCTAAAGATATCCTCCTTCCCTCTCTCTCCTTCTCTTCACCTTTCACTGTTTCTGTTCACGTGCCCATTTGGCGATCTCACTCAGAAGTGTCCGTGGCTAGTGCTGGTAGGCGGCGGGCTCCCATAGAGAGTGCCCCAGGCATGTTTCGTCGTAGCCGGGCCCCGCGTCAAGGCGCGTGGGTGTGGCGGCCTCACTCGTCCCTCGGCGATGGAGCGGCGTGGCGAGAGAGATGCCTCAGGGAATCCTGTGTCTCCCGCTGTCTCGCCTCAATCGCAGAGACCGCTCCCACAAATCGTCCCGCATATATGGGCCACCATTTCGTGCGTGCACTTTTTGAAGCTGGTGGCGGCGAACGGCTCACTCAACTCAATGATTAACACTTGGCGGCTTTTAGGCAGCCGTACAGCGAAACTCAGACGAGCATAAACAGAAGCTCGGCACACAATTACGGAAGACAGCAAGACGAAAAGTTTGAGAACCAGAACGCTCGACGAAAAGTTTTATAAGAAGACCGCTCGACAACAAGTTTCAGAAGCTGACCGCTCGACGAAAATTTTCATAAGAAGAAGAAGGAGAACTTTGAATCTCGGTATTTTATAGCTAACGCGGCTCTCTCCCACGCTGATGACGCGGTGGCTCCGGGCCAATCACGTACCCGATTGGGTGTCCCGTGACTTGTCTCACACCGTCAGCTGGCGCCTCCTGAAGCCATCCTTCCGAAATGCTCCGTGACGTCACTAATCTTCGGCCGCACACCTTTCTCCTGACACCACGGCGCTCCTCCGTCTTGAGTATGAACAATAGCTGCCTACCCCTCGCCGGATTATATCCCTGGCGACTGCGCACTTCCGCCATTTCTGCACAATTCCTGGTAGGAAATCCCAGCGTTTTGCACAGCAAGACGCGATTCCATATTTTCATTTATGTTCTCTGCTGCTGAGCGACTTTTAATCTATATATATATATATATATATAAAAGAAAGTCGTGTTAGTTACACTATTTATAACTCAAGAACGGCTGTACCGATTTGGCTGCAAATTGGTGAGCAGGAAGCTTAGAGCCAGGAGACGGACATAGGATACTGTTTATTCCGTTCGACAGCCTTCCTGTGTGAAAACGCACGTTTTTGCACGTTTTCGCGTGATTTCGCATGTTAGCGGTCATTGTTGCCTGTTGTAACCCATCGTTGTTACGCCGCACTGATAACAGAGGGCGATAATGATAGCCGCCTTTCGTTCGCCGTTATATCTATATAAAAATCGTGTTAGTTACACTATTTATAACTCAAGAACGGCTGTACCGATTTGGTGAGCAGGAAGCTTAGAGCCAGAAGACGAACATAGGATACTGTTTATCCCGTTCGACAGCGTTCCTGTGTGAGAACGCACGTTTTTGCACGTACGCAGTGCAACAAGGATAGTACAGTTTCTCACAGTGAGTGCGACGCGAGAAAAAGATGAGACCGGCTGTTAAGGTGGAACAGAGTTCGCCGGGTCAGCTTGTTTGTAATAACGCATGCTACTAATCTGTGCTGTCTGTCCGCGCAATACGCTTAAAAATATGTACACAGTTTTATCTTCAAGTGTTATGGACTCGTGTCAATAACCTATCAAAAATATAACTATTCGTATTTTATTTTCGTGAAATTGTGTTATAATTAGTCTCGTGATCTCCATTTACTAAATGTAATTCCATACGCGTTGGTTTTGCTTGTCTACAGTGTAGTGCTCTTGCATTTACGGTCGTGTCACCGAAAACTCCTGTCGGCTTTGACCTTTTGTTGGGGTCGAGCTCGTCATTCAGCTTACAAGCCCTTCTGCACACAAAGAAAGGAGGTCCCGCCTGGTAAAACCTTTTTAGTGGGGTAAAAGACGAGCAACATAAAAGAGAAAAAGAAATGCAACTCGACAGACGAGTGCACGTGCATGAGTACCTTTCATCTCTTCCTCAGGCAACTTTTGCTCGTCAGTCAAGGCGAGTTTATGCCTTGGCATTTCAAGTAATAGCACGCTCTTTGTTGCAAATAGACACATAATTAAGCAATGCATGCAACTGAACGTTTAAAATAATAATCATCAACTGTAAATTGAATCTTTGCTAACGCGCCGATAGCAACTAATGCGCTGAATGTATTTTTATAATTAATACATCAATCATATTTTGAATCCGCCCACATACATTAAGCAAAAACTGTCTATATTCGATAAGAATTGGTTTGAACCTTCCTTAATACAACAAATATTCGCTCATCGGAAAATTATTATGATCGGGATGAATTTATTCCTTACTAGTCCCCGAAGACAGATTGTCCGATTAATTCTTTCAAAGTGTATTACACTTACAACTTAAGTAATCAATTAACACTACAATTACATTCAGCTAGTATACTACAAAATTCGTGTATCACGTTCACATACAACTTGTACCAGTCAGTAAACATGTGAAACAATTATCGTTCTTTTCAGTTAACGGACCAGTAATTGACAATAAAACAAAACTATTTAATTAGTATAAGATAAAATACCTACTTCTTGTCTTTCTGGAATATATTGCAACTTGTCATGATACATTTAATTCGTAAGATTTTGACTAATTTTGACTTCTCACTCAACGGCAGCAATGCTGGGAAACATCTCTGCCTCGAAATTCAACTCACAAATATTTTTTCCAACATCCACAAACTCTACAAAAATTGTCACGCAAGTCAATATTTAAAAAAAAACTACAATACATTTTGAGTTTACTTTACAGTTATAGTTATGATTCAGAAACATTCGGTATTATAGTATTATATATGTGTTGGTTCAATGAATACATACAATATTTTTTGTTTCCTTATCTTGAAGATCCCTAATATGACGTATTGAAATACGTCAATGGAAATTTCATTGAAGAGCACAACCACTCTTCATGGTTTTGATGGACGTTCAATGAGTATGAGGCTACAGTACTAAATAGGTAGTGTCCAATGAGGGAAGACAGTGTGACGGTCACACAGAAAGAAATGAGATTAACTAATTGATTCATTTTGGGACCGTCAGCCGCTAATGCCATTGGTCACAAGTTTTAATGAATTTAAAAGACAACTCGTGGTTGATGTGACGGCCTGCGTTTAATAAAATGGTTGGCTGTTGTAATTCCCACAGAAAGTAAGCAATTTTTAATGTCCTATGTAACACAGTTGTAGAACACTATTTAGTTTCACGGATCATTTGGTGAAGGTTTAAAACTTTTACAGCAACTCATTTATCACTCTTCTTAGAACGCATTCTGTCGCTAAACGAGGAAAAGTTGGCATCCGAACATATGCGCCGCAGGTGGTTGATTGTGATTTAACCGTATCAATACCTCCACGTCTCCAGGCTCTGCCCTTGCATTCCCTTTCTCCTCAACAACGAATTGTAATTAACTCCGAGTCATCCGTCCAGAACTTTTAATGTTAATACATAAGAACAATCTGAAATAAACCACAAATTAAGTCCGTTTTCCATTCTCAATGGGGGCTACTACAATTTTTAAAATAATACTGCAGTGAAAAGATACAAAGACAGAAAGGAAGAAAGTGGATAATGAAGAGAAAAATTCAATGATTCTTGTCCCGTTGTAATTATGTGTCTAGTGGTTCTTGAGTTTGGGTCAAATGAAAAGAGAACAAACAATTTACATTGTTGCTGACGTTTCGATCAATTATTCGTACTTCATCAGGGCTAAAAAGTAGAGAAAACATGGTATACAGGAATATATATACATTGACAGCTTCGTTCATAGATAAAAATACTAGTTGCTTCTACGTTATAGTGTGTTACAATAACAAATACTAGTACGTTGTATTAGTATATTAGTTTTACTAAATACGTTAGCTGTCGCATAAATTTAAAATACCGTCTTCATGGATATAAATTTTGGATTTAATTAAAAATATAAAAATGGATATAGATTAAAACACAATATTAAGAAATAATATTAAATCAAAACAAACAATTGAAGTTAAGCGTAAGGCCACGGTAAAAGATATCATTTCAATACTAACCGTAAAAAATTATAATTATACAGAATATTGTTAGTAGAATTGATATTGAATATTTGTTTTTTATTGCAGTACAGGTAATATTGTAGTACTGTTTTCTAATTTCTCGGCGAGCGTGACGTACGGAGGTGGTCCCAGAAGTACCCGACCCAACAAAGAAAAAACAAAAATTTTGGAAAAAAAATTGTTTATTTTTCGACATATTCTCCTTTTAGCTCTATACACTTTTCCCAGCGATGTTCAATGAGTTCGATACCCTTTTCATAATAAGAACTGTCTTGCTCCTCAAAATAGCCATTAACTACCGACATCACTCCTTCATTGTTGGAAAATCTTTGACCACTGAGCCATTTTTTCAACTTTGGGAACAGAAAATAATCAGAGGGGGCTAAATCTGGCGAATAGGGTGCATGAGGTAGCAATTCAAATTTTAATTCATTAATTTTGGCCATTGCAATAACGGATTTGTGAGCTGGTGAATTGTCCTGATGAAACAGCCATTCTTCTTAGCCAAGTGTGGCCGTTTTTGCTTGATTTCTTCGCTCAAACGTTGCAATAAGTTCGCATAATACTCGCCGTTGATAGTTTTTCCTTTTTCAAGATAGTCAATGAAAATTTTCCCTCGCGCATCCCAAGAAACAGACGTCATGACCTTGCCTGCAGATGGAACGGTCTTCGCCTTCTTTGGTGCGCGTTCTCCCTTTTCAGTCCATTGTTTTGATTGTTGTTTTCTCTCTGGGGTGAAGTGGTGGACCCATGTTTTATCCATGGTTATGAAACGGCCCAAAAATTCTGCTTTGTTGCGGTGAAACTTCGCTAAACACTCAATTGAAACATCTTCACGACACTGTTTTTGCTCGAGTGTGAGCAAACGCGGCACCCATCTTGCACACAGCTTTCTCATGTCTAAATTTTCAGATAATATGCGATGTATCGCACTTTTCGAAATGCCTATTATGTCTGGTAGCTCGCGCACTTTCAGTCGACGATCACCCAGTACCGGTTTGTGGATTTTCTTTACTATTTCTGGATACCGCGATCCCTAGGTCATGCAGGGTACTTCTGGGACCACCCTCGTAGTCATTTGTTAAGAGTCGTATGCAAAGGTGATTCTGGTATTCAAAATACTCTAATGAGTGGAGGAGGGGTCAAGGCCGAACTCCAGAATAAATATAATCGAAGGAAATATTTTTATATAACGTTTAATATATTACAATAATTTTCTTCAAGTTTGAGTTAAAATACTTTCAGTTTTTGAGTTATGGGAAGTGTATAAATATTTTGAATATTTTCTATTCTTACCGTCCTTTTCAAGGTGACACAGAATGCTATGTCGTTTTCTAAACAACTAGTTCAACATTCACTGCGTTGCTCCGAGTACACAACTGTGTTCTACATCGACAGGCACTAAAAGAAGATATCGTATTTAGGGCAGGTCTTGCTGTAAAAGAATCCTGAATTTACACAAGGCGATTACGCATAATGGCGATTTTGTTAATTTCCGTCTGAGCGTCGAAAGACGAAACTATCACAAAAAATAAAAGAATCTTATAATGAAAGTCCTGAAAGACGAAACAGAAACTCTTTGTCTATCAATGAGAAACAGGAAAGGAACCAGGCTGTGGTCCATGGATGACCACTTGGGAAAAAAAAAACGAACCCAGATCATTTTTTCTTCTCTCTTTGTTTCTGTAAGAAGTTACTTTTTCACCGGTTAGGGCTGTAAAAAGGTTATTAAGTAACTCCGAGTGAGAGGTTTTTCTTTCATCACTTTTCGGATGCTTGGGAAAAAATCGGAACCTGTACCATGTGCGATCGCTTAGTGGAAACTCCGGCGCTCTCGTAAAGTGCACAACCGCATTGAAACCTTATTTTGGTATTAGATGGTGTAGAGCACAATTTTGCATTTGGAGCAACGCAGTGAATGTTCAATTACCTCTTCAAAAACGGGCGTGATCATGTATTTCCGAGGAAAGCTCCGCAAGTGCCGAAGATGTTTAAATTTTCCTCGTCATACTATTTTTTACCCATACATATATACCCTTGCTCTAGCTATTTATAATATGTCCGCTACGACCCAAAAATCTTCTAGCAAGTAGGGAAATTCCGTACTGTTCAATTTCCCGTACAAAGTAGTAATACATTTAGGTTTTAAATACATAAAACCGAGGAAACACTTTCTTTGCCTCCCGGGTTGGTGGCAACCTCTAGTTATCGCCTCCAGCACCGCCCCCGCGCTCCCCCACACCGGCACCACGCCGCCCCTGCCCCCGCGCCGCCCCCGCGCCGCTCCAATGCCCGGCGTTGTGCCAGCCCCAACGCTATATTGCTCTCGGTTATTGTGTGGATTCACTGCCCCACGACGTCAGATAGTGGGTGCTATCACGGCGCCATCGTAATGCTTGGCCGACCCTTTCGGTCTGCTCTACTACTGTCGCCGCTGCAAATGGCAGTTCAGGTCCACCATTTCTCGGAATTATTTCAGAAACTAATGTTTCGATGTGTGTAGCTTCAGAGTAGTCTGATTCAGACCTACGTTCATGACGATTTAGGTGAGAATATGGAGTATATAACAAAGATAATATGGGGTATATATTATTTTATAATCGTTTTCTAGAATTCCCTAATAATGACCGGGGTAGGAATTGAAAACTAATATTAATATGTTGACCCTTATTTTGAACCTAGAGCAGCAACTCTTTCTGTATATTAATCTTATATTTGATTTTCAAAATTACAATAATAAAACTGCAAGTTGTGTACGTTTCATTTCTTTTGTGACACCAACGATCTTAATAATGTTTCGAAGAATTATGACAGACGTCCTCGCAACTTTTCTCACTTTCCTATCATCGTGATTACAAACAAAGCTTTAACAAGTAGTTACTGCTGATTCTTTCAACCAAACTTCTCATTTTATTGATGGTAAAATGACGAAATTTAAATTCCTTTCTGGGAGGACCATAACTGATTTTTGATGTTTGAGATTTCCCGTCATTGCAAACATTGATTCTCGCGTTACAGTCATTCAGAAAAAGACGAATGCAAAACTTGAAGGCAACATCTTGGGTAATAAATTACGCTGCGAGGATTGTGCCACAACGCTAAAGACTTCACGGAACAATCAGATGTTTCGTGTGAGAAGTCTCTAAATTGAAAGTTCAACAAGCTATATAAGCCACTTGATCTCCTTCCTCACAGTAGATCCATTCCTTATGTAAGCCATGATCCAACAAGTACTGTACGAAGCTTACGTTCTCTATTACCTCGAACCACGCTGAGGCATTTCGCTTAAAGAGATAGGAGCGGCACGTCAGTAAAGCTTTTCTCTCGAGACGGAGAGCTGAACGTGATATACAACTAGCAGTATGGTTTTTGGTAATTTCGTCATGGATTACCTAAATTACCTAAATTACCATAGTTTCCAAAAAAGCAACAGATGACGCTTCTATAAGATACGGAATAATTTCAATCTTCATTGACAATGATTGTGTTACGTAATATATTTTCAGAGAATTGAGTTGATAATACTGTAGCAAACCGAGCAAAGCCGATTAAATCGCAAAGCCTTAAGCAAAATTGGTTGGTGAAATAATGCTATCGTTGAGCCTTTTTAGAGATAAGCTTCAATAAAGCTTGAAGTTTAAATCTTCAAAGAAAGTTTGAAAATTGTGGAACTTTGAAATTTTTTGGGCTTCATTTACAACTAGAATATTGAAGATAGAAATTTTTTCTTCAAATAAAATTAGTTGACAATCAGTTCACTAATTAACGCCATAAAAATTTAAATGTAGTTTTTCTGTAATTTGAGTGAAATAGGGGCAATATTAAAAAATATTAACAACAAGATTCTCTCAAAAGAGGATCCAAACTTTTTCTCCAAACTTTTAGTGTGCATAGCTCTCAATGCAGATGACATAAACGCCATTTTTCTCTATTTTATTTCTTTTTCAAATATAACACAAACGTAATTTTTTGGTATATTTCTCACATTGTTAATGTTTACATAATAGGCAATTTGTGTACATTATTGCATGTGCGTGCTCAAAACTATGTCTTATAAAGTTTCTAAAAACTTATTACTTATCTGTAAAAATGAACTCGAAATTGCACCTTTTCAGAAATTCTCAAATGACCTTTTCTAAAAAGGATACATTGTTCAATGAAAATTTGCATTCAAGACCATTTTTAACTCTTCTTTAATATTCTTAAAGTCATATTTCAGATCTATCATTAGACAACTGAAAAATTGAGAAAATGTGAAAAAATGTACTTTGAGAGGCAATAGACGGTAGCGGGGAAGATGGTAGAGCAAAACCAAATATGTAACTCGGACAAAAGAAATTAGAAAACCAACTAGAACGAGAAAGTCTGCCATCTCTAGCACCACTAGATTTACACTTCCGATCAAGACGTTAAACTTCTAGACAAGTAGAAGAATTTGGAATGCTCAGTAGCCGAAATTACGGAAACAATTCTCATATTTTGGAAAAATTTAACATGAGGTTATTTGAAGGTCTATTTCTGATGAACCCATTTCATTATTTTAGTTGTAGAAGACACCGAAAAAAATTGAACTTTGCAATTTTCGAAACTTCAGAAATTTAAACGAAAATTATGCCTGTACGCCCCTTAAGCCGTCTATTCGATATCCGACAGTAAAATTGAGTACATCACCTTTTATAGCAGCAGTCTAGGAGAAAACAGACTGATTGGTTCAGCCGTCAGAGTGGTTCACAGACAGACAGACAGATAAGAGGTTTTGCCGTCAATAGATTTTTCGTTATCTAGGACCTACAAAACATGGATTTTGACACAATATGTTAGAGGAAGTAATTTACTATATAAATAAAAGAAATTATATATATATATATATATATATATATATAATAGAGAGAGAGAGAGAGAGAGAGAGAGAGAGAGAGAGAGAGAGAGAGAGAGAGAGAGAGAGAGAGAGAGAGAGAGAGAGAGAGAGAGAGAGAGAGATGGGTAAGATTTCTCCACTTTTTTGTTCAGAGCGCCCCGCAATAAAAGTTTCTGTGTCGAAAATTCTGTGTTTTTACCCACAGTATTACAATAGTTTCTCTATAGTGCTTGCAGAAGCGAGAAGATTAAAACTATCCTCAAGTTGAAAATGTGTTTACTGGGAAAGAAAGCAGTTTGTGAGGAAATGTGTACCCTTTGCAGGTGGATATCCGCACCCAGCTTTAGGTGCCACTGCGCTTCTTGTGCGGGGTGGGGGGAGGAGGGGTGGGGAGGGGGAAGTGGAAGCGGCAGTCGATAGCGAAGATGAAGGGCGACGCCCGGGGCCTAATTCGATTGCGCGGCGACAAACTCAGTTAGCACTCGGCTTCTTCGCCCTTTGTGCGCCCCGCCCCCTCCCCTCCACACCTCCACACCACGCCCCCAGCACCCGCTCCCCCTCCCACCCCGGCGCCTCGGCCCGATGACGGAAGGGGTGGGGTGGCTTACGGCTCCGGCAGAGGTGATCAATGGCTTATTCGGTGTCTATCAACAGGACACAACGACTGGCACATTTCGTAGCCACACTCATCGACTCATTCTCCAAAACTTCCAGAAAAACACGTGTTTCCAATGATCTTATTGTCTCTATGAGCACAATAGAGAAACGATGTTAATTACAAAAATTACTTTTCGACATTTACATGAATGCCGTGATGTTACAACTGGAATTTTCTGAACGATCATGAATGAATGAGTAATAATGCACCGAACGTAATTGTGTAATGAAACGAAAATTTAAATAAGTATTCTAATGAAAAATTTTAATGCAACTTTTTTATGTCTGAAAATAGAAGAGCCAAGCAACTACATTATGTTTAAAAATAGTTCTTTATGAAGTTGCAAAGAACAAATAAAACTTTTGAACATATAAATATCCAGCACAGGCCATCTGCTGAGCTTCTAATACATACAATAAGCTATATACTTGGTTGATACTTCTGACGAACTATTAAACTACCTGAATGACGTCATGTCGAGTTCTATGGGAGGCAGTAACATGCTTTATTATTACATTCTTTATCGATCACATGCGTCTTTATCCCCTGTTAACATTCAACCCTACAGGTTTGCGAAGTGCACTTGTACGTGCCTGTATATTAAGAAATTTAACATCCTTAGCAACATAAACAACCGTCGATTCATCGCATGTGAAATATTTATTAAGGAAAAAAAATGTACAAAGCAAATCAGATTCAAACAATTCAGACGTAATTCACATTGTCTTGGGGAATAATTATTCTTAATTATATTATTAATAGCATAATTAGAAAAATGTATATTAGGTAAAATAACCTAATTTTCCTCACATTCCACCAAATACTCTAGTAATCATATTTACTGACGATAAGAAGGTGTCACTATTGAAACTCAGGGCGAAATCATATCTATACACTAAATCGCTGATTGAATAATAACTAGTATAATCAGGCTCAGGACACGTGTCATGTTCACCTCTCGACCACGACAACTTCTTTCTCAGAATCATTTGTAGCATCACAAATTTAGTCTTTTGACGATTTCTCGGGTAATAATTCACATAGTATCTGCTTTTCCGAAAAATCATTCATCTCTGTATTGCACGAATGTAAAACTAAATAAATTAGTTTCATTAATCACTAAATAAAAAAGAACCTGTGATATTTAAAAGAAAGTGAAATGTCACGTTGGTACCCGCGCGGCGTATAAAGTACCACAACCGACACTTTCCAACGGAAAAACAATCGTTTAGCCACTGCACGAAATCTTAAGCAACCGAGCATTGAGGAGGATGCAGCTGAATGCCTTCTGTGAGGTTAGGTGAAATGCCAGAACGTGACATCTAGGGCGATAACAGTTCCAGCGGCGTACAAAGTACGCCAACGCGAGTAACTAGGGGTTAATAAAATCAATCGTTATGGATAAATTCTATTTAATTTTGACATCATCGTATTTAGTGAACCTCTGATATAGTGATCCAAAACTGTTAGTTCCCAGAAGTTCACTACAACCGGAGTCGAATGTCCTTGGAAAAGCACAATACCTCCCAAGAACACACGCACACAACATTGTAACTCATTTGTCTCGTGTGAAAAATATTGTAAATGATTCAAAAACCCCTTTTGAATGTTGATAACTATTTGTTGATTACGTTTTGAAAGTAATTGTGCAGTGCGCTAACACATTTATCGAAAGTGTGCAATGTAATTTCTCTCAGGAGAGGGACGCAAAAACCACCATCATAGAAGAACTGAAGGACTTACATGATATTTTGTATTTTTCTGGTTTAATGGGAAACAACCGCGGAAATTTGGAAGATATATGGAGAACAGATTGAACTGGCATAGAAATTTTCCACCTAACTATGGGATTGAACAGATTTATATTTCTTCTACGCTACCTTCGATTTGACTTCAAAGCGGCAAGTCGCCAGATAAGAAGTAGATAATTTGGCAGCAATTAGAGACATATCTGAATGTTTTAATACCAACTTAGGAAAGATGTGTACAGCCTCTGAGTACGTAACAATAGGCAAAAAACTTGAAGGATTCAGAGGACGATGTAAATTTCGACAATATATACCTAACAATCTCAATAAATATGCGATAAAGATTTTTGTTTTAGTAGATGCAAAAATGTTCTTCACATTAAATTTAAAAGTTTATATGTAGGTCAACAGCCAAAAGGAACATACAAAAAGTAAAATAAACCTTAATCTCTTGTTTTGCCACTTTGCAATTCGGTCTTCGGCATAGGTCCCAATATTTCTTGTGACTTATTTTGCAAGTTTTGATATTGTTACCGTCACGTACCTACCTCCTGATTGGTAGTACGCCGAATTACTAAAGTAAATCTATCATTTACTTATTTCGTGACGTGTGGTTGCACTGTCACGCAAACCTGGGAATACCTCAATTAATGGATAAAATTCCCTATCGGTGGTGGGTTCGTCTTTGCTAAACTAATGATCAAATAACAAGCAAACACAATTTTGTAGTTTTAAATAACAGATAACATGTATTCTAACGAATGAAATTCTCTGTACAATGGCGTTCACATATCCTCCTATGTTCTCACTTTTTTGTTAAACTATGGTACCTAGTTCCCTACCTAAACTGCAGTTTTCACTAAAGCGATAATAACTTTGATCCCCGTTTACCAGAAACAAGCAACAAATACATATGTACACTTCACAAAAATATCACTTATGAGGCACAAATCACAGTTCGAATACTCATCCTGCAAAAAAAATACATACAAACAATACTCAAAATTCTCTAATACCTTTTAAGTCATTAATAATGTTACACTTAATATTCACATTTGACATTCGGCTTCTACGTAGCCTTTCAGTACGAAATTTTGTTTTATAACGTCTGTTAACTGCCTATGGAGTAACACTTTAAAAGAAATACTTGAACGGCTTCCACTCCTGTTCAAAATTTCACAAAGGCAATTTCTCTTAAATGGTTTGAAACAGTATTAAATCAATTACATACGAATCTAGATAAATGATTATGTACAAAAACAACTTTTATCATAAACATAAGGATTACTCTAATCTGATTCCTCTTACGACTGTAGAAAAGAAATGAATTTACTGGCTAGCAAGACCAATGTTTAATGAAACTTGCCCGATCAACGTCTATTATTGAGGGAAGCTCACATTGCAACGTTTTAGCTAGTACAATTATAATTCTATCTTAGAAGTTTTCCAGACTGAAATTTAATGAATGTTCTCTCTGTTTTTATGTGACTCATGACCGGCGAATTCTTCAAGCTGGTCCCGCGCTGTGTAGTTGGCCGTCGCGCGATGTTCACGCCTCAAGGTCGTCGATCTTCTGCAAGGTCGCTGCCTGTCGCGTCGAAATCGGAATGTTTCCGAACGCCGTCTCCTCGTTGTTCAGCGAAGTTTTACCTCAGCTTTCACAGAGGCGATGGTCGCATCAGAATGCGAGTCCGAAACTCCAAGTTATGACTTCGTCATAGCAAAAGTCATGCTAGTTGTTGGATAATTCATACTTCTAAGAATTCTCCAAAATTCCATAATAGGATTTCCAAAATGAAATTCCAAAAATAAAATAAAATAAAATAAAATAAAATAAAAGAAGATAAAATGAAATAAAATAAAATAAAAGATTTTATTAAAGCTTTTACATTCCGGTATCTTCCGCGTGTCCCTCGTCGACTTTGTGTTGTACCTGGAGCCTTCCGTTCACCTCGGCGACTCGAACAAGAAAAAGAACGAGCTCTTCCGACACAAGTTCACGCCGCGTTCGTATTTCCACAAAAGTTTCTGATTGGTTATAGTCTGAGTGCGTTCAGAAATCTTTTTCTAGCTGACGCCATCTCTTCGCCACTATAGAAACTACGTGTAGGGCATGATGTCGGGTATTATCGCTTCTATTTTTTTGTTGGTCATAAATGTAGCCGACGACAAGCGGTTACAATATCGTTATCGTTATGGCTTTGTTGGCACAAAAAACTACTGTAGTTGGAACAGCGAGAAAAAATAAGAAACAGATTCCCAAGGAATTTTTGAATGCACAAACCAGACAATCGGAAACATCCCTATTTGGTTTCTAAGAAAATTGCACCTTGGTATCCTATATACCAAAGAAAGGAAAAAACGTTCTACTTCTCTCGTTCATGCACCACGGTGATGCTGTTGATAAAGACACACGAGATGACTGAAAGCTTGAGATTACAACATTTTATAATATAACTAAAGGAGATGTTGACGTAGTGGATGGAATGAGAGCTACGTACAACGTGACTAGAAGGTGGCCAATGGCGGCATTCTACAGTTTGATGAATACAGTGGGAGTCAACTCCCTTACTAAACACGATCATCCAATGAACAGGTGAGACTTTTTGAATCAGCTTGCTTTACAACTCGTAAATGATCATTTGAAAGAAAGAGCAGTGTCAAAATTCCTCCCTTGTGACATTGCCGAACGTGCAAAGAAAATGTGTGGTGTGGTTACAGTAAAGGATGCGTCACTGGAATCTGGATGTCGAGCGCGCTGCGCTGGACGGCACTTCGAGGAATCGAAAAACAAATTATTGGTGCTAAAAACGTTTATTTGTTCGGAGCACTGAATGACTGTAAAACATGCAATGAAGGAAAGTTGTCGAGTGAGGAAAAGAAACCAAATACAATGGAAATAATATTTCAGTCTATTTCGTTTCTCAGTTTTGTTAATTTGCACATAAACTAATAAATACTGTAACCTGTTATTTCAAAATATATCTTATTACTGAAAATAATATCCATGTTTTTTCTGGCACACTTCCTTGATCGAAATTGTAAGGGGAAATTGAATTAAGAGAACTACAAATAGGAGGGTCTGTGAAACCAAGTGCGAGCACCGACGTTAAAAAAAATGGCGCGTGCATTGCTGGGTTAAAAATCAATTTTAAAAAATTTCATGTCAAGCAGCCACGTTTCTTTTGTTCCATTTTATTTATTCTACCAAAGTTATTTCGATGAAACAAATTTTATTGCAACTGTTGGTAGCTCTGCTGGTGTCTAGCGTCAGTAGCATGTTGCGTTGCAATTTTGTTTGTTCTTTGTTTACATTTTAGTGTTCTACGTGTTGTTTTGGTTTCTTCTTTGTTCACATTTTAGTTATCCATGTGTTCATAACTGATCAGGGTTTTTGCGTAGTCTATCTATCTGTCTGAGGTTGGAAAAGCAAGAATAAGAAATAATATTGATATTTCGAAAGGCGAAAATAATGGAGATGAAAACGAATGACTAGAATCGGTGCAAGATAGGGAATGCGAACAATAAGTGCCGACGATATTGATACACCTAGAAATTACTAGTTTGTGGATCAATATGACAATTACAATAAGATAGCGCCACCTATGAACACGTATACACATCGCTTCCCTATTTCCGTACAAGAAATGCAAAGACCGCCTGCAGCGCTACTAGACGAGAAATAATGTATCTTACTGTGTACACCAATGAGCGACATTTTGGAAGACACATGCAATTATTTTCCAGTAATATAAATTGTGCTACTTAAAATTTATGTAACTAAGTTTCTCTCGAAATTATTACACCTTCAGAGTAATATTAGTTTAGTTATTTTTATAATCGTAATTGTGTGTTGTAAAATTCTGATGTTGGTATTGTCTCGTGAGATGTATCGGGAGGGTTCCAGTAAAGGAATTGAAATGATTGACGTTGTTGTCATTGTCAACAATACTATTGTATTTATTTCAATAATAGCAGCTTTCGATGACTTAGCCATCATCGTGGTCGTTTTTGTGACTTCCAGACAGCAGAAAACTGATGATGATGATGACTAAGCCATCGAAAGTTGCTATTATTGAAATAAATAGTATTTTTGACGATGGCAACGCCTTCAATCATTTCTATTATGTAAATGTCAACTATAACTCACCACTAAACCTATATCCAGTAAAGGAAGCCAATATCTGTGCTAGTTCCGGAAAGATAGTGGAGATAGTTCATGTGCATGAACGCTCTGTAGCTTGCATGCCTTCTAGGAATTATCGAAGGTCCGCGCCTTTTATTATGTTTTACAATGTGTGTGTCCTTGCCGAAAATTTAGTAGGCGAACGTTTTTCGTCTCTATTAGGCGGCTCCCGTGGTCACGTGATGCGCGACCTGGGTCCCATGTCATTGGCTTGGGAAGTGCGGGTGGGGCATCAATCGCCCAATGACGGTTCGGTTCTAACAAATTTTAATTTCTACCTGAAACTCTGAGGTGGCAGCGGAGGTGTAGGTCTTTCCAGCGACGCTGCTTTCTCCAAACATCTGCTACGCAGATGTGCCCGACCCCTGCTAGCTTCGACGAACGGGATGCTATGATCGCATACCAACGCCTTGTAAATCACGCTTCCAGCTCAAAAGGGTAATATTCCTGGACGGCTCCCTTGTTATAAGAAAACATTTCATGTGCGGCGAAAAGCCGAGTCTCGGGGAAGGTTGCATTATAGAACTTTTCCTGATGAGTGTTAACGAAAGGGAAACCTTAGCAGTTTGCCTTCATCTTGCATAAAGGCCTCACCAAGAGGTATGCACATCGATTTCAACGAAAAAATACAGTGCAATTATTTTACAGAGGAAATATTTTGCAACAGCAAAGCGACAAATGAAACTGCAATTGTACATACCGCATTATGCAGCAGTGTATTTACCGCATATTTATAGCACTCATTTCTACCTACCTCATCATTATAACAGAATAAAATTAACCTCAAAGGTTTGATGTACCATATTCAAAATCAACTAGCTACTTCGCTTCTGTTGAGTTGTTCTGTCATTATGGAAATTTAACATCGTATATTCAATCACCATTTTAAACATTTCTTGCAAGACACGCCAAGAAACTCGATCGATCTTCAATTCATAGCACTATCAAATTTTGAATTCAAGGCATAGGATTCTTTGCTAGCAAAGACGGTTCGTAAAATACAAAGCTCTCAGCGCGCACTTTCAGAGTCTTCGCCAGAGCCTTTCAACTCCCACATAACGTAGTGCAGACCATTACCAGTGGCGCGCAGTCAGTCCTTTACCACCTTCTCACAGGAACTCAAATACGAACTGCTGTCAACGAGACTTAAAACGAGCGTGGCTGCTGCGTGGCTGGTGCATATTGCTAGACGCGAGTACTGTTACAAGAGATCGCGTCTGTTTTCGCGCTTTCTTCAGCAGTTTCTTATATGTACATATCGAACATTTAGAAGTCACTCTTCGTATTTCTCAAAAATTAGCCGATTGTTATATGCAGAAGTTGGCGAGCCTAACCTGCAGATTTACCAGGTGACACTAGCGCTTCCTATTGTGGCAGCCTCCAGCTCTGTCTCTGGTTGCGAATGCGAGTGGCAAGGCCCTCGTCTTGGGCAGGCACCGGTCCTCGCTCGCGCATGCGCACCCGGCGTCGCCCACACCCCCGCGCCACTCGGGGCACTCGTGGCCGAGGGGGGGCAGGAGCAGCCAACCCCCTTCCCCCCGCCTGATTCACAGGGGACGGCGCCCGCGCCGCCTTACGCCCTCTGGCGGGAGGAAACTGCATCACCTGAGACAACCAGCGCCAAAATTATATTTTTTAAATTCCTACAGCCGGCGCTGGAAACAAATCTGTGCACAATGATTGATTGATTGATTTTTCGTGTTTCCGGGCGGTCATTAGTCCCGTAAGTGTAGTGCATGTTTTTCTCGGGAGATGGCGGTAATCTTCCCCCGCTGGATGGCGAGATCCGGCGCGAACCTACCGTCGGCTAGTGGGATTTCTCCCTCACCAGGACTCTCCCACCAGCGGGGCACCGCCCCACCCGGGACAAGCTCTAAGCTCCCAACCGGTCTCCCGAAATATGTGGTAGTGTATTGCATGTTAGTTTTTGTGTGTGTAAGGGGAGAGGATAGGACAAGGAAGAGGAAGGACAGATCGCACGCGGTCCGTGGCCCGTTTGGTAGGGTACTGCTCCGGCATTCGCCTGGTGGTGATCGGAGAAAACACGGAAAACTACCGATCAGAGCAGTCGGCCGCTAGAATTCTCCTCCAGACACCTCCTGAATTCGACCTGTCTGAAAAGCTAGTGTCGAAAATCCTACCACCGTCAGGACTCGAACCTAGGTCCTTTCGGTCAGAGGCGCTGCAGTGACATCAGTTGATGCACTGAGCTACCGCTGCCGGTTGGGCGCAATGAGATTAATAATTTATCGGTGTAACTAGTTACATATTGCTTAAACATTCTCTTGTTAATGGTTAGTGAAAACCTTGTGAGAAGAATATACGTATAACATCGTGGGAAGAAGATATACACACGAAAACATTACTCACACTATATTTATCTTATGTAGCCACACTATAAAAAAAGCACTAAAAAATATTCACACTTTGGATATCCGAAGGAGTTTTTGGCGAAAACTATAAAATATTTATTACTTGATATAGATGCAAATAAGGCAACTAAGGGCGATATTATCCGCAGATATAAAACAAGCAAGGTAACTTTCGGAGAATAGTGTCCCACATATTCCAAATAGTCTCGACCATAAATCCCTCAGCTTTATAGTTCCCAACAGTAGTGCTTGCGCAAAACTACTCAATACCTTTTACGTGCATTGAACTCATTGGTTTTTATAGTTCAACAATCGTGTGCACTCGCGCCTCCTCGCGGTTCCTCAACGATGGACGTAATCTGGAAATGGCGGCGAGTACCGCAGTTTCATGCGCCAAGGCAACCCTCAGGGTTTTATTGGAACACTAAAAACTGACCATAGTGGGTGAGGCTCGAATGTAAGTGAAAAGACCCTTTTATTGAAACCCAATATCCAGAGCCCCTGCGAAGCACAGCGAAGAAATGAGAATTTAAGAGTAGAAAGGAGATGGGGATAACTAAATGAACACAAACGATATTGAATTGATGAAAATATTATTGAAGAACAAAACAAAAATATACTAATTATTCTGTTGAAGGAATTATGTAAGATAAGAAAAAAGTGAAATAACTTTCATTGAAAAAAGAAAACATTGAAGAATATTGTAATAAAAATGCTAGCTCAGTAGTACACATGTTTTATTGCAGTATGTGATTATATATTCGCCACTTATTTATTCAATAAAGCATTATCACGTTATATATATATATATATATATATATATATATATATATATATATATATATATACGTTGTGTGGTGTGTGGTGTGTGTGTGTGGTTGTGTGTGTGTGTGTGTGTGTGTGTGATAATGACCCGGTTACTGGCCATCACAAAGGGGGTTTCGTCACACACAGTGCGCTTCGTATTTTTAAGCAATGGGCGCCAAGCGTGTACACACTTGTCATCCGCCTCCGGCGTTGCAAACCTCATGGCTGCGCTGCTCTAGGCCGAAGGGACGCAATTTCTTCACCATGTACTTGAAATAATATATTTGAGTTGTAAAAGTTTAAATGTAACTCGTCAAAGTGATGGAGACACATTTATTTAAAATGGAAATAGTTATTACAATTGAAAGATTGATATTTATCTACTAAATTTTCTCTGTCCGAGAATATTAAACAGTTCGTAGACGTGGACAGTACTCAAGATAATTATTCTGGTGTTAGCTCTCTTCGGTAGAGTTGCAAGTTCGCGGACCGTTACTGGTGCAGTCCGATTCACGCGGTTCCAGTGACGCTCCGTTTAATAGGCGCACGCACGCAGCAGGGACACAGCCTCGATCTCGCGTTGCAGCTGCTCAGGAGGTCGGCAGCAGCCCGCGACCATTCTCGTGGCGATGGTTGACGGTTGTCAAAAGCGGTTGTCTGACGGTTGTCGATTGTCGTTGCGCTGAGCGAGGCCGTCAAGCGACACCTCCCCGCGTCCATTCAGACGATATGGCGAGCCACACACCGCTGCTTGTGCATTTTAGAGGTCGGTTTATACAACGGAATTAATTCTGACTTGGTAGATGCTCCAACTGTTCAGACTGGCAGATACTGAGCAGTTAATCAATTCTCCAATGTTGTTTCTATCATGCAGTCACCAAGTGCTTCCGTCGAGTCTGTGATCTCTAGTGTTCACATCGAATGTCTCTGACCAAGGCAAGTGAAGTGACTGCTTTCAAGTTTTGAAGCCATTTCTTGGTCGTTTCTCCTCCCTGCCTGACGCTCTCGCGCCATGCTATTCACCTCCCCTTCAATTGTGTTCGGTCACGTGCGTGATATTGGTTATTCTTTCGTCTTCTAGAACCTTCTACTGATGCTGGCGAGTGAATTGGGGCGAGGCACTTGCTCCCCTAATGACCTACTTTATAGAGCTTTTAATTGGCCGCCTTTGAGCGGCCACTGTCGTTGAGTGGGAAGATCGGAGGGAAGAGCGCCTGTTACCTGATGCCGCCCTGATCGACCTATGGCACCACCTGAGGTTTCAGTGGGTTGAGTGGCACTGGACGTTCTTAATATGACTCTCACGACGCTAAAATGAGAGTCACTGAGAACAAGGGCTGAGGAGAGAGGTGGGGTGAGCGGCGACTCGCGAGAGAGCCCTTGGGGTACGCCGCGGGGGGCGTACCCCAAGCATTTCTTTGCCCAAGCATTTCTTTATGGCAGTGACCCGACCCGCATGGCTGCACGTGTGCTTGGCGAATTGCCGAAGGTGTAATTGTCGTGAGTGTGTGTGTGTACACACTCACTCACATATATATATATATATATATATATATATATATATATATATATATATATATATATATATATATATATATATGTGTGTGTATTCGGCGATTTGGGTCCGACTCCGCCGGCCAGCTTCCGATGTCCCCCTTGCCTGGACGTGGTTAAATTCCCATGCTTGGGAGTAAGTGCGACATGAGGCGAACATGACGTATTCTCTTCACCGTAACTGGCAAGATCAGCCAGCTTCAGCTTTTCTTTGTCACATAGAAACAGAAACTGGAACCATTATTTTATAACGCCCCGTCCATGTGCGGGCTGTAGTGGGCGACTGTCGCATCGGATCGAATGTTCAAAAACCGCGCGACTTGATAGAGTATTTCTATGACAACGGATCTCCGATACGCGACGGCTTTTAGCTAAGGAGATCGTGCCTGGAAGGGGGCAGAAAGTCAAGGGCAGTCGTGCAGTAGACAGATGTACGTTGAGTCGGCGAAAAGTACTCCAGACGACGAGTTGGATAGACATTTTTGGCGAGAAATTGTACTGGCGTGTTAGTGAATGCGGAAGTTGTGATTTATGAGTGACGATTGCTGAAGTAAATTATCACGAAACTGTTGAAGCTTGTGAAAGTAATGATGATGTTTCGCAAATTGGTGAGACAGTAAGAATTAAAACTAACTCAGGCTTGAACGGAACGAGTCAGAAGATTTTCTGGTGATTGGACTGTGGGGGTGGGGCGAGAGGAGTGTGCGAGCAGCCATGGTGTGCGAGCCACATGCCACACGCGGCCGGCTCCTCTAGTGGAGTTGGGGCCTTGGACCTGCGGCCAAGAGCGGCGCGCCAGATCGCGGACACGAGCGGCCGGCGCCGCTATTTTCGAGGTTGACATCGCGGAGGAGGACACCGAGCCACGCCTCCATAGTGTAACGTATTGTAGGGCTACAGCTAGCAACCGCCGGGGCGCCACAAAGGTGCGACGGCAAAGGATTAGACGCCAGGGGCCAGGCGGGATGTGACACGCCGAGGTATTCTGAGAAATCCTAAGAGCTAGGGAAAGGGATGCCCAAAGTGCGGGACAGCGCATTTTTGCCGCGTGCCGCGTGACAAATTCTTGGAATCCATGGAAATGGATGTCCAAAAATGCCTGGCAAAGCGGCTAGCGCGGGCCGTGTGCAAAACCCAGTGACGTCAGGTCACGTGGGTGGTAGCTATATAAGAGCGAACGCAGAGCGCGGGGGCGGGGTTTGTTGAGCTGAGTGGGAACCCTCGTGCGAACGCACAGAACTTGCGCCCAGGGCGGTGCGGAGCCGAGCTAGGCTCGTGCGGCAACCCATGTGTTGGGACGCCGTTGTGGACTATATCCACGGGTGACTTAGGTCGCCGGAGCTGTCTGCTGTGTGCGGGAGGCTCGCTGAGGAGTGGCGCGGGACACGAGTCAGTTATTCATTTTTAAGGATCGCTCCTGCGATCAGGGAAGTAAAGATCTACCAGAGCTGAGTAACTTAAATTATTACTGTACATATTGTGAATAAACCTGTACATATTTATCATTGAAGCTCGTGTCTGTGATTATTGTGTATTCCCACGACGTCACAATAGGTACTCCCAAGACGATTTATCTTATTACGTTGCTGGAATCATTTAAGTTGGATATAAAATGAAAGACGAGACTTTATTAAACTTTTGAGGGTTTCGAGAATAAATTAGGCATTACAAATAGAGGAAATGTAAGGGATACCCGATATGTCGAAATTTAAAGTGATTTTTTGGCAGTGGTGAACGTTGTCTCGAGTCGAGTTATGGGCTGGGATTAAGAATGAGATATGCAGATTTAGAATATAGACATGCAATTGGAGACTTTAGATTCATGTCGTTACTAAAGTCTGTGATTTTTTGTGATGAAACTGTTACCCTAACACATGGGGGTGGGATATTATTGTAATCAATGTGCTTTGTAATTAATGTACTTAATCATTTTGGAAGGCACATTGTAGGATTTACTTTTGAATTTTCATCTTAATTTATGTGAGATGATTGACTTCCTGGTATCAAGTGAAGTTGGTTTACCGATCTTTGGTTATGAATTTGTAAATTTTCGAGTGTTGTGTTGTTCACTACGACTTCAATCTGAGTTATTAGACTATCATTGCACTTTGTGGAGAACATTATCGTGTTTTTTGTTGTTGTTGGGAGCACAGGAAGCTATATGCGTTCTTCCCATTAAGAAAATACTGCAAATGTGTGGCAATAGTGTATATGCAATTTTACATTGAATGTTATCGTTTTCAAAAGTGCACACTCTTTTCTTTTCGTTGGAAGTACGTGGGATAACGCAGACAAGAATCTTGCCGTTAATCCCCGATTTTCTATTTTAGGAAATTTTGCATCCTCTAGTTGACGAACCACGGGTGACTCTTAGGGTGTTGCGTATCAATCACCTGACCCCCCTTTACCTTGAGTGCAGATGATTGTTTTAAAAAAAGAAAGATTAGCAGACAACCTGTTGCCACAGTTTTACCTCTATCAGGGTAAAATAATTTTGTGTACTTACTATAACTATGTACTTTCTATAACAAGCAACACACGGCTTTCTGAATAGGTCCTGGCCTAGTTTCCTTCAAAAATTTTTAAATAAAATCGTCGATCTTATTTTGGATGAGCAGGTTATTCTTTCTCTGAATCACTCTGAAAACTGCTATGCAACGGTCAACCCGAACTGTTGGAATCGTTTCGCGTCAAATTGTGGCAAGTCTCACCCACGATTAAGATTCAAATAAATTACAAGTTCAAAATTAAAACGCTGAAATATACTCCTTTCGTATTAGGACTATATAATTACAAAAAATACTCACGTTTCTATCCTCGTAAATTTGCATGAACTAACCTACATTTATATCTAAAGAGCCTTTTCCGATTCTTCTAACGAGCTAAGGTTTCGTCCAAATTTCAAATGCTGGCGTCCGCGTAGAACAACTCCAATACTGTTTAGTGTTCCTTCACGCCGCAGTGCAGTCGAAATGAGAACGAATTGGCGTTGCGTGGAGCGATCTGCGTTCGCCACCCCTCCTTTTCCCTCACCAACCCTTCGTTTCCCCTCTTGAATCAATGGCGTTGTACACATCCCTGGTTGTGCTTACGTCGCGCCGTGCAAACTCTAGGGAACACACACACACACACACACACACACACACAGACACACACACAGACACACACACAGACACACACAGACACACACACAGACACACACAGACACACACAGACACACACACAGACACACACACAGACACACACAGACACACACACAGACACACACACAGACACACACACTCAGACACACACACTCAGACACACACAGACACACAGATACACAGATACACGCTGTTGTGGTCAGCGGATTCCAGATCGCACTTCTGGTGACCAGAAGCGCGATCTGGAATCCGCTGACCACAACAGCGTGAATAGTTTACAGGGGCAGATATTCATATGCCAGATCAGCCCTGAGAGGAGCATGTCGTCACTCCTCACCTAACGTAAAAGGACAGCCACAAGAATATTGCAAACAATAGACTTTCTTGTTCGAACCGCCTCATGTATAGTTGATTTTTCCTTCTTCGAATCGTCGTGAGAGTAGTTGGTTGTTAAGAGACGCTGTATAACAGTACGAGGCATTGTTATTTGCATTTGATAGGAGCATATAAACTGTGTAAAAGCTATCATTATGTAAAGATCTGTGATTTAGTGGAAATTACTAAGAGAATAGTTGAGCCAGTGTAAATTCGAACAGCATTTCGGAACCGCTTAAGTGACCGGCACAATAAACCCAAGAATTTGCATATTTGAAACACCGAGAAAGAACTGTGAAACCGTGAGAGCAGTTGTGAAGCGAACGAGTATCATAGGCAACGCGAAAAGAGTTTAAATTCAACAAATGATTTGCAAAGTGCAATAAACGTTACGCCCACATGCGTTAAACATAGTGAGGGAAGAGAAGACAGAATAAGACGAAAGTGGACGGGCGTTCCGTAAGACAGAATTCAAAGGAAGGAAGAAGACAGGAATGGACGGGCGTTCCGGGAGTAAGACGGAAGATGAAGGAAGAAAGAAGGAGATGGAAGACGGGAGAAGGCGTTGCTGGGGTGAACTGCCGCGATCTGCAAAGGCGACGTGCGCGTTGCCGCACAAGAACGGCAGGGCCTCGCTCCGAGGCGACGCCGTGAGAGCAGCGGTGGCGCTGTTTGGAAGGTTGAATACGCGGTGGCGCTGTTTCCTACTTCACCCAAGGTAATAGCAATGTGTTTAACATGCTTTCGCGTATCACGTACTTGTACTTCCCACGGGAAATCCACCTAGGTGTTTGCCTCCATCCGCACCCCCCAGACGTACAAGTGCACCCTTGGTCTGGCATCATGGTCCCACTAGAATGCAATTGGCCCTCGTGGTAACCTCCCCATTCAATGCCTGGTTAGGGCGCTTCCAGCTCAGAGCTCCTAGCTACCCAGGCTAGTACCGAAGCCAAAACAATGCGCTGCTCACATGCGCCGGACCACTGCTACGACAAAGGCCCGAGTGGCTCGGAGCGCCCATCCCGTCTTATCATTGCCTACACCTTTGCTCACTGCCCACATAGAAAAGACCGTCGGGGAACTGATACCTACCGCCAGGTTGCCCAGGTTCTGACGATATACGAAGGTAACAAAGTGAAATCTGTGAACTGCAAAAGCATCGGATATTTGACGAAAGTCTGTTTCACGAGATATGTCGGTTCCATTCGCCAGAAATCATCTGGAGAGTGAAGGTCTTCTGCAATACGAAGACCATCTCCAATACTTGCAGAATACTTGCAGCAAGCCTCTGGCAAATATTTCAAACAATAAGACGAGAATTATGGGAATTTTGGGGTGATGTCGGCTGCAATATTTGTATGTTTATTTCGGATGAAATAAGTCAGGCAATTTCTCCCACAGCCGTCCGAGAGTGAGCAACTAATGTGCGCTGTGATCTTAAGTTAACACTGCCTCCTTCTAATGGAAGGTCGTCTTCACACGGAGCCACCGGAGAGCGCTGGGCCTTTTCTCGCGCAGCCTCCGACCGCCCCCTGAGCGGGGAGGGGAAGGGCTCGAGAGTCACCTCCAAAAGCGTCCGACGTCGCAAGGCAGTCAACACGACAACAGAGAAGCTCAGTGGCGCTTCCCAGAGGCCTAGCGTGAAGGCTGCCCTTGCGCTCTGTTTTCATGGTGACGCGCTAGTGCGCCACTAACAGCCGCAGCAGCGCCACTGAGGTGCTCGGCTGGATACCCATCTTTAAAACAACACTTTGTCAGCTGAAGCGCCACTCGAACGTGCTGGTGAGTCTCACCGTATGAAGAAGCTCTTCCACCTGCGGGTATCCCTCCATTTTCATGAAGTGACGAGGACTGAATAAACCAAAGATTTTTTTTTGGAATGAACAGAAGAAGACACACATTTTGTTCTATATAGTCGTCTGCCAGTTTTTTGTCATTCAAAAATCCTATTTCACTATCATTATTTATTTTGACTGCTACATTCCTTCTCATGCCGCATACTAGAATAGGGAATGCCTTTCGAAGCTCCAGACCGGGAGCGAACTTTCGGCAGGATTTTCGACCTGCTGTCTGGAGAATAATTCTAGCGGCCGGCTGCTCTGATCGGTAGTTTTCCGTGGTTTCTTCGATCAACACCTGGCGAATGCCGGAGCAATACCGTACCAAACGGGCCATGGACCGCGCGCGATGTCCTGAGCAAAAACTTGCACTACTCTTACGGGACTAATGACCATTGACGCGCCCGGAATCACTACCAATCGATGCGCCAGTGGAGACAACGCGACTACTTCACAAATCGCCATAACTGCATTCTCACTTCGCGTCTGGACGTCAACTTACGCTCACCTCTCGCCTGCTTTTGGCCGAACGCTGTTTCTACCGCTTTCATCGTCAATACTTTGGTCGACACAGCTGTTATTGTAAAGCTCTAAATTGACATTAATAAGGACTGGTGTGACAATTGTTCAACTTTGTCCATCTGCAGGTTGTCCATTTCTTAAGGATTTTCAATGACCTAGTAAGGCTATGTACACTTCTGGTCATTATACTTTATTTGAAATGTTCTTAGAAACGTTACGGATTAGCTTAATGAAATCATTATCGCGAAGTATTTAAAATCCAGATCCCATCGCAAGGGCACTTCTTTCTGTGAGACTCCCGTCTCAGAAGATTCCTTTCAGCACTTCCCCCTCCTCAACCCCCATCCAACTTGCTTTTGACAGTTTCTTCTCTCTGAGGGGACGATGAGGCTCTCTCAGTTGCCAAACAATCCCAAACTTCGACTGCGCGCCTGTCGAGGTATTGTACCAGCACTGCGACTGTTCTGTCAAGGCTTGCGCTGCGATTTTATTTGAATATTCAAGAGAAATTGGACAAAAAATCTTAGATCCATGGAACGGTGGTAATGTGAGTAAAAACATTAAATTAAAAAATTAAATCGGGTTTTACCCAAGATATTACTTCGTTTACTTGTTATGACACACGCTTAATTCACCTTGATGTTTGTTAATTTTCGAAAGGAAAATTAGTTTACCCATTTACAATATTAATTATTAAATATCTTTTGTATACCAGCTTTACAAACGACCTTTTCCCCTACAAGAGATCATTAGAAAATGGCACAGATTATGACATATTTGCCTTTAAAGGCACGAATATTTGCCTCATCATAGTCAGCCAATCGCAGCAAACGAATGGTGGGGTGGTGGCTGTAAACCACATAGGCGACCACCATATTTTCCCCTCCTCAACTTAATTTATAGAGTATTTTTTTATTTAAAATTAATATTTAAGTGTGTGTAGTTCATCAGACACTTGAAGATACATAAGATCATTATTTCTTCATTCAAATAATTTAAAAGTAGTGCATAAACATTAACGCCCGATATTGTTTAATTAGAGAAGTATGTCTAAATTTCAGACACAATATTTTACAACACACAATGAATGTGATTTGTACACCACTGTTTTTGTACTCTTTTTACAAATTAGAAGATGCTTTGCTTCTCAAACTTCTTGGACAAATTTCTTTGTTTGTATTGTCTTGTTAGTTTTCGTTCTTCCAATCAATGTTTTTTCTTCTGAATGCAAAGTTTGTGCTACGTTATGTAATATCTCTCGTGACAATACCTCCGTCTTCTCTTGTTTCTGGCTATTGCTGAAAATATGAGGAATTTTTGCCCTCCTGAAAGTCGATGGCACTAACTTAGAACGTGGCACAGGAAACGCAACCGCGAGGAGTTACCTTACGTTACCGCAAGGAGTCCGTGAGCGATTCGGTGACCTGCTCTGCTTGTCAACGCCGCTGTAACGTAGAAGGCAACGCAAGAGCTTTGAGACTCCAGAGATATCCGAGAGACGAAAGTAATTGCTGAGAATTGACAGTTTGCAATCATGAAATGAGTGAAGGATTTTGGAGATTAAAGATTAGAGAAAATGTACTGAAAATCATAAAGTCGGCTCCACACATTCGGCATTCGCCGAGCAGCGAGTTAGTGCTCGCCCAATCCCCAGCAGCTGACGTGTTCGGCGAATGTTCGCTCCCTTTGATGTGTCCAAAAGATCGACACGCGGTGGGTAGGGCGAACCCCGAATGTTCGTCACTCGGCAAATAGTAAACAACTCATTCACACTACTCGGCATTCAGCGAGCGGTTGCTCGGTATTCGCCGAATAACGAATGTGTGGAGCCTTAAGAGTATGCAGTGTTGTCAAACAAGACTGTACACGAAATAATCAATCCTAGATTCCAAGTTCTCCCACGCGGCTCCACTTCGCCAGAGACGGATTCTAGTGATGAATCTCCACTTGGTGCTGGGTTCGCCTTTGAGCCATCGTTTCGCCGCACATAAAAGGCGGGAGCGCGGGCGCCGACGCGGGCGCGCCCCGCGGCGATCTCCTGCAACAGCCCTGCGACGAGCAGGCAGGGCGCAACGCCCTCCGCGGCGCCGACCGCCTTGCAGTTGGCGCAATTCTCCGCTGGAGGCGACGGCGCTGTAACAGATTTTTGTGGCGTGGTTTACGCCGCGAGTGGTCGCGCCGTGAAATAGGTTCAGTCGCATAAGACAGTGCAATGGCGCGGGTTTTCGTTCCCGAGCCACGCACGCTGCTGGTTTTATGGGCCGTTTACGTCTCCAGCATAGAATGTATTAAGCAGCTTCAGGTATTTCTCGTAAACTGAGGCCAATTTACGATTCCATTTCCTTCTTTGTCGAAAACATTCAAGTTGCACGTTTTGGTTTGTTTATTTTCAGGCATCAATACAGAAGCGTTGTAAAATTGTTCATAAAGTTTAAGAAGAGTTGTCCAAGTCAAATTCAGTAATTTCTAAAGATTGCATCACATAATCCATTTGGAAACAACAATCATTAAGTATGTTATATTTTTAGTTCAATTACAATGTTCCAGTAATTCTCTTTTTTATCCTTTAGTGTCATTGTCGGGTCATATCGTATACCAATAAATGTCAAGAAATTTCAATATTCTGTTCAAGTTAATAAAATATTAAAAATATCTCACTTTCTGTATCAATTTTACAAGGTAACATCCCTGTATTCCTGTACAATGTGAGTCGTGCAACCTGAGATTATTCCCGGTCACAAATTTCATCCGGTGACGACCTTCATAGCTGAAGATTTCCACCGGATGAGATGTTTGGGTCAGAAGAAATCAAATTAAAAACTGTGATATTTGTTTCTCTCACATGACGTTTTAGTTGTTGGTTACCGTTATTAATCTCTCTTCAAAATATTTGTGTGAGTACCAGAAAATCACAGCTTATTTTATTATGTAAGAGTTTTGGGTGGCACATTGTAACTTCTTTACATGTTCTTGAGATGTCAAATAAGTACCAGATTAATGTCATTCTACCGTCCTATAAAATTACTGATTCATTTGGACAGAATTTTCATGTAGCTGCCTGTTGTATTCACAGGAAGAAGGAATTTGTTGAAAATTAACTTAGTAAAATAGTTAGACTCTGTATTTTATATATAAACTTGAAAACAAACAAAAGAATAACTATTTACAGGCAGACAACCTGGTCTAAATAAAATTATTTGCGTAGCTCTTAAATATTCCGTGGTCGCTCGTAGCGGTGATCAGAGACCCCCCGGGCAGGAGTAGCTGCAGTCGGCGAGGTTGGAGGTGGGTGGTCAAAGGGGACGGTGACCCGTACAACGGCATCTTTTTATTTATCTAGGGCTTTTATCCAGCCGACAGCCGGTTACCCTTTACGCCCCGATGGGACGCATATTCGACCATACACTAGACACCAACACACTTGCGGGCTCCTCTGATCTGGGGTCAGCAGAACGCGAGGCCCTCCACGACAACACACACACAAAGTCAAGGGACAAACAGCCCTAAGGCGGGACTCGAACCCGCGACCCTTCGGACCGAAGCGCTGAGTCGGTACTCGCTCTTAGTCACCTCGGCCATCCAGGTCGGCACAACGGCATCTGCTACCGACAAAGTTCGGCGGCCGAAGACGATGACCCTAGCTGGCGGCTGTGCAGTTCCTGTGTAGGCGTAGTGGCGCTCAAATATGACACTTTTGCACTAGGCGGCTTCGTAGAGTGGCCAGCGCGGTCCAATGCTGGTCCAAGCTTGTCTTCCCAGGTGGCTGGTAGGGGAAGGCTCCCCGCTCTTTCGGCTGTTTTTTCCTTACATAAGGAGAGGAGAAACGTGACGCTAAAACTCCCTGTATAGGTGCGGGTATTACATCCGAAATGGCGAACTTAAACGCGAAATCGAGGAGTTGCACCAGAGGAGTCTTGTAAGAATGAAGAAAAGAAAGCGCCTATGAAGGTGAGATAAAACTAGTTTCTTTTTTTTAGCCTCAGGAGTAATGGATATTATTTTTCTGACCCTTGGTGAGCTTGGAGGCGTTTATCGCATTGACGCGCTTCCTATCTTGTTAGAATGGTATTGTGTACGTCTGGATAGCAGGAAGTTCGAATGAATTAAGGAAGGTAAGACATTCCCCAATTAAGAAAAAGTTTCAATATTTAAGAGGTTAAATGTCCTGGGTTGCGGCATTCTAGTCGTTAGTATTGTGATACATTTGACTCCTAGCAATCCAATCATGGCAAAACACTACGTAGTGCCTCAGCTCTCGAATAGCAGTGCTTCGTTTCTGCGAGGCAATTTTTTCTGGGTAATGTTTTGCGTTTCAAAAGTAGTTGGGTAATGTTTTGCGTTTCAAAAGTAGTACTATATCCAGTTTGCGTAATATTGTATCTTTCCATTCCTTACTTAGGAACATATATTTCTTAGTTACACAAGAAAAGCAAAACGATATCTGTTTTTTTTTCTTTCTGAAATCAGTGCATGGTAGAGCTCCGTGCAATAACATGTTGGGAACGTCGAAATGTTATTTAACCACCTTCTTCAGAAACGAACTCCAGGGGAGATTTACAAGCGGCCTCCTCGGAGAGAGTGGAGCGGGCCACGCTCGCCCCCGCGGATGCCCCGCACCTGTTGCGCCGCGGAGGAACTAATCTCGCGAAGATGCCCGAGCGGAGGACTTTTTACGCACTGCACAACCTGGCCCCACCCACCCACTCGCCCCGCCCCCTCGCCCCGTCCACTAGCCCCGCACCACGCCCCTCTCCCACGCCCCGCCCTCTCACCCCTCCCTCTCGCCTCACCTCCCGTTCCTCTCTTCCATCCCGCCCTCCTTTCGCCTCACCATCGCGCCCGACCTTCTCGCTCCACCCTCTCACCCCACCCTCTCGCCCCACTTCTCGCTCCGCCCTTTCGCCCCGCGCTCTGGCCCCTCCTTTTCATCCACCCTGTTGCCCTTCCTTTCGCCCTCCCCTCACCCCTCCCTCTCGCCCCTCCCTCTCGCCTCTCCCTCTCGCCCCTCCCTCTCGCCCCTCCCTCTCGCCCCTCCTTCGCCTCTTCCTTCTCGCCCTCCTTCGCCTCTCTCCTTCGCTCCTCCTTCGCACTCCCTTCGCACTCTCCTTCGCACTCCTTCGCTCCTCTCCCCTTCGCCTCTCTCTCCTCCCTGCTCCCTCCCTCTGCCCCTCCCTTCTGCCTCCTCCCCCTTCTGCTCCTCCTTCCTTGCCTCCTTCTGCCTCCCTCCTTCGCCACTCCTCTCTCGCCTCCCCTCCTTCAGCTCCCTTCCTCACTTCTCCTCTTCGCTCCTCCCTTCCGCCCCTCTCCTTCTCGCCCCCTCCTCTCACCTCCCCTCCGCCCTCCATCTCGCTCCCTCCTCTCGCCCTTTTCCCTTCGCCCTCCTCTTTGCCCTTCTCACCCTTCCTCTCGCCCACCCTCTCACCCCGCCCTCTCGCCCTATCTCTCGCTCCTCATTAAATCGTCTCACCTCTAACCCCTCCGTCTCGCCCAGCTCTCTCGCCCCGCCCTCTTGCGCCGCCCTCTCGCCCCACCCTCTCATCTCGCCCTCTCGCCCCGCCCTCTGGCCCCGCCCACTCGCCCCGCTCTCTCGCCCCACCCTCTTTCCTCAACTCTTGCCCCCCTTTCGCCGCCGTTTCCACTCCTCTTTCGCCACATTTACTCGCCCCACCTCTCACTCCCTCTTTCGCTCCGTCCTTACTCCAGCCTTTCGCCACGCCCTTTGGCCCCGCTATCTCGCCCCACCTTTCGCTCCGCCCTCTCGCGGCGCTCTCTCGCCCCGCCCCCTTGGGCTTGGTGGCGAGCGCTTAAGTCTGCGCTTCCGTGCCATGATTCGGGCTTTGCGCGCCCCGCGTCGTTGCTGATCCTCTGACGCCCTGGCGAAAGTGCGAAAGGACTATAATGCGATACATGGCCTTAGTCCTTCTTCAGGGCATCAACAGCCATGTCGTACACTCTAAAGTAGTGAGAGTGTATAGGTAAAATTTATCTTCATGTATACAAGCTGAAGGCTCTGCGGATATAGTCTTTATTTTGCGACTGCTTTGTCGGCAACGGTGCTCTCACGTGACACCAATCAGTTCACTGTTGTGGCCTTCACCCGGAAGAGTTTGTTCTTACCATCTTCAGTGGAGGGAGAGCGGCCAGTGTTACAAGTGTGTTACCCATTCCAGAATTCTTCGTCCGACGATCAGTGGTGTCAGCGGTCAACTTCTAGCTGCGTGAATCTAACCTAAACTCATTTTGCAAAGTTACAGCAACAAAAAAGCGGTCCGCTTCCGTTATGGCACTCAGCAATTTACTTTTCAACTATTTTACTTTCCACGAAGTTGCAAATGAATTAAATAATAAGTCAACCAAAAGAGACGTATTAGTGTCCGTGATTTTATTGTCAATCCTGAAACCGGGAGTGGTAGCTTTGTGCATCAACTGATGTCAATGCAGCGCCTCTGACCGAGAGGTCTTAGGCTTCCACTCCAAGCGGCGGCAGGATTTTCGACACTAGCTTTTCACCTAGGTCGAATTCAGGAGCTGTCTGGAGGAGAATTCTAGCGGCCGGCTACTCTGATTGGCCGTTTTCCGTGGTTTCTCCGATCAGCACCAGGTGAATGCCGGAGCTGTACCGTAACAAACGGACCACTGACCCCGCGCGATCTTTCCTTCCTCTTCCTTGTCCTATCCTCTCCCCTTACACAACACACACACACACACACACACACACACACACACACTAACAATCACTACACTACCACATATTCCGGGAGACCTGTCGGGAGCATAGAGCTTGTCCCGGCTGGGGCAGTGCCCCGCTGATGGGAGTGTCCTGGTTAGGGGGAAACCCCGCTAGCCGACAATAGGTCGGCGTCGAATCTCGTCATCCAGCGGGGGAAGTTCACCGCCAACTCCCGAGAGAAAAAACATGCACTACACTTACGGGACTAAATACCTCAGCTTTTGGCGCGCCCGAAATCACCAACCAACCATCCAACCAATGAGTCCGGAAAGCAAAGTGTGCTTTTCAACCTTTCTTGAACAAATTGTGCTTCGTTTGGTTAGATGCTTTTGATTGCTGACGTGTTCATAGAATATTAATTTCTTACCCGTTACTGATAATGCGAGAAAGCATGCGCTGTGGCGGCGGCGCAGGTTGCGTGGGTGGTGGGCGCCGGTCGATGGGCAGAGGATCCCGCTCGCTGCGCCGTCCGTCTTGGCATTTATTGCTGTGTAAACTTGCGCAGCTGTATCTTGACAGCAGCTTAACGGCTGTACAAATTGTGCAAACCCACATTTGTCTGCGGAAATGTCACATTCCTTGCTGATACCGCGCATTTATCCTGAGAGGCGACTTATATAAATTATATAAGGAATTGTAGTTATTGGATAGAAATCTAGTTTCATATTTCAGCATTTTCACTCAAAAAGGATTCTGAGAAAAAGTAAATTGTGTTCCTCTGTGGGCTACAAAAGCTCTCACACTAATTACTCCAAAAGCTCTCACACACACCTATGGATGTAGTATATTAAACGTTATAGTTATTGTAACGTCGTAGCATTCACTTGTCGTCGGACCGCACAAGGCGCGGGCCGGGGCGTGGGAGGGGGTGGTCCAGATGTGGGGCTGGCGGTGCATCCGGAGCGGCCGCTCCGAGGGTGGAAGCCAGCGGGGAACATCCGGCGGTCAGCTAGCGCAGAAGGTCGGGTGAGGACAGATCGTCTGCAGCTGGTCGGCGGACCCCTTTGTGCGCCCGGCCCAAAAACTCGGTAATGAGGTGACGCGGTCCGCGGGTCTTCAGCGTGTGAGGTCTGTCACGTGACTCCTCGCTGGAGACGCCGGTGGAGTGTTGGCGATGGGGCATTCGAGTTGGGGCCGAATCGCGGTGCGGAGGCATATGCTGATCCGTGAAGGGTAGTCGCTGGTTGCGAGAGTGGCTACGGCAGATGCCAGGAGCGGTGCTACAGGTTAGCACGCTGGGGCACGCTGGGTCAGGCTGAGGCGGCTTGCCTCAGGAACGGTAGTTTCCGGAGGAGGGTGTAAATATTGTAACATAAGTAATTTTAAATAAAAACTTGTACAAAGAACTCCGTGTCTGTGTTGTTCTTCACACCACGACGACGTCACAGACGAGGAAACATTAAATGGTGGCAGCGGTTAAAACGAACTTTACGCGAAGTGACCATTAGTACATTAAATGGTTTTTAACATTCACGCGGAGGCGACCATTAAAGCATTAAATGGTGGCAGCGGTTTTAACGGACTTCACGCGGAGGCGACCATTAAAGCATTTAATGGTAGCAGCTGTGACAACGGACATTCACGCGATTGTGATTCACGCAGAGTCGTGTTGAATTAACATTAATTACGGCAGCAAGTGCCGAAGTGGGTACAGTGATGTACGTGTGCGTGGAATGCAAGGTGCAGCAGTAGGTTTCTGGACAGTAGCAGCAGGAACTGTGCAGGAGCTTTCGGGGCACCAGTGAAGCGCGAGGAAACATTAAATTACGCGGCAGCAACGGGAGCATCAAGAAAGAAGACTGGTACGGGCCTTGAAGGAAGGAAGGAAGGAAGGAAGGACGGACGTCTTCACGTGTCCCCGACTCAACCCTGAGTCACAACAGTCACAACAGCGCAAGCGGCACCGAGGTTTTCCCTGCACGTAAGTGTGTCTTTTTGTACTCGCCGGGATTAATTCAGGCAGTATGGCGTATCTTGCGGGATTCAGGAAGGAGGTGCTGATGCGAGTGGCCAAGGAAATGGGGGAAACGCTTTCAGGTGATGAAACGATTGTTGCACTAAAGCAAATAATTGTCAATAGCGCGGAATATGAGGAGGAAATTGTACGGGAACTCGCTAAGGCAACAAAGGAAACTCTCATAGAAGAACGCGAGGGGCAGGAGCGGGAACGCGACAGACAGCATGAGCTAGAGAGGTTGCGTATCACTACGACAACCACGACGCGGGAATCGATAGGTAGTACCGGTACCGCAACGAAGGCAACCGTTCAAATTAAAAATGTCATGGATCGGTTTAAAGGCGAAAACGATGATATTACGATGTTCCTGAGTGTGTTCGAAGCACAGGTAGGGCAACTAGGAATACCGGAATCGGAATGGGTGACAAATCTCATGGCACTGTTGCCTAATCAGGTAAATTCTTGGTTGATGCTCGATTCAGGAACGGGTGGCGTAGAATACGAGGAAGCGAAAACTCGGCTGTTAGAAATGTTTAAATTTAACGCCGAAAGGTTTCGACAGTTATTTACGTCACACCAAAGACGTGCTGGAACTACTTGGAACGTATACGCACGGGAATTAAGTAACTATTGCAAAGAATGGGTAGCGGGGCTTAAGATAACTGAATTCCACGAGCTCCTAGATTTAATGGTAACGGACCAATTAAAGCGGAGAGTACCGGCGGAAATGCGTGACCACTTTATCGATGAGTGGGGCGATCTTGCGGCGTCTCTCGAGCTCGCAAAGAAACTCGATAGCTATGAGAACAACCGAGCAGGTTGGAAACGTAGTTTCTCGAAATTTACTAGCAAAGAGAACACGCAGGTTAAACGGGTGGATCAGGCGACGGAAGGTGCGCCGCGAGTCACAAAACAGACGGAATCTAAGGTGGACCACACGGCTGAATTTGAAAGGCCTAAGGCGGCCGCCTGTTTTAAGTGTGGAGAAGCAGGTCATTTTCGTAGGCAATGCACAGATCGGAAGAGCGTGGAAAAAATAAATCACGTGGCCGAAAGGCAAGGTCAAGCATTGTTGAAACCCTTCACGTGTGTCGGAAGGGTAAATAATTTCCCCGTTAAATTACTTCGTGATTGTGGTGCCACTTACGACATTGTAAATGGTAAACATGTGACGGATGAACAGATGACCGGGGAATCCGTTTGGGTGATGCAACCACTCGATGCAGAGCCAAGGAATCTGCCGGTGGCGCGCGTCACGTTAGAAGGGCCCTTCGGCAGGTTCGTTACAAAGGCGGCCGTAGCAAATAGTAATTGCCAGCTCGATTACTATTTATTAAGTAACCGTACGGCCACCTTGATGGATGAGGTTAAAGGGGGGTTTGTTGAGCCACAAATAGCTTGTGCGGTGCAGACCAGGTCACAGAATCATAGAAAGACGCGTACGGCTTCGCCGGAACGCCAAGAGCGGGAGCAGCAGCCGCCGGCGTCCGATAACGCCACGGACGGAGCTGCGGAAGCGTTGACGGGCGATGACGACGAGGAAGGCGACGCGGCAGAGTTAGACGCAGGCATAGTAAATCTGCTAAAAATCGAGAAACCGGCGTTTGCAATCGCGCAACAGGAAGACGAGGAAATCCAAAGATTAAGGGAGCTAGCCAGGGGAGTCGGCTCAGAAAAAAGTGGCTACTTCGAAAGGGACGGATTGTTGTTTCGGGCCAGACAGAGTAAACGCGGCGAATGCTACGAAATGATTGTAATTCCCACAATCTACCGTAGTACGGTACTGAAGGTCTGTCATGAAACGTCGAATTCGCATCTGGGAGTCACTAAGAGTAAAGACTCCATGGCCAAGTATTTTTACTGGCCAAATTGCTTTAAAGACATGGAAACTTACGTGCGCACCTGCGACAGCTGCCAGAGGGTAGGTCGAGCAGGGGACAAAAAGAAATCGCCGCTGAAACTCGTCCCCGTCGTCTCGGAGGTATTTTCAAAAATTAATGTTGATGCGTGCGGGCCCTTTCCAGAGTCAGAAGCCGGGAACAAGTATATCCTTACCGCAATGTGTCTCGCGTCCAAATTTCCGGAAGCCAAAGCAATAAAAGATTTGTCGTCAGCAACAGTCATCGAAGCCCTATTAGAACTATTTAGTAGGATAGGTTTTCCGCGGGAACTGCAAACAGATCAAGGGACCTGTTTCACGAGTGCGTTGACGGCTGAATTCGCGGAACGTTTCGGGATTCGCTTAATACGCAGTTCACCGTACCACCCGCAGAGCAACGCGATTGAGAGGGTACACCGGACCATGAATAGGCTGATGAAGGTGCTATGCTTAGAGGCCGGGACAGAGTGGGAAAAACAGCTCCCAGCTATTATGTTTGCGCTGCGAACGACCGTACATGAAAGCTTGGGTTTCTCACCAGCCGAACTAGTGTACGGCAGAAACCTGCGTACGCCCATTACGCTCATGTACGAGCACTTGGCAGGTGCAGAAGAGCAGACAAGTCCGGTTGTCGAGCACGTCTTTAAATTAATAAACAGGCTAAAGAAAACACGTGAGCTAGCACATCAGCGAATGGCCTCCGAACAAGAGAAACGGAAGGTTTGGTACGACCGGAGGGCCGTTCGTAGGACGTTTGTGATGGGAGACAAAGTGCTGGTTTTGGCCCCGAACAAAACACAAAAGTTGGCAGTTCAGTGGGTTGGTCCAGGCGAAATTAGAGAACAGATTTCGGAAACGAATTACGTGGTACAAATGCCGGGAAAAAAAGAGGCAAAGGTGTACCACGTAAACATGCTAAAGCGGTACCACCAACGGACCGAGTACGTCAACTTCCTCGGTATCGCGTCAGAGGAGACGGTGGAGGAAGAAGACGAGTTGGACAGGTACGCGTTGAAATTAGACTCGAGTGATTTTGACATCGAATCACTGCTTGAAGGCACCCATGTGGAGCCGGAATTTCGGGCTGCTTTGAAAGATGTCATTTTCAAATACAAAGACATTTTTTCTGAAAAACCAGGATTGACTGACGTCATAACAATGGATGTAGAACTCACTGATCATACTCAAACGGTGAGGAGTGCGCCGTATAGAATGTCACCTAGACAAACAAAAATCTTAAAGGATGAAATCACGAAAATGCTCAAGGAAGGCATTATCGAAGTAGGCGAATCTGATTTTACGTCGCCAATGATTTTGGTCGAAGCGCCGGGCAAGAAACCTCGACCGTGTATTGATTACCGGCGGCTAAACCAAATCATAAAAACTGAGTACTACCCTTTACCCAACATGGACGAAAGAATAGAGACCGTTGCGGCAGCAAAAATTATCACAACTCTTGATTTGGCCAAGTGCTACTGGCAGATAGGTCTCACCGCTAGAGCACAGAGATACGCCGCATTTGTTACGAGTTTCGGTACATATAGGCCGTTGCGACTACCATTCGGAATACGTAATGGGCCGTATCAATGCAGTCGTATGATGGCCTCTCTTTTACGGGAATGTCAAGAGTTCGCTTTGCCTTATCTGGATGACATTGCGGTATTTAGCAATACATGGCAAGAACATGTGCGTCATCTCGACATAGTGTTTAAGATTTTGAAGGAGGCAAAACTCACTGTACAACCGGCAAAATGCAAGTATGCACGTACACATGTGCAATATCTAGGATATGTTGTTGGAAATGGCGAGCTCAGACCGGTCGACGCGAAAGTGAAGGCAATCCGAGACTTTCCCGTACCGAAAACAAAAAAGCAGGTTCGCGCATTTTTAGGTCTATCTGGGTATTACCGTAAGTTCATTCACGGGTTTGCGGAGAAGGCAGCACCGTTGACTGACCTGTTACGCGGACGAGAGCGGCAAGGCAGGGTAACATGGACAGACGAATGCCAAGAAGCGTTCTGCCGATTAAGAGAGGCGCTCTGCGGCGACGCAGTGGTGAAAGCTCCGGACTTCACGAAAAGCTTCATACTTCAATCAGATGCGTCAGATAGAGGGCTGGGAATAATTTTAGCTCAAAAAGACGAGCTGGGAGATGAGCATCCGGTACTCTATATAAGTAGAAAAATTACACCGGCGGAATCCAAGTTTTGTACAACAGAAAAAGAGTGCCTTGGAATTATATGGGGTCTTCAAAAGCTAAAATATTATTTGGATGGACAGGTTGCCATAAAAATAGAGACAGACCATAATCCGCTGGTATGGTTAAGAAATTCTGCAGGAAATAATCCTAGATTGATGCGCTGGTCGCTGTTATTGCAACAATACATCACCATTGTTCATAAAAAAGGGGCAGAGCATGTCAATGTGGATGCACTGAGTCGCATGTACTAGCCTGGAGTAGTCTACGTGAGTGCAAGAGGGCACCACGACAGTGGAGCCAAAATGTACAAAAAACGGTGCAATTGTATAAATTGTAAATACCATAGTTTAAGAGTGTTACTGATTTATGTAAAATGTCTTTTTTTAATTTTAAGTACAAAGGTTTGTGGTAGTGTTAATATAGTTGCCCAAGGTTATGTTCAGATAAATATTGTAAATGTAATATTGATAAG